>QNGE01000881.1:74843-213400 GCA_008508345.1 Paragonimus westermani
GCTCGTCCGGCTGCTCGTGCTGTCCGCCATCCACCCAGTGTTGGCCTTGACCGTATTCCAACATCGTGTCGAGATGTTCCTCTAAATGTTGGAAAAACCACGCCTTCGATCTGGCCGTCTGTCGTATTTCGCCTGCCCTGCCTCGCCTGTTGGTCCGATCCAGTCGAGCGATGACTCATCCGGTCGCGCACGTTGTCCTTGATCCGATCGAGGCAGGTTTTCGAACGTACCTTCCCCGCGTTGAGGTATTCGGCCGAGCGTTCGAAAACTCGCACCTCCGACCTGACAATCCAACACAATCTGACAGAAAAAGAGAGTTGGCAAGCTAGAGTACGTGTACTCAATATTCTGCCCTGTTCGAGCGGTTACCTACCTGTTGACCGAATGCGTCGTGTCTGAACTGGTGTTGTGAACCGAGAAGGCGGATTGCACAGACATTGTTTATTTGGGGGAACCAACACGTGACTTATGCGTCTCAACGGGACTACGAACAGAAACACTCATTTTCACACCACACTCGTCTGAGGATGCTCCAGTCGCTTTAGACACCATGCCTCAGTTCCGCCATGTGGCGAAAGCCATTGTACGCGATGCTGTCCACTAATGATCCTTCCCGTATCTCTCCCGTATTTATCCCGCGGTCATTTCGATCCATACTGCTACTGAATAGTGGTGTGAGTAGTGTGGTGCGACCGTCTATAGTCACTACACTGGTATCCTTCTTGAACAATATTGTCGATCGGCCAGTCCACTGACAAACGATCTTTTGAGGTTAATGAGCGGCAGTGTATCAACATAATGAGGGTCACCTAAACGTGGTAATATACTAACCAACTTCTGAATTACTGTTCCTTCTGTGCTGAAACATTTTTTTTTAATTTGACCATACTTGATCAATAAACGTTGTTTTCCAAGTGCTTCCGCCATTTTTTAACTGTCCGTTTCAGTAGTGACGATTCACTGTGTAGAAAATATCATACAACGACGTATGACTTTTCGCAAATTCTTAGATAAAGATTCTACTTGTCTAAATATGAAGATAATACTGTGTAAACGCTACTTAACATTTTCATATGTTCGTGAAAGACGAACAGTAATGTCGTGTAGAATGGTTTTCCACCGATAATATGCCACGACTTTGACCAGGCAAACAAAAAATCTCCTCTCCATTCGCTGTTGCGAAACAGATGTCTAACAGCTGCTAAAAGCAAGCCAGTCGTTATTTTGTTGTTCAGCGAACACGACCTCAGAGCTGGCGACGTGAACAGTGTACTGTGAGTGAACACTGAAGGAACACCATTGGTATCACAAGTTTGAATTCATGGAATTGTTACAGAACAGTAGTGTATGCTACTAGTGATAGATAGGGATTTCTTATAGTAATACGAGTCAACCGTGTGGGAAAATATTCGCCCCTGAAAGTCCCCCTTTTTTGACCACTTATTGTTACCTTCGGGTAAAAGATAAGGCGTCATAATATGAGTGTTTTGACTTCAAGAAAAATAAGTAATCAACTCTGTTGTAAAAAAAAAACAATGTGCGGTTATGCTTTTATCACGATGAGTAAGCTTTTGTGTAATTCTTTAAGTCATATGAAACTGTTGCAGTTTGCATTGAATTTCTTTGTCCGTAAGCTCGGTTAGCATGTTTTTTGATAACAAACATACGACTAAACCAGAAGTTATCTTTAGTTTAACAGCTATTTTGCCCCATTGAATATCATAGTTGCTGAACTTGTGGACGAATCGGGTGGTGGTGATGTCTCAGCCAATCTTTTGACCATAATCTACAGGGTGAGTTTGATAGCATAGGCATACTTTGCAGCGAGAGTAGGAATCGATTACAGTTCTGTTAAAACTTGGGTGTAAACTGAAGACAGGATAAGTTGACTTGGATGTGTCCCGAAATTTTTTTTTAACATTCTGACTGTTTTGACTGGACGCACAGTATCATAATCTCACACCGAAATTCTCCATAGTGTGCTTCTGTGATATTCTAGCGGATCCATCAAAACAACTTTACTCGGAAAGCAGCGTTTCTATGCATACTGCTATTTATCACCAAGTTGGCTAATGGACCATTCATTTTGTCAACAAGTCAGCTTGTCGATTTCTTTGTGTTAATAAGATTTAAGGATCTCTTATCGAATATTTGTTGTTTGATAATATGATTGTATACCATCCAATGATAATATGTAGTATTCTCCGAATCATTCAACATGTACACGAGATTTCGCATCGAGTTTCAGTGGTTGGGATGCTGAATGTACAGACGTGTATACAATTACCGGATAATCGCAGAAGATAATCACCTTTTTGGATGTCGTTCATCATACGAGCGCACTGTTAGAAATCGGTCTGGTTGACTGATTAAAATTGTTTTACACATATATTTTATAGCACTCTAGCCTTTCATCATTTTCTACGTTCAATTCTCACTTCTGAAGTGATTTGTAGGGGGAATCAGCTTCAAACGGTTATCGCGCTAATAGTGTCGTGAGGGCCAACAACCAATCTTATTTGACGATGAACCAAAACACTGCAATTTTGTCCAGCACCATTAAGATGTAATGTACTTTCTGTAGAAGATCACCTGAATACTAACTATCACATTGCAGACAAATCGTGCGCTGAGAAATAGACGACAGTTAGTCAACCAAACTAACAGCATCATTTTGAATGAAGCCTGGTTGATCGTAATTAGTGCATACAAATCAAAACAGCAGCGTTCTAATTAGACAGCGTGGCTAGGCTGTGATGCATCACACCTGTTCAACAAACCGCGTTTATTTTGGTCCATTTGATCAGTGATACTGATTGATAACTAGACAATCATGAGATTATTTTGTCCCAATAACCACCAGCGAAGTGAAGAAGAGGTGGTTCGATCCTCGTGAGTCTTATTAGTACGACGCTTGAATCGACAGGTAAATACACATCAGGCCAGAACAGAAGAAACGTCCGGTGTGCGTGGTGTTGGCTTGACCGAACTAGGCCCAGATAGCTGCTGTCCATTTCGCCAGTGGTTATCAGCCGCGAGAGTGCAAAACATACCCGCAACCGTCCACTGGAACTGTGGTGAGGTCGTCAGCCTGAAGACGAGTCACGAAAGTTAGTTCGATTTTGGTTTAGGAAAGAAAAGCGAGAAGTCTAGGTAAACCGACCTGACCTTTTCTTCTGCTTTACAACCTAGATAAAAACACAACTGATTCTACTCAGAATTTTATCTCCGCAGTGTCCATTAAGATGCCCGAACCTACTGGAAACCATCGGATAGCTCGAATATATGGAATCACACCTGGCGGTCTCCAGTGAGTGAAGCTCAGGTCAACGTCTCAAATTTTGCCGCTTCCAGAGAGAAGTCTGGCAGTGAATCAGAGTGGAACTGGTATCTGGATCTGTCGGTTAACGGTGGCATGACAAAGTCCGTGATCTCTACCATCGACATGTCAAGAAGGCGAGTGATGATTATGTACTCTGGTCCCAGATCAGCTTGGAAGTGGGCTTAATTGTGTTCGTACGTCTCAGGGATGAACGGTGACGCCAAGAATAAAAGATCAGCAGCAGCGTATTTTGGTCAAGCATGAATAAATTTTCTTGGAAGGTGTCTAGAGCGGGTGATTTTATAGAGTTGGCAGGACCGATGGCGAAGTTCAGGCCCCGAACCAAGTTGTCCGTTGTTCCAATTAGGCAAAGACGTCTCAGTGCACCACTTAGGTGTCCAGTTCTTGTGTCCTACAATCTTGAGTCAGACTGTCAGTTTATTAAATGAATCGCAGGAATTCAAAGTTCAATTTCGATAAACTAAACCTTATCTTTTTTGAGTGGCCAGTCCCCCTCTCGTTTCTCTGACCTGATCCATTCTTACTGGGGATGAGAGCTAACGCAGCATACAGATCCGTGTAGGGAACTGGAACAAACCAACTGTTCCTGCGTTCTGTCTTTCCGAAATTTAATGACTCAGTACATTAAAATTGGCTAGTATTTTCAAGGGGTAAATTTATAACGTACTAGTTTGGAATAATATGTCACCATGGTCAAAGCAAAGGACCTTAGCGCACGTATATCACAGTACTTTGTTAGAAAGATATACCACGTTGTTACATCCGCGTCTTTAGTGAGCAACTTGGAATCGAGGAAAAAAATACAAAGAGACGTATTCTCAATGTGGCTGGCTCCCAGACAATATGCACTGGTATTTGGACCGCTGAAATATCAGCCGTTGACAAATCTTAGTCTAAAAGTTGAACGCCAACCTGTTACAATCGCAGTATGACATATTTATGGAATGGCAGACACAGACATCACACAGGTGCTCCGAGTAGACAGAAGAATTCGTACAAAACCCGCTCAATCGTACTTGATATCTTCTTATCCTCACCATGAGTTCTGTCACGTGTGAAATATTAGCTTCAAAACTCGTATCAGTTAATATCAATTCAGGATTTTATGGCGGGAGATATGAAATGGATACTCCTAGTCAAATATCCGTGTGTAGATATCTGAAGTCTTTCATTCGAACTCTTTTAGAGAAGGTCATATAATCGGTCCTCTGGACAAGTACCTTTGTACTGAAAGGGTTTAGATCATACAGCTCAGGTGTGCTAGTGTGAGTCTCCGTAGTGCTAGATAGTTACGGTTACAGACGCTCCCAAGCAAAAAGTAACTGGAAGTTTTATCGCATCTTTTGTCTTCCTGAGTGCGTTAGGAGCGGAAAGGCTCAAATTTGTTTGCATGTCTTTACTATCGGAAGCGACGAAACACGACGATTCTACGTACCCGCTCGTACAGATGTCAATCTTTTGCATAGACGTCACTTACGTGACGTCCTAGTTCACATAGGACTTATAATTTGGCTTGTAACTTGTGACGGGTTGCGAGGACATACCCTGAAATGACAAGCAGGATACAACTTCTATTCAGCTACACGAACCTCATTATTGCCACCTAGCTGATTTCCTTTGAGCACATTGGTGGGTTAACTTACGTAGCTGTCGCGCAAATGAACTACATCAGTATGCGCATAAACTTGAACTGCTCAAAATAACTTGTGAAAGGTCAGCAACTCCATTTAGCTACCTGATCGATGGAAACCTTTCATCTCCTATCAGTTTCTACAGCATAGCTCAACCATTACTTTCTCTAGTACCTGATAAAGAAATATACTAGTCAGTTAACGCACACTGTCATCCTACGAGCCTGAACGACCATTAAGCCTATTACCGTTCAATTAAAAACCATGAACATTTTCAGGCTGAATATCAGGTTGGATTGGTCATACATCTCCTCTGAGCTTACACTTAACGGAAGCAATAAAACAGAGCAGTAGAGGTGATTCAATATAACCTGTCGTGTTTCTAACTACTGGCAATATTAACTAATCACTGGGCATAATCAACTACAATAACGCGGAACGATTGATTGATTGGGTTTAAATGTGACGATTCTAAGCTTCCAAAATAACCGTAGAGGTCCCAACAAACAAGGGCTGTAAGCAGAATATTAGGACAAATGTATGCTTTTTGATTTGGTCAGAACTAGGCGAAATATTGACGGTCTGCTGAGACCAAACGGGTTCTGCAAATAAGCACCTGACAGCTAGTTAGGTATAATTATAACTCTGTGCACAGAAAATAATCGTTTGCAACTAACAGCTAGCAAGGCAATTATCCAAACAACTGAATGCGACGTTACAAGAATAACAAGGTGGGGATCGAGGAAGGGCACATAATGACATTTCAGAATACGCTACATGTAACCATTGGAAGTAGTGTGGGTTAGAAATTTATACGTAAAAAGACCCAGACCCCAGTAGTTCATTCGGTAGGACTTGCGCTTAATGACCACTGGAAATGGTATCACGAAAGTCTTCATCTTGATTTTACAACGGATAGCTTGGCGGGACCAAATACGGAGAATTGTGGGTTCCAGCACCCCAACGGACATAGTACCAGCGTATTGTCAATCCTTTTTTGAAATAATCCGGAAATGACTTTCATTGGGTCTAATCAGAGTCAGCAATAATTCAGTAATAACTCAGCTTGCAAATTATTCATTGATTCAACTCCACCCCACGACGCCCACTTTTCACAGTTATGTCGACTAAGATTTGCAATAATGTGGGAAAAAATAAAGTTTGTTTCCTCTAAAAGATTGGAAGTATAGGCCAGTCAATCAAGAACTAATCACAAAACAACCGTCTGACAAACTTTAACTCTTTGGTCTGTCATTTAATTTCGACGGAATACTGAATTCCCAGCATTTAACAGTCGAAGCGAAAATAACTAGCTCATCCCCAGGTTTAAGATATGCGTACATCTTCATATATATATATATATGATGCGTTAGAAATAAAAACCACAATTCTATACAAAAACAAAAGTGGATAGGCTTCCTCATAGAGCAATTCGGTCGCTCTCAATGTGAGATCACTGATGCACTGGTCATAATTGTCGCCTCACGCAAGAGTAACAACAGTTCCAATCCCGGCTGTGTCATTACCGACGAGGCTTCACGGGAGCTTAGCCCATGTAGAGTGCTTCGTCTTGGAACGGTGTGGTTCGCTGTTTTATATGGAGGCGAAATCTGTTATTCCTTATGAGGGTGGCTCAATTTATACCAGAATTTGTACCACTATTCGTATACTTTGCGAAGGTTAATGTTTACGGTACACCGATTTTCGAGCAGCTGACAACTACCACTCCTAAACCAGCTGGCTCAGAACAGCCCAGCTATGATTAGCTCGCACACATCCCTACTTCCATATGATCTCCCTACTTCCACCCCTTTCTGCCACTCTTTTTTGCCACATAAGTTATAACACCTCGTACTTCGTGCTACAGCAATCTAACCAGTGACGTGACGTGTAAGTAAAGATGTTTTGACCTCTGGAACACGCAAATACGGTTTTGATCCCTGTCTAAAAATTCCGTCCTAGAAGTCTGTCTGTGAAAATTATGGCACTACCATTTAAGGTGATTCTAAATCAGCCCTTCTTATGGAAATTCTTTTACTCAAAGAGCATAAAGTTTTCTATTATCAACAAACAATGACAGAATCGGCGTTTAATTGGTCCGTATAATAAATTACCCGGTTGAAAGGTGTAATTGCAGCTTTCAGATAATCCACCTGGGTAGCATAACAGCTTGTCATTTGCTAATGAGGGACTGCCTTAAAAATTTCACGCTGGTACGATATCTTTCAACTCGTAATTTACCAATGTTTGACGGAATTGCTGTACTGAAATTGACTGGAACTTCATTCCACAGCGTAGTGCGAATAACACCCGGAAATCCGATCGGACTTCTCTAGGTGGAATACCACTCAACCTGCAACTGGCTTTGAACGTCAGGCAAATTTTTGCAACCGACCGTTTTTAGGGAACAACTGTACGATTTTTTTTCTCAACTTACCCTCGATGTTTGCAAAATTGTAACTGTAAAAAAGCTAACGCAGATGTTGAAACTAAATTATTGCTCACTTGCCATCTATTTTAAGCCGACTTCAACTGCTTACTCTGGACTGATTATGCAAATGAGCCAGACTATTTTTTCACACAGTCATCGGTTCCATGTTAGTATAGATTCAGGGGTAATCAATAACGTTAGAATGTGGATACCACTCTTTACTTTTGGTCATCTAGATGATGGACTGGTTGTGACAAGGCTGTTACTGTGCCTCTCTCGAGAAATCCATTTAGCTTGAGAGATGTGCATTTTCTTCAAACACACAATGAGGTCTCTGCACGTAGCCATTTCATAGGACATGAACGTCTCTTGAATTTAAGTGTCGTTAAAACAGAACTACACAAACAGAGTTCTTATTTCAGTTGTAAAGAATGTTTCAGCTGTGTATGGCAAGAGATGTCCATATCAAAGATCACTGTGAAAAACCAAAGCACACGCACCTACTGAGAAATTAATGTATTAATCAACTTCATCAGATGCTTGTGGCAGATTATGTTAACAGGAAGCACTTTGCTCTGCGTTAGAGGTACGGCGTTTACTACCATAGGAAGGTATCGCTGATGGGGACGGAATCAAAAGTGACTAGTAAACTGAACTACACACGCATTTCATCCAAGGGGATTTCATTGTGAATAAAAATTAAAAGTCAGAAGTGAGCAAACATCTCTTGGGGGATTGTGGAAACTTTGGCATTAGGCATACATCAAGTCGATGTTTTTCCTGTAGGCCAATAGTCCATAGTTAATCCTTAACTGTTGAATTATTCCGATAATCACTTAACTTGCTTTCATTGATTTTTCAATTACACTGCTGTTTTCGGTCCTCAACGGATATCCTGTACTAAAGGTTGCTTAACAAAATAGATAAACCAATCAGGTTAAGGGATCTCGATTTCAGACAAATCAGTTAGGCATGAGTCGTCTTTTCGGACAAGACAGCCGTGTACGTGATCGCGGACAAACTTAGTTAAGCATAATGTTGGGTATACTCATCATTAGAGTCTACATTCATGTAAAGCTAGTATTACCCTGGAGGAATGCACACACCTCTCTCCATTTTGACATGGTGAGCTCTTCCAGCACGGACTACGCTTGTAACTGACTTCTTCCTGGGAGAGATAAACATACATACATACATACACTCATCGCAAATACTGGAGGTTCATCTATATTGTGCCTGGTATCGACAGTAGCATCCCTACATATATACAGAAGTGTTGTGTTTCGTTACTCCTGTTTGCAATCTCTAATGAGAGTTAGATAAACATCACACAGTGATTCGCAATCGTGCATTGAGGTCAAAATTAATAGTCTTTAATTTCGGATAGAAATAAACAGGTAGAAAACGATTCAGGTATTTGTCGGCTTTAAGATGGCATGGGGTGAACTGCAGCAGCGTGGTAACCAATCGTTATGGCTTCTGCAAGGCTACTCAGACCTACGGATGAGCCAATGAATAGGTAATCAGTTTTAAAAACTAGGCTAGAATTGTTTAATTACGATTATCACTCTTTCTGAGCTCAGATGCAATCTACGAGAAGTAACATTGTTGGGTGAGTTGCCTTTTTACGATTGTGGTTACGCTTGTTCGTTGTGTTGGAAACTTTCTGGCGAATAGCTGGGAGACATTTGGCTAATGTGATACTGAAGAAAACTGACACTGAGTTCACATCGTAACTGTCTTGATCAACCTGATTAGTAAACATAGTCACTTATTCTCCCACTATCTTCGCGTCTTTCATGACACGTTCATCTGCGATTTTTGTTTATTGAAGGATATTTATCCATTTCACTCAGTAAAACCGTAGCCCCTCATGAACCTGATCTGACAAGCACCTCAATATGTACCGCACTGCACATCTACCTCCAACTAATAGCTCATTTGTTTACTCACATAGAAGCTCTCGTGATGATGTAGTTGTCGCCAAATTATTGAGACAAAATCACCAGTGAACATATTTGTTGATTCAAGGATAAATAAGAATCCGAGAGTAGGTCACGTTTTGTGCGGCACTCCTCTTTTATCACCGAATATGTTCGTATTCAGATTTGTTCTGTGTTATTCGGTAAACATGAGAATGCCTTACATCTCCAAGATTCAATCGAAACTATCAAGCGAGCATGGATTGAACAGGAATCGTGTCACAAAGCCTGCTGCAGTGTTGTTAGTATCATTCTGGCTTTCGTTTGTGTAAGTCGTGTGCATGGCTTACTGAGGCTCTCCCTCACATTTGTTCATGATTTTTTACAGGGTTTTCTGGAACCAACTACTTCGGCAGAACGCTACCCCTCAGAGTTTCCACGTTGTCCAGAGCTGGTCCACTAGCGCAACAAGTAATCAGGATAAATAACGGCAGGTTTGGATGTTGCACATCAAGTCTGAAGATCCACCGACGACAGGACTGTCAGCATTTGCGCGATTCAATCACTTTCACTTTTGACTGATTGAATGGATTGACTTTACTCATGTAGTCCATATGCTCCTTGTAACCGAGTCAATTCAGCTGTGAAAGCTGTACTCATATGAGAAGATCTTCACGAAATAACAGTTATGCATTTTAGTGTTTTATCCTGATGTCAATAACTAGACTGTGCTTTGTTCGATACGGCTATTGTAATTTCTTCAGTAGAAGGACTGGACCCATTTGGATATAAAACTTTCTCACGTTACCTCAGGAAATCCACTTTTTTGAAGAAGGTGCCTAACGCAATCAAATGCTCGTAGGAACTTTTCACGTATAAACCTAGTGAATTGCAAGAAAAAACATTTAGTGGTTTTCAGCTGGATACTCAGAGTACAAAGCGTCCTCTGCCAAACGTCATCCGTAGTAACTAAGTTATGTTTGATACAGTTTGGTTCTTCCAGTTTCTAACAGTTAGTACTGCCCTTTATGATAAACCTAACTGCTGTTTTTGCAAAACCAATTTATCAGACATTTCACCTTGCCGAAAGCTGAACTACGGCTGTTAGCTGTTTGAAACTTATTTTGCCCACATTCACGATAGCAACCGTAATATTGTCAGGGTATTCTTGAGGAGCTATACCTACCACTCGTTTCAATATCTTCCGTATGAATCAGGTGAAAAGCCTTATCAAAGGTAAGAACCCAGCTTACAAAACCCTCATCACGTCCTGATAACTTTTCTAGATGTTTTCTGGGTGTTAATTTAGAGTAGCTTAAAATTCTGTTTTATGGTATCACTGCTTTGGATGGTAGTATGGGAATGAGTTGACTAAAAACACAACCATATTGTGTCTATTCTTTGGTACACGCCTGAAGCAGCCATCTCGATAGCATGAGAATTATTTCACTCATCTGATGATTCATGTTATATACCCTGTGTAACAGTGTTTTTAACCTTTTCACTGAGACAGCCATTTTCTCAGATAACGGAATCAGACCATTCTGCTCATTTGGAATAATTTTCGAAATGGTCTATCTATCATGAACGTTGAAAACGCTGTAATTTTGTTGCTGTTGTGTTGCACGCGTCTTGTTTGGCACTGCTACGAAGACCGTGTGTATAAATTGATACTTCATCTGCACTGACTTGAAAGGTGATTTTTGATACGCAGTGTGATGAAGCTAATATGTTTTAACGAGTATTCTATACTCATTTCAGTATGAATGGTATTTTCAATCTGTCTGTCTGTCTGTCTATCTGTCTGTCTGTCTGTCTGTCTGTTCGTGAGCTAGAGAATAAAACAGAATCGAATAATTCAGGCGTTCGGATGCCAGCTGATATTTGAGCGATGTGTACATTTTTTGTAATTTCAGTTATTTGAAATTCAGCAGTAGAGCTTTGCAGTTTTAATTTGAGGTCAATTTAAATTCAACCGTTTGTGTGTACAAATGTTTTGGCACACAACTTATTTAAAACACTGAGGTCCCTTGATCCAGTTCACCAATAGCGAGATGTTAACATTTCCTTTGCTCTCTTCAGTCACGAACGTAAAACCCCGGAGTATATGGGACATGGGGATAGGAACACAATAGAAACATTCAACTATTGAGTTTACATGAAACAAAAACTGTCGTCATTTCCAGGGCAGACAAACTGAGTGAGTCAACAGTTTGTGCACACACAGAGAACCGGACGATGATTAATGATCAACATTGCCTCGGAGAAAGCGAACAGTTTGGGGTTCTAATTACGCAACAGAACTTGGAACAAGTTGGCCGGGCCAACAACGTGACCTGTTTCCACGATGTGCTTTGTGACGGATTTGGTCGGATTTCGTCTCAGTCGTTCTATTGCCAATGTTCGTTGCGTTATGGCGTGTATCAACCACTGAGGCGTATGTTCAGCCATCCTTTTTCAAAGGCGCCGATATGTTCTGCTGATATAGACGTCATCGCAGCTGCAAGTAAAGTGATAGATTACATTTCTGGACACTTCACTTACTAGACGGCAGGATGGCTCATTTCAACGCTCAGTGCACCGCAAATCCACTTGGAGCGGTCGGTATTTGCAGTTCTCTTCTTTTGCACCCATCACTCGCAAAAAAAGTCCGGTACGAACTCTGTTTCACAGAGCCCAGGAGATATACACCGATGACTGTTTGCAAGGAGAAGATGTGAAATTTGAAAAAGGTGCTGCTCGCAAACGGACACCGCGATAAGTTCATCGATGTTAACAGCCAGAAAGGACTGACGAAGACTGTCGTCAGTACGGTCCCCAAGAAGCAGGTTTTCTTGAACCTACCTTTCAAAGGCGACCAAGTCACAACTGGCGTAAGTAAAAACTTACAGTCTGCTCTAACTCGCACATTCCTTGCGGCGGAATTGCGATTGCTACTCACAACTAGGAGTGTCACTCAGCTTACTCCTAAACGTGACCTACCGAAATGTTTTGTCTCACATTTAATCTATCAGTTCAGTTGCAGCTGCGGTGACATCTATATCGGTAGAAAAAATCGGTGCCTACGACAAAGAATAGCTGAACATATGCCTAAGTGGTTGATACACGCCATAACGCAACGGACATTGGTTCGATTCTCCGGCGTGCGTGACGCTGTTGAGATCGTACTAGGTCGAAACAGCTGCCCATCACTCCACTGGTGGTCATTGGGACCAGTCGTTTGCAAAACTCTTCTGCAACCTCCTTTGGGGCTTTGCTGGATGCCTTCTCGGTTACAAGCCAACCACAAAATGGCTGATTGAATTTAGCGCAAGGGCTAAGGAAGCCAAACTCAGTATATCTCATTCAGGTTCAAACCAACGGATGAATCAAACGTCTAGAATATTGGCATCAGAAAACAAAACAAATCTTACATAGACCGGCCTGGCTGAGCAGATGTGCAGGACACATCAGTCCTTTTTATTGTAAAGGAAATGGCATAATGGTCATCAATGTCGACAGCTAAGTATAAAGATGGAAGTTATATCCTTGATTGTGACAAGGATACATAATGCGGCTGATCTTCACTAGAAGCGAAATTCTGATCGGTTGTTTCATTCTTTAGCAACTGGTTAGATAGTCTATCTGAATGCAACAGTCATAAGCAACTGTGAGAACTACTTAAGTGTTTTTGCTTGTGATACTAGCAAAACAGTGATAGTTAATTCAAGTTAGTCTACTAATATGTGGTTGGCGAGGAGGATGTTCAACGGAACCAAACAAATTCATGTTCTGCATGGAGCAAATCGTGGAACGTGTATCGTTAATCCCTGCTTTAAACCAAAAGTGAGAAAGTGTTGCCATACTTAACGACTAAGTTTTTTGGTGTACCAGTGCACGCAAGTGAACAGTGAAGAACATGTTCCGGAAAACCGGTACAATTAAAAGTGGCATTCCTATATAGTTGTTAAATTTCTAACAAAAATCAAGAAAGATTACTCAGAGTGATAAGACAATTGATTTGGTCTAAACCGTCCGTTTTCATGCATCCATCCCATCCACTCATTGGGGATCAACAGTGTACCTAGGTGAAACTTCTCCTTAAAACTCACTGACTTAGCTTCTCTGCGCTGTCCTTGACTCGTGTGGAGAGAGTAAGGCCTACAAACCCAAGTCTACTTCGTCGTGGATCGTTCCAAATGCATTTTTACAGCTTTATTCATCTGGTCAGAAACCTGGAATATGTCAATGATAAATCTGTTTTATCGTAATACTTGATGTTATCCCTAAACATCAGGACTGTTTGCGTGGTTGTGTATAGCTTCATGAACTTTGAAAACATATACGGTAGCATAAGATAAGCTACTTACTTACTTACTTACTTACTTACTTACTTACTTACTTACTTACTTACTTACTTACTTACTTACTTCGGTCACCATTCATAGGAATCATTTCGTAACAATATCCTTCATTTTATTCACTAATGGAAGGACAGTCTAACGTTTTTTATTATATTGAAAAACTTCGATTGCCACTGTAAAGAACTTGTCTATTGGAGAGTTGAACAAAGTACAACTGGACAGCCACACACGAACGAGATTGGGCAGAAATCAGTTATCAGGTCTATGATACCGTGAACTTAGTTTGTCGAAATGCTATGTTCTTTACGTTGTCTACCAGTTCACTGGCAGTTGTAGTAATGCTTATCTAAACAAAAGAGACCGGCATCTCTGCGAGTAGCACAACATTTTATAAAATGGTTACAATAACTGACGACAAAACGGTCTCAAATTAGTGAAACTATCGCACGAAATTCCCCACCGTCGACTGTTAGACACCTCATGACAGTGGGTCACAAACTTAACCTATTTGGCTCAGTCGAAATGTTGTTCGAAGATCAACGCCCAGAACTGCTGGCCTTCAGAGAAGCTACGTTACTTGGAGCTCGCCAGCCGGTGTTGTGTGCCTAAAAATGATCAAAGTAACACATTCAATTCCCGTGTTGCTGATGACATAATGTTGGATGTAAAGGTGTGCTTGGTTATTGTTTGTCTGTCACCATTATTTGCTTGTTGTTTGTCAGCGAATGGTGAGAGTGAGCAAACAGTTAAGATGACTTGTCTTGTCTTCGCTTGTCCTTACGCAGTTGGTTATGCTAGAACATAATCAGCTGGTAGTCGTTTGGTCGATCAGCCGTGTGAGACTCACTTATTGGCTCAATTGTGGGGGTCGGCTATCATTCCGGTTAGATTGATACCAAGATAGACGCACTGTAACATTACATATTCGAATTGGTTTGTTTAGATACTCTGTTTACTTTGACGTAGAGGTAGCCTTGTCAGTGCCCCTTTGCGCGGTCCGACCAATAGACGAGCATGATTTCATAAGTCAGTTGAGCCGCCGTTACTTTTCCGACCGACGATCAAAGTGACTCCTACAACATCATGCAGGTTGCTTCAACAAATGCATGTATTCTGCCGGATTCAACCCAAAAGCTGAAGCACAACTCTGTTTAACTGACATGTCGGAAACGCTTTGGACTAACAAACTTTACCACCTAAGATGTACACGTGTGTCTCAGTGAGTTACTAGGACAGATGATCAAAATGAGCCTATATCGTTTTCCTAGGCCCGAATCTTAACCATCAGAATATCCTACTAACCATACACATGAGTTGGCACGAGATCGTCGATTATTGGCGTTAATTAAACTGGTAAGGAGGATTCCAGTTATAATGATCAAACTAGGGGGACAATAACTGAGTGGTAGTAACGTTCAAATATTTTCACATCTTCACGTGATGTGAACGGCTGTAGGAAAACAGCAGTGTATCTGCATTCGACAGTAGACAAAAAAGTCACATTATGGCTATACGGCTGCTGCAGCTATCGAAGCGTTCTAGTTAACAGAAAGACCGATACTTAACGAGTGGACAGTAACAAGCAAGCCAAAAGCGTCATTTCTTATCCGTCTCTCAAACGGCGATTTCGAGTAGGCTGTAGGTGGTGACTAACACGAGAATCCGACTGATGATAACCTTAATACAGAAATCGCAAATGTTACCAGATTCAGGTCGTCAGCAAGAATGTTTTGACAGTTCGACACGTGCGAATGTTCTCGCACGAACTACTGCAAGACAAACCGAGAAATCAAATCGGATTAAGCCCTCCGAAACAAACTGAGCCAATGACGGGGAGGACACAAGTGGAACAACTTGAAATGACTTAAATGTATCTACGTGACATTCTACATTGCAAAATGCACTTAACGGTTGCAGTCGCGTTAGAAAGAATTCCTCCAACGGAAGAACGCTTTTCTCTCACCAGATAAATGACTGCATTTAAGTAGAGTCCTTTAATTACCGTTTGGCAAAGACCGATCCAATTGTATTCGTTAATCATATCTCGTATGTTGTATTTTTTATGCGTGCGGCTTACAGCAAATATGTGGTTACTGTCGTCCTGATAAAACCATGTGAGGAAACATTAGTCCGTGCCCACATTGACATTGTGAGCAGCTGCTGAGGGGATGTTTGTTCCAACTCCAACCCATTATTATTTGTAGCACCACTATTCTTACTCAAGGGGAAGGACGCCCTTAGGTGGTATGTACTACTTAACAAATCTTTAACATGAATTGACTAAGTTTTTGTGATGTAGCTTCAATCGTCGATATGTTGGTTACCAAGTCCTCTCAATGACACTGCTCATGTTGGTAAACTCAACAGTGTTATGTATATTGGCTTCATTAGATCATAAGGTCTGGAATAACTAGTGAGCATCATCTCGTCAAATTTTATAACTAACTCCCTACGAACTAACTGTATATTAGTGGAGAAAGGCGTTATTTTTTTATGTTGGGTCTCTGGTGGCGTCTTATATAGATATACGGGTACAAGTAAGATGCACCCGAAGAACGTGTGATGTTGGGGACTGGATTGAATTTTCTTAAGCCACTGAACTCAGTACGCATGCCAGACTCTGTTTAGTAGGAACACGTCACCAGAGGAGAACATTTTCAGAATCAGAACCCTTCACCTGCTATATACATCACTTGTAATCAGCCCTTATTCAAGAGTAGATTCGCCACACCATATAGTTGCTCCATCAGGGCTGGAGGACAGAATCATCCGAGTGAACCAACGTGACAATATTTTCTTCACTTCCCGACTAAACAGATAAAATTAAGTTACACGTACTTGTAAACATTCGACTCACAGGTGTGATTTTTAACAATTTACAAGACTTCTGTTGCTGGTAACGAGTGGAAAGTTCTAATTAACCCAGTTTTGTTTCGTTATCGCCACTGTTTAAAAAAGTTGGTCGGTGTGCATAAATTTGACACTTTTGTGACCATTTCCCTGAAATCAAAATTTCTGCAGTCAGAAAGTTCATTCTCCTTGGAAAGTTGAACAAAACGAATAGAACGTAACCTCGTTCTTCTCAAACGTACCGTTAAAAGAAACTATTGGTTACCTGGGCGCTTACATTGTGAACGGGCAACTCAAAGTCGGCATTCCCATTGCGAAATTAATAGAGTTATTAATATTCCGCACTTCAAACTTCACTTTCAATTCAATGGAAACCTCTATAGGCAATGTGATGGTGTAGCAATGGGTTCCCCGTTAGGCCCGTTGCTTGTGGATATATTCATGGCCAAACTAGAGACCAATGAACTACGTCACGTTGTCGATAATTGCTGTCTCTATAGACGCCATGGAAACGATATATTTTGTTTAATAAACGTTAAAGACGATACACGGTCTCTCCTGGCTGATTTCAGCCGTGCGCACCCCAAGATCGCTATTACTGTTAAATTAAAGATGAACAACCATCTATCGTTTCTAGATGGCACTATGCTTAGTAGAACTGACGGATCAATTCGAAGGTCAGTTCAAAGGAAAAAGAGTGGATTGGCCAATACACAATTTTTCAGCTTTGTTCCGTTGAAGTATAGGAGAAATTTGGTTTGTTGCTTAACAAACAGAACGCATAGGATATGCACGTCAGTCACCTTGTCCAGTGAACTCCATCACGTTCGAGATGTGCTAAGTCTAAATGGATAGCCCCAGCGATTCCCGGACAGAAACAAGCAACCGAAAGTGAGGCATGAAATTATCCAGACGGTGGATGAAAACCAATTTTTATCACTCTATCATACAAGGGTGAAGCTACCAGTGAAATTGTCACTCGCCGAGTTTGCAATGCAGTAGAGAAGGCCTATCCAGCAGCACAGGTTATCTTATTGTTCAATACCTGTCCGGTACTGGTGCCACACCTCAAAGATAGTTTGCCTAGGTTTTCCTCGTCCTTTTGTGTTTATCATCTCACCTGTTGTTGTCAAGCTGGTTATGTTGGAAGAACCACAAGACGGCAATCGGAAAGGATTCTTGAACATTTTCCGGAATGGCTCCGCAACGGTTTGATAAAGCCCATTACCAGTGCAATCGGTTCTCACCTAATTGACACGGGTCACCAAACTGAGTCAGATGAAGCCTACCGAGTTACATACAAGGTTCGTCAATCCCACTCCAGAGCTGTCAGGTTGCGACTGTTATCAACGGCCGAGGCTATTGCCATCAGACTCTACAACCCCTGTCTGTGTGCCCAAAAACGGTTCGTGCAAACCCTACATTTCCTTTGACCAACTAGTTCACAGCCACTTGAAACTCAAGCAAGTGTGAACCACTTGACACCGACTACTGCATGTTTCACGGTCGACACGAGTAACAGTGTAACACATTCACCAATACTCCCACTCCTCTACTGTCATCCGCCTCATGCCTATGATCTTAATGACCCATTTGACTTGCTCTGGTTTTCCCCATATAATACGCATGTACACTATGTACTCGATGAGAATTACCGAAAACAGCTGTTTGCACAACTGACTTCTTATGGATTATATATGTTTCAAGATAGTGCTCTATCTGTTTGACAGTCTCCGAAGCCGACACATTAACCATCCCAATAACTCAACCAATTTTCCGACAACTAGAATTTCCCACTCTTGTTGAAATCATGAAATCAAGTAAACCTGATAGGCGGCAATTTAGTTGGTGCAGTTCGAACATCACGAAAATTTTTGACAGTTTATGCACTCAAATAGAATTTTCAGTCAATCACTTTTGACAAAGTCTGTAAGAGCTGAGTTTCACTTATGTATGAACACGTCATTTGAAACGCAATATATCTACTAATTCTGCCAAAATTCATGTCTGTAATAAGTTGGATACGTTTGATATTACTGGAAATCGATTAAATTTCACGGAATATAAGGTTTTCACTGTTTGTGACATAACATGAATCACTATCTGGTACTACTTTGCTCAGCTGCAAATTGTACAATTATAAAGTTAATCATGTAGTTACTGATTACTACCAAAATTTTCCTTCAGTTTGTAACATTTTCGTTATTGATCCCGTTACTGATTCATTTTCACGGTTAATTAGAATGTGGCCTGGTTTCAGGTGATGTGCAACGATCGGGATGAGGTCAGTTGCAGGGTCAGTGCGGACTGAGTGATGGGAAATAAGCCACTTTCTACTGTCACGCGAGAAAAATATTACCTGGTTTTCCGATGTTGCATTTGCCGCGTATACAATATGACAACAGGGGGGCAAACTACTGATGGTTTAAGATGACCGTAAGTAACAATAACAACCTAATAATGCTGATACTAATAAGGCCCTTGGAAAAAAAGGTAGCAACGGATTGCCGTGGTTTTGAGTAGTCCACGTGGCACAGACTATGGTATCCGCCTACCGTGTGTGGGATATCCTGACTTCCGCATATATGATGAGAAACGATATTTGATATTACGGTTTGTCGCCGTCGGTGACACGGCTGTTTTCGAAGAACGCTGGCTTTTCCAGGTAATCTTGTTCACTCATGCGATTTTCACATACAGCTTCCACTTCAAGGTATCTTTCTACATGACAGCAATGAACACCAGATCATGGGACAGCTTCACCGGGGAATAGGGAGAGAGAACATTTGTCTTTGCAAATACATATACCATTGACTAAACGTATCAGGTTTGGATTTCCTGTCCTTACAGTGTTTTGGTAGAGAACGAAAAGCCTGGAAAACATGCTAGATTTGAGTGTTTCGTCAACAGGTTAAATCAGGGACGCCATGGAGCACATCGATGGGTACAGCAAACTCTCAGATAGATCTCTCCTAACATGAACTCACTACCAGAGAAGATTCAATGTTTTGACTACACGTCTGTAGATGCGTAATAGGAATGAACAAGGAAGAACTGCAATAACGTCTACGATTGTTTGTATATAAAATTTGACTTTCCATAACTGCCATATACTGGTACTTGTAAAGTCTATCATAATTCACTTGATCTACTTCTATTACGCACTCAAAAAGATCAAATCAAACCGTTGATCCCCCCGTAGCTACGCATTCATACTAGTGCATATCCACTACGTTGATGCATTGAAGTTTACATGAACTGTATAAATCACACGATTGATGTTACGTACGTTGTGTTTGGCCTGATCCAGAAACTCCGAGGATGAGCTGACTTTCTATAAACACAGCGTTGGTTTTCCATTTTTCCCTGAAGCATTTTGCTTCAAAAATTGAACAGAGTAAATAAGAACCACTATTTAGTAAATCACAGCGATTTTGCATCTATTCCAAGGGAGAAAGAAAAAACATAAATTGTTCGTAAAGTTATCTTTCATAGACGTACAGCTCAACGAGGTTGATAAGTTCTGTGCTAGCTGCACAATCATTCATTCCGCATCGTACCGATCAGAAGGCAGCTATAGTGAAAATCCTTTCCGTGGAAACAAATTTCATTTTCCTTCGAAATTGACGTTTTTGATTTGGTATACATATTCCCACTTGTCCTACTTTAAGTCTGCAATTAGTTAATCGATACTCCTGGACATTCGTTTCCTCCGTAGAAAAATTAGACTGGCTGAGAAAAGGATATCTGTTGGAACAAATTTGGACAATGGCTGGATAAATTATTTGCGACATGCAAGTGTACACATGTTTCTGCATGGTTTTAGTTCCAGTCACGCTTAAAGATTTCAACAACAGGTAAGTGGATCAGATGTCTTCAAGTGTGTTTGCACTAACTCAATTTATGCACATTTTCTTATGAGAAATTATTTTCATTTACCTCATACACATTGGTCTGTGGACCTTGTGACAACCCGCGTTATTATAGTAGTAAACAGTGGTGTGTGCTTGACAGTTGTCATGTCTGTGTAAGAAAGCTGACATGTCCAAAATAAGGCAATTAAATCAAAGGTTGTGTGCAGATAATAGACACGTTCCTGCTTATAATAGTAAAACTCTGAATTTCCACCATAGCTTTTGTCAAGATAGACACGTCACGGGATGTCAACATTTCGACTTACTCCCACCAGTCTCTAACGCAAAGCCAGCAAGTTTTATATAGACTGTTCGCAGTAACAAACAGACGAACAGACAATCAAAGCAGGTCAACCATTACGCGTGCAAGCTGTACAGTCGGAGACGGTTACTGCGTTAATGCATTCGGAAACCAAACTAAACCATTTGATCAACAACAAACTGACAGTGACATTAAAACACGACCACCAGACGGCTTAAATGCACTTTTGTTAGTCAATAGGGTTTGACTCCCCACAGCGATGCTACACACGTAAATGGATGATGCACCTCTCATGTAACACATCACTTTGGTTACAGTTGCAGTGTAATTCACATAGACAGGCCAGGCCATTGCTTGTATCAACCGTACATATGCGACTGTCCAATTAAGCTTGGTTTAAACTACCAACTGACCAGTTCTACACAAACACGAACGCAGTTTGCCCGACTGTACTATCCCTCACGTAATCTATCAGTCCCCTTGCAGTTGCAGTCACATTTACAGAGCCGGAATAGATCATTATTGATCTCAACGATTGGCAGACCACGTCCCGAAATGGTTAAAACGACTCGTCAAACAACAAGCTCAGACCGGTGAATCCGCTACTCTGACCCCCGTACCATCAATCGTCAGACATCTCATGATAACAGGTCATTAGGTTGACCAGTTGGTCACTCAGACTATTGTTACGCAGTCAGAACTCGAAACTAGTGACCTTTAGTGATGCCACGCTGATCAGAAGTCAAAAGCGGGCGCTACGTGTAGAAAAGTGGTTAAACCAATCCATAGGGTTGCCATGGTGTTGCTGGTACTACGTGGTATGAATGTATGCGTGTCCATACGCTGTCTGTCTGTCTGTCCGTCACACACAACCCATATGTCTTACGTTTACGACCGATGAGATTAAACGAAATGTTAAAATATCGCAACAGTTGTCTCCTTTTTGCACTGCTGAAGGTAGAAAATGACCTGTTGTCGGGCTGAAGCTTGAAGATTGACAATAGCAAAGCGTCATAGAGAAAGGTGACTTAGTTGAACCGGTTAAACTGCTCAAGATATAACTGCGAAAACCTAACCCGAAACTGTTAACGATTGGTAAAACGATAGTAGCCGACACGTTTTGCGTCAACAAAATATGCTGACGTACCCAAATTCTACATCGGCAAACTGATTGCCTCATTACTACTTGACTAATCTACCCACCTGTTATTGCTGTGTATAGTTTGCATAAAATTCGCTGGTTTCACGTTAGAGTCCAGTCGAAATGTTGTCGTCTCGTGACACACCTTCCGTTTGTTTTGGTCACAACAATCAGACGGTACTAAAATAGTAAGAAACAGTAAGCCAGCTTGCAAACCGTTCACAATCAGTTGCATCTGGTTCACTTTCATAGATAGTTTAGTCAGACTCTTCCGAAGGACACACTATACTGGAACCCCGGCAGAAACGAAACTCTAGTACACTGCCTTTTTCCGAAAACTGTAAGCTAAAATGTCTGCGAAAATGTGACATTTGCATACATTTGTGAGTGAAAACGTAAATCAGGTTTCCTAAACTGCTTTTCAGTAATCAAACTATCGCCGAACAAGAATAACGATTTTTCTGGGTTCAACTTGAAAAAAATATCTGTGTGACGATCAAATGAAGTTGACAGGTCAGTTGATGTGTATGCTGTGAAGAAGGTTGTGAAGTCTGGGCATTACTTATAAACGAATGCAGCTGATAAAATACACATATAAGGACAAGTTGGTGGGTGAAGTTAGAAGGATCGGTGCATTTCAAAGTGGGGTACACAGCCGTAATTTAAAGAAATTGTGAGCATACCATGGTAGGTTGTTAACAACTAGCAGGTTCACGGCAAAACTGTTCTCATTGAATAAACTCTGATAAAAGATGTGATTATCAGTTTTCTGTGCTATGTGAGGGTGGGGATATGGATGGAATTTAAAATATTTTTGATGTTGTGGTGAGTTCCCTTACCCATTGTGCAAATTAACCGTCAAGTCTTGCACTAGCAAAAGTAGCGGTCCTTATGTATTTTCTGTAATGGATTCAACCAGTTTGTGAGGAATGAAAGACTTTCTGCCCCGTTGAATTGGATTGGTCGTTTCAGGATATCTTACGAACTCCAGGCACCACTGCGAATGCGCGAAGGCCTCTATGCTCCAATAGCTGGACAACTTGGTAGAGTGGTCTGAACTCAAACTGAATATTTTCTGTGTGTTAACAGAGTAGGTGAATCCCCATTTGTGAAAAAAAGAGAAAAGGGTGAGACTGGAGCCAGTGGCTTCAACGGAAGATTTCAGTCCGGGAAGTTCAAGTAACCTTCATATACCTTTAGCGGGCAATCTGACCGTACACACAAACAAACGGTAGTGTGGCAGTCCTCAATAAGAAAAACGGGCCACTAACACGCAATGTTCGATTCGCCATGTTTGAATTTGTAAGCGATTTGCCAGCTAACCGAAAAAATTGCCTTCGGCATGTCGTATTTAGTTGTCATACGAACGGAGAGGGCAAAGTGCTTCTATAAACACTCATTATACCACTCCAAATGAATCACGCCGCCGCATCCCTAGGTTGAGAATAACGCCCACTGAAGCAACAGTGACTGTGTCAAATCCACCATCAGACACTGGAATAAGGACCAACACAATTAAACGTGCACACCTGTAGGGTGTTTATTTGATTGCGATAGAGCTGTCGACTAAACGTCAACATGTCTGACGGCCCTTGTTAGCACAAAAACACTTCATCAGTTGTGAATATCACACCACTACAGCAAGATTTAGATTCCGAGGAAATCCTAAGATGTATAATGAAATAGCAATTGTATTACGCTTAATAAATACTATACATTTGAGTTTTTAGGTTTGTTTTCTGGTCATCGCATGAGATGAACAAATAGAGGTTCCGTCAAATGGATAAGTTAGATAAAGTAACCTGCTCTCAGAAACTTAACACACAGAGTGAGGTACATATCTCTCTTTTGAAAAAATATTACGCGGAAATGTTTAATGATACTACTGAACCACATCAGGACTACTTAAATTCACGGTAGCCAAATATTTCATTCCGCAAATATGTTTACACACACATTTTGCTTAGCAACGTTGCATTGTACACATCAACTTGAACGTTGTTTCAGATGGACTCGTCTATGCGAATTGTAGTGACTACTTTGGATAATCCTTCTAACTAAGTTGACTTTAAATTCATAATTTGCCACTGAAATTTCTCGAGATATAAACACTGAAAAAGGTGGAAGATGCAACATAATAGTTGGGCATGGGGTGAGATATTTGCTGTTCCCGTAAATACCGTTAAGAAATAAAACATCTGTTTGGTTTTCTGTTCACCTTTTCAAACATAACAGCTGACTGGAAGGAAATAACGGTAAACATAGTTGGAAACTCTTTGCCAGTGGGATAATTTTATGGAGTTTGCCCAGAGCTCTGAATAGATTTTACCGTCAAACATTCTGCAGTTATAACCAACTGCCAGGTAGTAAAAAGTTCAAGAGTTTAGTTCTGGGATTATTGTGTTAGATAATCCCTTAAAAAATTGTACTATCGTTTAAACTTAATCCAATTATTGTCACTTTACAGCAAAACCAGTCAAAAATTCAATAAAAAATGGAGAAGGTTTTAACGGTAGATGGACGATAAATATATACCATTAATGACGACCCAAATTTTCCTTTGTATGATGTCAATTTCGTCTCTGCTTACATCTCGCTATGATTCACTCACCTACTTTGGTCCACCAAATTGCTTTTTTGTTTATAACTGAATATTTTCAGGGTCATTGGAAGGCTTTGTGTCCTTATCTTTGAACAAATAATTGTGAGTGTGACCTCAGTTGCCCGCCTTTAGATCAGATAATTAATTTATTCAGCTTTTAGCAAAGCTAATGAGTACAACACAATCAATTAACGTAAAAATGAATGACAAAAAGGCAATATTCAGATTCAAACTGTTAGAATTACATAATCCGTCCACATAAGGAAACGTCACGGCATTTAATCGTTTGCGTGTTAAAGGGTTGCATTTTTCCTGATAGAGATGAGAGTAGACTTGGGAATTACTATCCTCAACCGACCGGCTGGCTTAGGGATAATTAACTTCGTTACTTACAGATACAACCTAGGTGAGCGATGAAGAACCAAGAGTTGGCATTGAGGAATATGTCTTTAAGACTAATGTGATAGAGAAAACCAAAAAAAGGGTAATGCACTCAATCGCAGTTAAGATAGTCAGGCCAATGAACCTTCTTAACCATTGACTTTACCGATTACCTAATATTTACAAAAGCAGAATACATGTGTAATTCTCCATAAGATGCAAGTATAAGGCGGTTGGGTGGGACAGTTGAAACAGCACAGACAAATGTAATCGTTAAGCATATGAGGCAGAGCTGTAGGCAATCGAGTATTCTCACTTGATTTATCTTACCCGTTTACGAATGTTTCGCTTAGGGAGACGGTTGAATTTCTAGTCGGCTATCTTGAAAATAATTGCATCCGCATGAGCACACTGAAGGAGTAAAGCTGTTGTTGTACCGCTTCAGATAATACTGTCAATTTCACTTTTCCTTTAGTTTATACTTAAAAATCGACGTGATAGCAATGGGATCACAGTTAGACCTATCACTGGCTGTTATATTCACGGTAGAACCTGAAAGTGGTTCACTAATAACGTAAATGAATCTATTTGTGATCTGCAAATATTTGTGTGATGAATGAATCCAAAAGACACAACCAAACACTGGATTACTTCTGCTCCGTCCACAAGAATGTCCGTCCCATCATGGAACCCGAATCATCCCAAACTATCGTATTTCTGTAGGATTGCTTGTCCGACAGCTCAGATAGTACGTCAATAGATGCACCATAGGTTAAACTGTACTTAAAAAATTGAAGTCGTATAAATCTGACCATTAGGCAATAAACCATATCCGGTGTCTAGCCGATTAATTTTGCCGAAACGACTAATTCGAATCGTCTCCTACAAGGGTTTGTTAAACGGAACAAAATTAAGCAACCCGCACATTGCGGACAAAACGTTTTCCTTATATCACTTTTATAAACGAAGATGGCCTCGGAAATCTAAACAGCGGATTCAGTACAGTACTCGGCAATGGCTCTTGTGGATTAATTACGTTCATACTTCAGTTTTACATTTGTTTTGCCGTTTCCGTACTCGAAGTGTATGGTGATAGTTTGGAAGTTTACTAAATCACTCACTAGGAAGGTACACTGTGTGTTGACACTGATCCTTACTGTGGTTACCATTACACTTCTTCCTATGGAACAGGTTACGTAGGCCGAAAAGCAAGACGACTGTTTAAATGCATCAGATAGAACCATCCGGTATGGCTAACAATTGAGTTAGCAAAGTTTTTAATTTTCTATCACTGTGAATTGATATAGTTTGACTAATCGATCACAAACTCAGACTCGTATTTATCGGATTTTTCAAGTACCTCTCACATAACTAAGGCAGGTCAGAACTCGTTTGATGATAATTGCAAAAGCTATCACCATTTGCCTATACTTTTCCCACAATATACTGGAAATGGTTAGTCTTCCGTAGCCTGAATTTCACTCTGGAAAAAGACAGTACTTATAATCATTATCTTATTGCCTCACTACGTACAAATCTCATGACAATTGCTTCTTAGTGTGACCTAAACTCGTGACTCATTTGACAGTGATCACAAGTCCTTTGGTTCATTGTCTCATGTAGTATATTTTTGTGTTGTTTAGAGTAATGATGAAGCAACCAAAGCAAGTTTGTTTACCAAATGTTTTTCTTGTCGTTAGACTCGGTGAATTCACCCACTCTGAGTGAACGTTGGATAAGGGCACACGCGTTCATAGTGTATTAAAATCAGTGAAAAACTGCATACTCGTTGATTTGGACATATGCGACCATTACATTCGAGGGATATATTCAACATGTTTTTATCAGCAATGTGTGATATACCACTAAAAACGCAGGTCCGAGAAAATTAACTCTACTCCAGTTAGCAGAGTTCCTCCATACCTTGCGTTGGTGGAATGTAATATACAGTAGTTCTGTACAATTCTCAATAAATCGCTCAGCAGAAAACCGGTAGTGAGAGGGTTATCGCTAGGTCTAATTACGTGGACGACCTCAGTGTAAGTTCATCGTGTCTTAACACGTAAATTTCTTGGTGTTTTAATCCGTATGGTATATTGGTTGTCGTTTTCAAGGTTTACACGTGAACACTGAGTAATCATAGCTCTACCAAGTGAAACCCTTGACTACCAAATCAAACTGATCACATTATATGAAACTACAGGAGACAAAAGGTCGTTTCAAGTGCATTCATCCAAGTGAACGCAACGATCATAAAACATCAACTAACCCGGTTCAGCCAGGTGACAAACTGAAATAGGGACACGTGGATCATGCATTTCTGTAAACTATTTGACTGTGACAGCTGTCCAGCTGCGTGAGATAGAGTGGCCACTATAAACAGAAACTACAGTTCTGCCATTAAATGTTAATCAAATTGCTATGACATTTTGTCCCGAATTTTGTCTACCAGAAAGTCTACGAAATCTTGTCTTTCGATTTATAGACCGCATCAGAAACGCTAAATTTCTGTCTCATCAGTGGAGGACGTTCAAATATGTTGGGGGGAAATTACTGTGGTTTCTTCTCTCAGCGCTGCGTTTAGCTTTGGAAGTCATGGATTGTTGTGACGATTTTCCGTTTATTTTAACTCAATGATGCATTGCGAAATTGCGGCACGTTGTCTAGTGTTTAGTCGAGTGTAAGTGAGCAGACATCTGGATATTAACAGCTTCATATATAAAATCTCGTCGATAGTAAGCGAAAGCAAAATGACTTATCCCAACAATCATTCTTCCCACCATTGATCACGCGAAAATATTTCATCCCGAGCAGCCCAACAATCTGACACTAGAAATGGATCCGACTTTATGTTTAGTAGGTTTGGTTTTACATGGCTTCTCATTCCCTTGTTCCAACTACTGATTTGGTCGATACAGGAGCTGGTCGTTTCCAATTTTTCAATAATCTCCTGTAATGCATAAGGATATCGATATTTAGTTAGTTGAGTGAAGTATACGACCGATAATTCTACACTGAACTTTCACCATTTGAGGTAGTCATTAAAGTATATTATTCCCTCGGTGATAAAATCAAGGCAACAATAAAGAGCAAAATGTCCTGTAATGCTAATAGTACATACACGACTGGCTTGAAGCTCTCTGGAGCACCCTAACATAACCACACTTCTGAGAAAATCTCTACGAACTTTTGCACACAAGCAAACTGTCAGATAACTCGTGCCGTTGCTGTCTTGTTGAACTGATGACCAGACTAGATGATTTAGACAGTGGGACAAATGCTTCATTCATGGGTTCACAGCTCGATCAATCATGTGGCTTGACAAAAGCTAACAGCTCGAGTCAGCGCCTGCTTCAGGTGCACCAACTGAACTCGTGTATGCTTGAACCACACATGTTGTCCTCACCGGTACCTTATTCCCAGACCACGACTCTTATTTGCTCTTTCTTTCCCGTCTAGAACGTGAATGAATCGGTGCTTCACAGAAAGCTATTAGAAAGATTCCTAATTGTGACTCACTAGTAGTTAAAATCCTCGAGCGATGCGATTTTTTGGACCAGTGTGGGGGCCAACAGCTTGCCCACTGGTATTTGCGAAACACCCGGCAATCATAATTTCCCGACACAGTGAACACCACTCACACTTGATTGCAACTTTCATGTTCACAATGGTTTTTCTGCCAGCCCATTTCGGTTGGTTCTATGAAAACAGTAACTTCACGATAACTGAGAATTCCTGATCACGGGATTATTGATTGGATAGGACAGTGATTCGGTTCGCTGTTCTTTCGAAATGGCCGGGCAAGCTGAACACTGTTCGCACGAGGTTGTTGATGAGCCGTTAGATTTGAGTACTCAATCCTGCCTATTGTGAGGTTGCTAGCATTATGGTTAACATGTCAGTCTTAAAAACACGAAGGCCGGAGTGAAATCCCAATCCGGACAAGGATACGCACTACTGGGGAGCTCTAATGAGAGAGACACTCGAGTCAAATTTGAGGTGTGTTACCCAGGAGGCTTTTCTGAATGCAAAGGCTACGATCAAGTCTGGGTGGTGTTCACTTTTTGACAGACTAAATCCGCGAAATTCTATTTGTTGTAACTAATTTAAAAAAGCAAATTTTTACTTCCAAAGTTCTACCGTTTGACCAGCGAAGTGATTTGCAAATAAACCGGATAACATAGAAGACACCGTTACAAATCTTAGATCTCTGTCCAGATTTGGCTGACGCATTTAGACAACAAAGCCAGTAAACAATACGCAAATTTCATGACATCGATGCACGTGTACTTTGAGGCACGTCATATTGAAAGAGGGGTGGACCTGTGCGTACCAACAGACCTGACCAACCTACGTCGTGACAGTCGCGGAACTGAATCTAATTCGCGAAGTAAGTCCAACAGTTATGCTCATGCAAAACGTGGTTTCATCCTTAAGAACCGGGATAATTTAAGATGCACTAACTTCTAGAAGGGCACGTTTTACGGTCAGTAAATCATCAGCTATGTACGTAACGAGATAGGAGGGCGGTAGTACTAGCTACATTTTAAAGAAGCGTTACACCGGGCAGACTTAAGTGTATTATGAGTAGCGCCACAGACCAGATTGATAAACTTATTTTAAATTGCAATAAGTTGAATTCACATTGGTCAGTGTTGACCAGATTGCGTTCATCTGACCCAATGAATAATACCTATTATCGTGCACAATTACACAGGGGAACTGACGTCAATGGTAAAAGTGCACATCGCTTACGGTTCTAGATTAAACGGATCACAAAATACGTAAACATCCATGACATCATCTGGCAAACCCATGGAAAGTCAATTAGACGTTTCGTTGAGTGCTTGTAACGGTATTCATATAAATACATTAAGATAGTCCAAACTCTAACGTGTTTAGTTAGTTCTGTTTAAATTGACCTTGATGGTTAGCCAATTAGTAACCAGATTCTGTCTCACCTGCTGGTTACTTTATTAGGTCAGACATGACAGTTGGATAAAAATTTTCCTATGCTGAAGAAATAACACCATTTTGTGTATCTTTGTGTGTCGCATGATGTCGCTGTGATTTTGTGAATCGGCATAAGTAATCAGTTTTGTTTATCCTCCGACTAATCGTCTTTGTTTCCAAAATGCATCCTTAAGTCGCTTCATGTGGACCTTCATTTCAGTGGGCTGATGAACAGTGCGTCCTGTTGGGTTTCAAAGCTCGTAACACACTACAGTAGACTGAAGGTATTCCAGTGTTTTTTAACGTTTTCGGATATAACCTACTATGAGCTTCATTAATGTCGCCTCAAAAAATTCTTTGCTTTTAGTGACTTACTCACGGACAGTCCATTGGTTCATGCCCTGATCAATTCAAATTTAAAATTTTATCCATTTTGTTTCAGTTGTTTGTAAATTGTCCCAATTTATAAGCCACTTTTGATTATATCGTAGTTACTCAGCTAGAAATATGATGGGTTGGACGCAACTTCCTTGAATCGAGATTTATCTGTGCAGCTAAGCAACCAGTAAATCATGTACTGCTCAGCTTACGGTACACACAGCGGTGAGATTTCGGACAGTCCTTTGTTTTCCCATTCCAGCAGGCTAATTTCCACACCTCTCCATTGTAACTTACACTAACCCATCGCGAAATTTTTACTGATTAATTTTCCAAAAACCTTTCCTAGTCTGAATTTGTTTGCTCTTTTGAAATTTTTCTCATACGCAAGTGTAAAAAATAAATCAGTGGAAAAAATTCGACAGACCATGCGTACTACTTTTCAGTGATGCAGGCGTCAATATTTTCATTGAGAACTGTAACTATGTTCTGTTCCATTTCCAATGAAATGCGCATTAGTCATTTTCAGCCGTAAGTCTCACAGCTTTGTTGATATATATACAGGTATTGTAAGAACGACCCCTGCGGTCTTGCTGGTTTATCAGAAGATATACCATGTCTTCGTGTGATCTTCAAATTGAGGGAGAAAATCAAGTGAGACATGGTCGGATGAGAAGGTTTTCTAGACTTTAGACCCTTGGTGGTGTTTGGATAGATACCAGGTAGAATCAATTTGTAATTAACAGTGTGTGAGATGACCGGTTTTCAGTCATTCGAAAATGTATGCAATGTGATGTGGTGTGAAGTGCAACATAATATTGATCAAGAACAAATTACGTAACTTCCTATCATCAGAGCAAACGTAACTGAATCCGGGCAGTGAACAGCACATTGTTCGTGGCCACTGAATAATGCATTAATACAGTAAAAAGAGATATAATAGACCGCGTTTGTAAACGGCTCAGATATTAGCACGAATGAAATCCAATCGTATTACAGACGGTTAGCTGAATTCACTATCTGCCTGACATAATTCCCGACAATTTGTTATGCACGATGAGGCAAAGAAACCATCAAGTACTGTAGTGAGTCAAAATTCCACAGTGAATTTAACCTCAAGGGGTGGACCAGAAAATTTCGCAAATCCGGCTATACTAGCTTCTAGTGATAGGTTCGTTATGGATGTCTTGCGACTAGTTATCATTTATACAGTAATCTAGTGTCGCATGATCTGGGCCTGGTCACTTCAATCGAAAAGCATCCATCAAACTCACCCCAACCAAAAAGTTTTCTGCAAAAGTTGTTCACCGTCCTACAAAATATTGAGGTGTTCCCTTCGTACTAGTGGAATTTCTCACCTTAGTCAATTGTACGTCAAGCAGTACAGCTGATTACGTGAACCACACAACCGTGTGCCTCATGAGGGGGTAAGTAAACATTACACTACTACTGTTAGGCAAAACTTAATCCTATATACCAATAGGTTACCATGGACGACACACTTAATAGTATAGGCCCTACATAGATACAGTGTCAGGAGCAAGGGGGACAGCAAACCTGTCGCATTTCAAGAATGTTAGAATTGAAGGCTCAGAACGTACCAACAGCAACTCAAGTGGGATTGAAGCAGGAGATTGCTGGATACATCTTTTTGAACTCTGACATTCGGGTAGCTTGAAATACGTGAAACAGGTTGCAACATGATAATCCGATTTGTATACATGGTGATCTCGTGAAACGGAAAGACAACCTTGCAAGCTGCAAATCAGACTCCTCTGATGAAGTATAATTTGTGATTGACGTTTTTGACGGTTTGTCCTCGTTCTGGCGACGCAGCCATCACTCGCCAACCACCTCCCAACTGTTGTTGTACCACACCGAACAACAAACAGGAAGTGACTCAGACTGCATCAGTTTTGTCTGGTTGACCAAAGTCTGTTGGCAGAGCTCAACCCATTACTAATTCCGTACATGATGTAGACACGAGTGCATATGAGCTTCACAAGCTCGTGCTATGCTGCAAAGTGATAACAATATTGCGTGTTAGTGTGGTTTAAAGTACTGAATTGTAAGACATGTTCTAGAAGCTTATCTCGAACTCGATGACAGAATTCTTACTTGCTGTAAAACCAGCGGTTGAGCACTAATGATCGCTAGCCAAATGGTTCGAATAGAATTACACAACTTGTGAAATTACTACTTTATCAATTCAGCTGACAAACAGATTAACTGCGACCGCCGGTTTATTTCGATTTACTTTCAAATTAATTTTTAAGACGTAAAAGTTTCAAACCAGTGTATACTTCACACGTCATACGATGACACGTTCTTTGTCACACAAATTTCGCATTGTACTGTAAACTACCATACATTTAAAACCATTTGAACGCGTGCATTTTGAGCTAATTTTCAATGCAACCGAAGTCTTGATTCAGGTAGCTGTAATTGCGGTATTACTGTAAATTAAACGCTATACTGTATATCTTACAAAAGTTGCACTGACTAACGTGTTTGTCAGAGATAGATCGCAAAATATAACCTGTTGATTATTTTCTCAACACCACTTGAAAAACGGCCTTGTTTAACCCGTATAATTCGCTGCCACGTGTCACTGAAAGTTAGGACATACATAACAACGTTGACGTTCACCGCCTAAGATAGATGATCACTATCATCTTACTGTGATTTGTGATGTGATTAGTGGAAGTAATTTCAGGCCATATGGAATTTGTTGGACTGTAATTTTCTCTTCGATACGGTATGAATATAAACCATAATTCTAATTCTGTTCCATATTGACTTGAAAAATGAATGCTTTTGTGTCAACTCAGTTACTTCGTTGTGTTAAACTGAACTGGTGCTTTTTGGCCAAGCCGGTGATGCTACCGTATCAGAACAAATAGGCTGACCAATAAAATCTTCAAATGTGCCTGAAAAAAAACAGGTTTGACTTTGAAAGTAATCTCTTGTACTTTGACTGTTGATGAAAAAAGCAGTGCCGATGGTGAGATGATTAGGAATAGGTTTCCTTGGTCTACAGATCTGCGTCTGACAGAAGCATTACAAATGAAGCTAGTTCAATGCATAAGGTCGATAACTGTGCGTGTTCTTCTCTGAGATCAAAACAGCAAGGTAATGCTCACCACTTTTTTTTACCTGTGATATCAATTGCAGAAATCTTGAGGAATGTTAGACGAAATTTTCTGGAACAGTTTCCTAGAAGCTAACTTTGTTTGAAATTAATAACGAAACAACCCAATTATTTGCAAATAGGCTGGTGTCGCAGCCTAATGTGATTTGACCTCATGGCAGTCATGACAGAGATCAGAAGATTCAGGCTTCATTGACTAATATTCTAAATAAGGCAGTAACTTTGGCTGCACAGCTTTCATCACAATAATACGACTTTAGCTATGTGAAGTCGTTATACCAACTAGGTTTGTCGTTAAAGACTAATTATTTTTCACGAAGTTTGACATAATAAGGTTGCTGTCTCCAATCTCACTCCTCACATCAGTACAAAAGTGGTTTGCATTTTGGAGGGGAACTACATGTGACAATTATCCTCTTTTGAAGTCAGCTCGTCATTGTTTGTGCCACAAGTATCGATTACAATATCTCTCTGCTTAGCGTCTGAAGCTGTAAGCCGGTTAGTTCCAACAACCTTTCTTTACCACGAAACTCACTAAACATTCGAATACATTTTGTTCTTTCGTCAATCACCTCTGGCTACACATTTAATATTCATTCTGTCAAGCCTTCTTAACTGAATTTGCCATTACCGAAGTTTTGCGAGTATTGCAAATAGAATATTTTTACAATACGTAGAAATATTTTACGGTAATTTCCTAGTACATGTTTTAATGTGGAATATAGCAACTGACCCACGTTATCAGTAAGCCGTTTACGTTTAGCTACACACTGCATGCGGAAAAGTTCAGAGACAATAATCCAAGAGGACTCTCTATTACGCATGTGCCCAGTGTTCAAAATGGATACCTTCCGGTTGTAACATGATGAGTAAATGGCCAGATTTGACACTTTTTAAAAGGGGAATGGAAAATACGTTCAGTGAACTTCGACAGAGGCACGAAGATTTTGGAAATAAAGTCTATGCAACAACCAGACTGGCCAGAGTTCTAGTCGCAACCGTGGCAAGAATATGCACTAATGACGAGCTCTAGTGAAAGTGAAACTCCAATCTGGTGCTTCTTTTTACAAGGGAGGACTGTAAATATATGACAGTATGGCAGCTGTGATCACTTGTAGGTGATCTTCAATCGGTATGAAAATCAAAATTTCCAAAGCATAATACACACATAGTGCACGCATACACATATGTTTTAAGTTCGGAAGAAAATTTGAGAAACGAGTAATGGAACGTAATATGTCTTGTAGGAAAACGCTCTTTTGTCGTCTCACCAAACATCATGATGAAAATATCACAAGCTACGTATAACTCACGGAAAAAGTAAGAATAGGCCAAGGCTGCATATTTCCTTGTGACAAATCAGTGACGTTATGAGCACTGTTGCACAAAGATATCACAATATTATCAGTATTGCTGTCGACAGGAAATTCTTAAGCAGTACAGTGAAAAGGTTAAGATATGGACGCAAGCAAAGCCAACGTCAACTTTCAGGTTAACTTATGATCAAGCCATCCGTGAATAAGGATGAAAGGTAATACACGATAACATTAGGATATCAAGTCCAAACGTGAAAAAATGTTAGTTTCGTGCACAAGTACCTAGGTTTACTGTTGGGTAGTTGTATATTCGGCTGATACGAATTGAGTGTCACCCACAGACACACCTGGCTATTGCATTCTGGAAGACAGTGCAATCAGTTTCTTTCAAAATAAAGCACGAAACTAGAATCGCGATCTTATTAATACTCGTCAGCAGTGCATACCTTCGCCACGGATGGGAGCAGAATATCGGCCACGCATTCACGAGGCAACATTGTTGACTACTACACCAGTGATCTCACACTAGGTACGATCGAACTATAGTACACAAACGCTCGACCACATTTGCCTATGAGTGATGCTTAGATTGCTCACTCGCTTAAAAGAGAGACAAGGTGACAGTAGTATCGACTACAATAAGTGGGTCCACGATTAGAACTTCTATTCGGATTGAGACAAAAGAAAACGTCACCCTGCTGAGCGATATTTCCATTACTGGTGAGTAGTGCTAGTTTTTCACCTGTATAAATTGAGCAACATTAAAAACTATTTACAGCTGTCACATATTCATAGTCTTTTCAGTCGGTGGCGCAGTGATACACACAGTTACTTCGTGTAATCGAAGATCGGAGTTCTAGCCTCCATAGCGACAAGGATATGCAATGCTGACGCAGCGTAGCAGGAGAGAATCCCGAGTGTAGTATTCTTTCTGATAAGGGCTGACTGAGATGTCTACGTAAGTTCAACATTTGTGATCAGTTGCGAGTAATGTTCAGTTTGTATTTGAAATGAGTTTATCCAATGAATTGTGAAGACCACCGGGAATTTCGTAATTCCTTGCAAATTTGGATGATATATCAGTCAGAATATCACGGCTATGTCAAACGTGTGCCCACTTTCTTTCATGTATCGAGTAATGGCACCACGTGTGGTTTCCTTTTTAGAGCTACTCGGCTACTTGGAACTGTGCTCATTGATGTTTTCCCAAGTGCTTTGTACCCACATCCAATCCACTCTTTACTCCAAGTACGTTTGAGTTCTTAAGTTACGCTGCAGTTGGCGGCTAAAGTTATAAAGTGTCTTATCTGTGTCGATGATGCTGACAGCGTATCAGTGTTGATCTGTTCGTCAGGCACTGTCTTATCTTGTTCACTCAAATTTGTCGCTCTTCGATAACACATATAGAGCAACCGAATCCTCTTTCTTTGATCATGTCAGTGTCTTCAAGTGTATCAGTAGAGAAATCTAATTTTGTCTTTCTAGAAACGTGCCACTCAGCAATTTCCTATAAGACTGTTAACTGAATATTTCTCGAATCGTTTCTAATTTACAATTTTAAATTTTCAAGAAGCTTTCTAGCCAGCCAGGAATTAGGATGATTATCAAGACGCAATTCATTCTCCATTTTCTCATCCCTATTTACGAAATTCAAATGCCTTTATTCAAAGATTTCAGTTTGCCCAAGTAGGCAGATTATTATATTTTTACGCTCATTATTTGGAAAAATCGTTTGCTTTCGTTCTGTAGAACGGCCTAACTAAATCTGATAACTGTAGACGTACATGCGCTCCACCGTTCAGTGTATCCAGTTTTACTTCCTTTTACTATTCTTTTATAAAAATCAACTTAGTAGTTAACTCCTCGTATTTACTTCTAACTAAGAGTTTATACTAAATTTTGCCCAAGGCCCAAATTTGGTCAACGTGAAGTTGATCTTTTCAAGCCAACGACTTTTATTTACGAACATGAGATTCAGTTTTATTTTACATTTATAAAGTCGTATCCAGCCTCACATTGTCTCATATCTTTCCCTTAAATGTATGCGTATCCTCCATCTGACTATGCGGTTTTTCGATTGTTTCCTGGATCGCTAATCGATGTTTTTCCACGCCTTTCTAGCCCCCTGAAGCGTGCGTTCAACTGTGGCGGTATTCCTCGATATACTCTAGTGCGACCTATGGTATTTCAATATCTTGATACATGCAATTCGCTCGCTTCCGAATTTCTGTTCGGTTTTGAACAACCGTCTTACTCTCGTTTTTTGAAGTGTATATCCACATCTCAAACTCGGTCCCAATTCAGGATTATGCATGCGTGCATCATTGCCTCTGACTCACCTGTTATTCAAAACAATTTTGGTTTCAGCGAACACAACTGTTTTCGATATATTCCCAACTTTGGCTGGTACAAGGGCTGGTACGAGGGTAAGGCGATTGGGTATAACACAACCACGAAGTTTTAAGAAGTCAGTGTTAATTGGGGTGAGATGGGGGAGGCGGGATCAAATTGCCCCGTGAGTTGAGTGTACGTGTCTGGCCATGGTAATCGCAAGGTGTGAACGAACTGATTTTAAACACACAGATCCGGTTGACGTAATCAGATTGCGATCGCCTCGGCTACTGGTCGCACCACTAGCTGTTTATCGGAAAGAATTCATGAACACTGCCCGGCATGGCTTTGCCCCGGAATAACAAAGAACATCAACTCATCCATTGATATTCAGATTGGGAACAACACAACGTTTCGAGCAAGTTGTAATACTCAACGTTTCAACCACCTCGGGTGGCCTTCCTCAGGAAGGTGGTTGAAACGTTGAGTATTACAACTTGCTCGAAACGTTGTGTTATTCCCAATCTGTATATTAATAACATGTTAAACACGACGCCCAAACTATTCAACTTCATTCGTACTACATTTGGTGCGGATATCCAATCAACTCATCCATTCTGACCCACCTAGTTGACTGTGGCTGGCACACAGACACTTATAGAGCGTTTCACATTGTCTACCGTGCCCCATCCGCCGCTTCACGAAGGATCAAGTGGCGCATCCTGTCCATAGCCGAGGCGGTCGCAACCCGATTACGTCAACCGGATCTGTGTGTTCAAAAACAGTTCGTTCACATCTTGCGATTCCCGTGGCCAAACATGTACACTCAACTCACGAGGCAATTTGATCCCGCCTCCCCCATCTCACCCCAATTAACACTGACTTCTTAAAAATTTGTGAGCATAACCACAACTAGGTCGTGGTTGTGTTATACCCAATCGCCTTACCCTCGTACCAGCCCTTGTACCAGCCAAAGATGGGAATATATCGAAAACAGTTCTGTTCGCTGAAACCGAAATTGTTTTACATGATTTTTACGAGGATTTTCAATTATCACCTGTTATTCCTTAATTAACACACTTTCTTGTCAACTCTGTTATGTTTGCACGCAGGCTCGTTGTACTAATTGTACTTACAATTGTACTTACATTTGATACTTACATTAAATATTGTCTGCTGAACCGGTACGTGTGTACACCTTGGATACTCCCAGGTTGCATAAGAAAGCGTATTCACTAGACTTAACTAATTTTGTATATGTATGAGTTGCATGACGGCTGACGTAGTTCCTCATTCAATAGGACGTGAACAGTTATCCCCTGAGGAAAGCAAGAAGTGATCAAAATGGTCACACAGTACGGTCATCACCACGGAGTTGAGATCAGTTTGTTTGATTCACTTGTCAACAATTTGCTAGGGCTAGCAATTATGCAATAATGTCCCATATGAAGTTGTTTGTCCATTAGATGGAACACTGGTACATTTTAGTTGATAATGTGTACACAAGTTCACGTTTATAGGAAATGTGCACAAAGCCCACAAATAAAGATACTTCCCCATTGGCGTACTTCAACAACGTATACTTCTGCAAACCAAGCCGTTTACCATTCTGGTTATCATTACATCTCAAAATTCCAATTGTTGTGTGGTCTCAATATCCAGGGTGAATGTACCCTTTGTGTGCAATAAGTTTAATTTAATGTACAGATGAACCATTCCATCCTTGTAACGGATACCTCACGTACTAATTTGATTTACTAGTTTGATTTATAATCCAACCGGGAGAATCGTTGCATCATAGTACAATGAGGTAACCAACTCAATAAAATGAGAAAGATGGATTTTGGAGACACGGTCTCAGACGATCGAATCTACTATTCGATAGCTTGTTTAATTTCTTTACAGGTATCTTCACATGCAAATTTAGGAGCCTATCCATATTTTCTGTATTGAAATTAATCAAATCTATCGTTGGTTTCTGATTTTCTGCAACAAAGGTTTTGTCATAGTATGTGTGATCATGCAGTTGAGCCAGATAGAAACTGAAAACTTCATCAAACTGATAGGCTAGTAACAGTAGATTCTAAGTTGAAACCTGACTAAAATTCTGATCAGACTAGTGAATGAACAGAATTAAACTGAGATACAGTTTAATTTCATGCCAACTCCACCTGTGTACAGTTCATTAGCACCCCTGGTTTTAATACAATAGGAATATGTAGACTCTCAAAATTTAACACATGCTCTATTATAATACGATCACCAAGAATCGTAAACTCCGATGCCATTGTCGATTTTATTCTACTGTCACTTTTAGGAATTGCTATGCTTTCCTCCGATAACTTCAACTAAAATCTATCGTCATACATCGCTATATGAGTGACATGCTCAATCGATATTATCTGTTAGGAACTCGCGAATCTCTCATTCATCTGCATGAGTACACAACCAGACGTTGTTAAAATTAGGCGAGGGAAGATCGCACACGATTAGTTAGACAACAAAATCAACACAACGTGTATATCACTTATTGCGTAAACCTGTACTACTTAACACCAATTATTCCGTCAGGGAAGCGTCTTAGCAACTGAAACCGATTTCTCAGCTTTTCTGATGTAGATGAGATAGCAGTAGTAAATACTTCAACACTGATTCTTACCAGAATCGTTATAGTAGGCTCACAAGCAGATCAGCAGTCGTATATGCAGACAGAAGTCTCAGAGTTGAATTACAGTAATACTGAAGGTGACCTACTGAGTGTACTAGTCAACTTCATTTGTATTTCAGCTAGTTGCATTGTTGTTTAGAGTAAGCGGCCCGTTTTTGAGAGTATGGACAAGGAGTTATATGTTGAAATTCAACAAACAAGAAGTTTGGCTGGCGCTGATGTGACTTCTTCGACCAGGAAGACGAATTCCAGACGTTTTTTCATTCAAGTGCACTTAGCGGCACCTCTGAAGGTGTTTACCGTAGAAGCCGAAAACAGATAGCTGTTCGTCTGTTGCTAAGGCAGCACAATAACATAAAAACTGTTCTCGCATTACGACGACAGGATAGTGCTGGCGATTATGTCTGTCTGCTGTACCACGTTCTGGTTTCCTGATTCAAACAGAACAGAGAAAGGTTTCAATTATCCTGTTATATACTAGGTAACTAGTTTGTGCCGTGGTGGTTTGGTTTCTTTGAAGATTTCGGCAAAAACCGTACATTTCCGATCATCTTGTTTTGGGCGCACGCTGTTATACACGCCTGCAACACGACATTTTTTACGTATCTATTTCCATATTTTTCAAGTGTACAAATGGTAGTGCGCAGTTTACGTATGTTCTTTCCTAACAATTCTTCCATTGCTTCAGTCGTCTTAGTAGTTGCATCTGCACTCTTTTATGGTGTTGTTTGGCGTATCCGATGGTTCCATGCACTTTCTGCCTGGCGCGATTTTGAGTACCACCAAATAGGCTCGAGCCCATCTCAGATATTTTCATCTCGCCTGCTGGTTGCTCCAATTGATTCCGAACTAGCCTGAAGCTAACTACTTATCGTATTTCAAAACGTTGTTAGAAATGAACGGTTTGTTTTCTAAACTTATCGCATTCTTTATCTCCTCTGCCTGTTGGGACCATTGCTCGAGAGCCTACAGATAAAGTGGTCTAAATGGTTAGCGGACGATCGTTGAACGCATCCTCACGTGCCCATTAGAACGTACACGGATGAATAAAGTCCATCTTACTGGCTGCGCAATTTTCCGCAAGGCGTTCATCCGTTTTGGCTCAGACCTGACTTTCTGTCATGTCAACCCAGAATGCTGTATGCACACACTTTAGCCATAAGTTTACTTGAGTTGGTGAACTCAGAAGTTTGCCGTTTGGTAAGACAGGTGAGAATCCGTTTAGATTTTATAAATTTCGTGGCTTGTAACGCAGAAAGTTACGAATTCAGTCAAAGTAACTCATCAGCATTATCTTCGCTATACTAAACCAGTAATGCCACACTTTTTGGACTTAAGTATAGAGCAGGTGCAAAAGGATTTTTGTCTTGTCCTCCGACCATTGGACCAACAAGCACCGAGACAGATTGGGTCGGTTATTAAGATAATCAGTCATTCAAGCTGGTAGGAGATGTCGCAGCAGTTAGCGATAAGCGGGTTGCACGGAACTATGGTTACGGGCAACAACAAACAGTGAAAAAACGGATGGTTATCAATGATGATGCCGACAGATCAGCTTGTCAACGGATTTTGCATGTGATATAATCGCCCACGAACTAGCTACTGGGGAAACAGACTAACAACAGGGGAATCCGCTAAATCCGTCATCAGTCGAGTCAATATAACACGAATGAGTGAGATGGGGATAAGCTGAGAGAACGAACGAGGCCAAAGAGCATGGATGATTGTGTACCAACTAAAGACACTGTCAGTAGTGTATCAGGAGAGTAGTTGCATTAATTGGAATTGGATTTAAAAAGTACTGTCCGCAAGTAGTTTCGAATTCCTCATATGTTTAGCCCCTAGGCAAATGTTAAGTGTGTCATAGTTAGGACAGAAAACGTCTGACACGTGAGGTCATCTACATTCTGAGTGCTCACCTCATATGTGCCTAAATGAAGACGTCACCGCAGATTAACTCAACTGGCGATATGTTATCAAACCACTAAGTATCACGAGTATATGAGACAGTAATAACTTGACCATAAAAAAGATGAACATGAGAGTACCAACGAAGTGTTATGTACATTAGACTGAAAGCTGCATGGCAGCTTGTTTACACAAGCTCTAAAAAACAACCCGGTGAAAATGATTACAATACGTGAATTCTTAAAGACAAGACTTCGCTTGATTCTGCCCACAGGTTGTGTAGTGTATATTCTTAGCGGTCATAGTTGTACGCACGTCAAACGGCTATGTGGGAGATGCAAGACGACTGGCTGAACAATCTGTACTGTTCTTCAGTTCATGTCGCTTGGCAAGACTGACCATTACAGTAATCCACTTGGAGAAACACCGTTCGCGACTGGTTCGTATGAAGCGTTGTTTAATAATGTTATAATTATTGCATCATTCTTACTACTTACCAATGATCCGTTTGACCTACACAGAACACTTGTTCGGATTTCTAATTTGTCCTGTTTCGAACATCTCACATGAGTTATCGATTAGCAGACTAAACCACAGATTTGGTGTACACATTTATGACGATGTGCATTTTTGTCGCAATTAACAGAAAGCTTCATCAGTTGCTGTGTAATTGGATGAATTTAACTGCCCTGGTTTAATGACAGGAGTATGGACACCTAGGAGTAATTGTGGTTCAGATGGTTTGTTTGTATTCAGATACTAAGATCGACGTCGGTTAACTTGATAATTCTCTATCCTATCGCTCTTACCACTAACGCTATTTGAAACCAGCCTTATGCCGACAATTAACCAACAAAAGATTTTGAGTTAACTCACAATCTTGACTCACTTATAGTAGTTAGCTCTCATATGGTTTGTTAACAAACGGTCACTACCGGGAGATTCAGACTATGCGGTCGTTTAGCTTACATCTGTTGTATCGGGTAAGACTCGTCATCGACAGTCAGCTTGTTGTTACTATAGTAAATTGTAACAAAGACAGTGTTAACGTAGAAAAACTCCGACATGTTAAGGTTTGTTAGTACGTCTTCCTCTTTCTATCTATTGCGACTTTAGTTGGTAGTAATTGGTGATGCTCCTGAGTCATATTTCAATTGTTCTTATTGTGTCTTTCACATATATATTAGTAGATTTTAACGCATATCCAAAACTTTGCTGGTTTTCGAAAATGTTGCTACTACGCGGATAACAAAGAGAGGAATGTTCAAATTTTGGTCGATTGTATACACACTGATGAAGTTAACGGAGATTCAGAGACTTCTTCTTGAACGATGAATGACACGGAATACCTGCACTGACCCATCCACAGTTTGTAATTTATCACCCTCAGTCCACTGTGGATCTATTGCTCTGTCTCAGTTTTACGATATCTGTTTTGTGGTGTGTTATAACAGATTTTTCACTAAAGGCAACCAAGCTGGGACACAAGTGTCAGATCTTAAGAATCTGTCGGTGAAACTGTGGTCAGTCGAACTCCACCAGTTTCCACTATTCATCCTCACTGTAGATATTACACGGTTTTCTGGCTGCCGGTCTGTTGGTCTCAAATCTACAAAGAAGTATAAAACCGCATGATGTGTATCACGAGTTGACCTCGTTAGTACTGACATTGGTTTGTTCAATTCCTCCTGAGAGAGGTCAGTAGCAACATGGTGAAAGCAATTATTGACCAGGTCGAATCACGGCTAATGTGGAATTTAGCAGATCACCGAAAAGTATAGTCCGTATCAATGGTGACGCCAATAATCGCATATGGACAAACTTTTATCAGGCAAGCTCTGTAAAGTAGAATACTGTCGCGCATAATTTGAGTTGTAAACTAAGCTTAATTTCTTGAAGAAGACGAAGTTCTTCTGCAACTCTGATGCACGCAATGGCCAAAGTTCGAACAATCAAATTTGATGAAACCCAAAATATGTGAACGTCTGAGATCATGTGATTGACTGCGTCACATCGTTTGCTGTCGCAATCACAATGCTGGCTTTTTCCAAAAAGATAATAATCAAACGTCAGACACTGGCTTTACTATGACATAAATTGTTAGCACAATCAACCTGATTACTACGAGTTTCTGACTGCTTACCACGTACAGTTGTGACTTGCCTATTCATTGTTTTGTCGTCACGCCCTAAGCCTGCACAGTCTAATGTTTCAAGAAATCAGTTGGTTGGCATAGACGGATTGTTTGCATAATTTTGCATCACTTGGTTTCTTATCAAGCTGCATCGGTGCGCGATTGGACATCACGGAGTTCTGTCGAAAATAACTTACCGATAAAAGAAATCTCGTAAGACAACAGCATAAGAAATAAACAACCATTCAGGTTTAAAGGAAGTCTGTGATGACCATAAGAATGTGTTGTTTGGCAAATTATGAAACTCAAATGTAAATTAATAGCCAATTAGGCAAAATATGGCTGTTCAATAACCACTGAGAATCAATGCCCAACCGAAATCATGGTCCCGCAAATTTCTCGGGGCTGGCAGGTCTAATGGTTGGGAAAAAAGAACACGACGACCACTGCGTTATTAACCTTACACCAGTTATGGCTGGATTACTAACTATACAGGCTCAGCCACAATCCTTTGTGAGTAATGCACAGTGTCCGATCATCTGAAGAGGGGATACGGCGACTGTGCGATCAAACCTTACGGATGTTTCTGCATCCAGAACTTCAGTTCAAATCAAAACCACTGAAATCGTTGAACTTCAACATTTGGGTTACTACTGAATAGTGCAAGATTTCTGGCTGATATAACTTAGCAAGAATGTGCACTATTGACAGAGTTTTACAGAAGTGAAACTCGAGTTTAGTGTAACATATCAAATGAGAATAACATGAACGTCCACGTGAATGAGACGGCTGCGATCATATGTGAGTGATACCCAATTAATGGTAATAAGCAAATTGCTTTTGCCTATCATCACTAACTGGACCAGCCATTGGATGAGGTTTTTCTTATAGTTGATTTCCCAGAGTCGAAAGAAGCCAGAGTGAGACTGCTTAGCAAAATTGGAACGGACCTAGTAAATACGGTAATCATGAACCTTAGTGGTAATCATGGTAGGTGAATCCTGAAGCTGATCAATTTACGTGGCTCGACGTGCTGCTTGAAGCCTTAAACACAAAAATCTCGATAATTCTTTTGAATAAGGCAATCATAAGACAAACGATGGCAGCATTCAACCGATTCACGTAATCATCACTGTTAAGTAACCTTTTAAGTTGTAGTAGTTTCGCTTGAAACGAACACAAAGATCAGAAACGTGTACAAAACTCCGAAGCCGAGTGCATGGTTCCATTATTTTTGCTTGAATATGGCGTCATCTACTGACCTCCTGAGTGTTTTCTTTGTGGATTCAGTGCATTCGCTGGGACTTTTGCTGATGTACATTTACCACCTTCATAACACTGTTCATCGATGTCTTGATAAGGTAGATTCTGAACTTCTTGGTTACTGCATGTTAATCTACATTCGACTCGAAGTTTCTTTTCCTAAACAGACGTACGTGTGGCTTCAGTGTTTGCATGAATCTTTTCATTTATTTTCTATCATTATTAATGGCTTCGCAACTGCAATAAAGCTAGTATTTGTAATGACCAACAGCAAACAGCAGAGTGGCATTTTCTCACCAGATGCAGCAACAATCTTTCGAAATTTGAGAGAAATACCTGAGTTAAATATATCACGACAGTCTTCTGGTTTGGAATCAATCAGCTTGAAGCTCTGCCCTTATTGGCATTCTCCCTAAAAACCGAATTGATACAAATTGTAGACAGTAGTCCGGAGTTATTACTGAGCTATAATATCTTGCGTATTATGATTCCTTGTATCAAGCAAACATTTCATCATTATTCAAAAAGTCATCAGCAAATCTTTCTAAAGGATATTTTAGAAAGACACTCCGTCTTGTTTACTGGCACTGTACATTCATAGACAGACACAAGCGGACAGATCGGAAAAGTCGACAAATCTACCAGTTTCTGAGAGCGTTCGGTAAGAAACCAACTCAACATGACGCTTACGCATTTACTAAATAACCATTGATGGACTACTAGTCAGTTCCATGATGACAATGAAGAGAAAACGTATCCTAATGATTAAAGGCAAATGATCGTTCGCTGCCACCTTAGTATTCTCTAGGCTACTACAAAAAACTTTTCTGTTCATCACAGTTCTGCGTCTCTTGATTTAAACATATGGAACGGTGGAGAATGCGGAACTAGTTTACAACTAAAGAATGGATAAAAGAAGCTTGACATCTCTGCTATTCAGGAGTGGCGCCAGAGATGGTGTGAAGATGTCCAACATCCGTCATGATTTAGCTACGGTGGCTCAGAGGTCAGGGTGCCAATCTTAGCATTAAAAAGCTAGTTGCCAGTTGACGGTAAGTAATATGTAAATTTTGTGCGTAAATGTTAATTAATTTACTCAGACAGCGAGCGTGAAAGCCAGAAATTTTGAGGAACTTTTCAGCATACCTTCACAATTAGACTCACTTGTGTCTTATTATATTGCCCCGAGAGTTTTGACAGTCAGTTTTATTTCGGTCGTTGAACATTAGAAAGAATAGTCAGAATAGAGAAAATAAAATGTGAGCCCATTCAGTCTGATTTGACAATAAAAGACTTGCAAAACGGACAATAAAAAGACCTCTCGTTACAAGCTGATAGTACACTGTGGGATTGACAAACGAACAAAAAACTTCAGCACTGAAATAATTTAACTTCTGAATTTTTCTCTAATCTCGATATATTCGACCTGGCTTGGTATGGTCCTGATGAGAACCAACAGCTGTCCACTACTTTGGTGGTGGACATTGTGTCTAACTAATTGTAGTAACCCCATCTAACCTCTTCGCTGATTGTGGTGAATTCTTGATCATTTCAGTCTATGAAAAAGGAAGTATAACAGGTGTGAAATTGAAAGTCCAAAATTACAGAACCGAAGATAAACGCGTCTATTTCAGCCAAATGTGACTTTTGATAACAAAGCACTTGAAAACATCATGAATTATCAAAGAAAGTTTGTTTATTATGGGCTGATTAGAAGTAAGGAAATGCCCAGATAAAACTAACTTTTTACTCAGAAATTACACCAAACTCACGATTCAGTTTATCTCTAGATTCATGTACATTAGCGTTCAAAAAAGATTGTTTTTGAATATTCCAAAGTGCAGACCGCCCGTTGGTTAATAATCAGCTTTATCTAGAGTAGAGGCAACTGAAAACATTTTTCACCAATATTGCTTGATCTTAATGTCGCCAAGTCGTGATATTATTAGTCGCATTTATCAAAGCTATTAAAAGATAATGGAAGCTTAACTGAGGGTTTGCTTCATAAATCTATACTGTAGGTTTTCGGAATCTCCGCATTGTAGCTAATTTATCACTTTCGACAGGAAGCGAAATCATTGTTTTCCAATATCACGTGATTTATGACAGTACTAAAATAAAGACACGAATTGAAAAGGTTTATAGATGCAAAATTCTCAGTGGGATCTAGGACCGGATGATAAGAAAAGCGGGACGCAACTAGCGTTTAAGGAACCCTGCACACACTAGGCATATGAGAGGCGGACTCCGTACATATGTAAAAGCAAATTTATACGGTAAAGACAACAACCTCCATGAACGCTACCTCTTGCAGTATTTTTGTTTACAGAATTATACTGAACCCGTCAGCAGTATATCTGCCACCCGTGCCACATAAATGCTTCATGATAACGCTGTGGAAGATGAAAGTAAAAACCTCGAAATTCGCTCAATTGTATGCGTCATTATTTTGTGTAAACTTCTTGGGAAGTTTGCAAATTGAAAGAAGCCTGAAGTGCTCACAGACTTATGAGTATGCTTTGGATGTTTTGAGCTGAATAAGAAAGTGGTTACTTGACAATAGTTGCCGAGGTTCAACAATAGTGAGTTTGCAAAAGGCAAAATGACGAGAAAAACGACAGGGAGTAAACACCAACGACAGTATTTCAAACACACCACACCTCTAGTTCAAGATGCAGCGGATGACGGCGAACTAACAGAAAGTGGGAGTTCAGGAGCACCCACACCAAACCGCAACCAATCTGATGACCAGACTGTACGAAAATTCAGCTATCTCCCGAATATGTAAATCACGTCATTGCTCAAATACTTCACTGATTACTTTGTTAGGAAAGATCAGGATAGGTTGTTCTAGAATCGATACATCCAACTACAATCGATTAATCTCTGTGAATCAGATTGCTTTATTGCTGTCGTAGATTTAGCCGCTTTTCATGAATTGAAGAAGGTGCAATCTACTTTCTTCACGGATGATGGGGGTTAATCTTGGGTCCCATATGTTAAGGTTAAATCTCCCAATATATCCACAGTGTCTGAATAACTTCCTCTACTCAGGCAGCTTATCTGGACAAGCTAATAAAGGTAGTGTCACAATGCCCTGGTAACTATCCGTTATATCATCGCAATAAAAGCGAGGCTATTCACGGGAAGTGGACGGCAAACTTGGATATTCAAGTAAAGATTAGGACGCATCACTGTGTTGAACACAAACACAAAACAATGTAGGTGGATGAATAAAAACACCACAATCTGTTAATCAATCACTAAAATCATCTTCAACTGTGGAGAATTTGACAAAAAATGAACATGGAATTAAGAACAGTGGGAAATCTCTAAATGTTGTAGTTATTTGGTGAAGTTTCTTATTTTTCTTGTATCTGTCCACTAGTTTTGTTTTTCACCCACCGTTTCTATGCCCTGGTTTGCCAGATGTTTGGGCCGATATTAAATACCATTCTCGAGCGTGTCATATTTTGATTACACTTGTTCACTGTGACCGATTGCCTGAATAATTGTGCTGATCACGGAAGAAATTTTCATAATCTTCACGGGAACCGATGTGGTGGGATTCCTGTTTTCAACGGTTACTACGGATCCAAGTGGTTAATAAAATCCTGGTGATCAGTCCACAGGACCTAGTCAGTTGTTACTTTGAGGTTCGGAAAATCTGCAGCCGAAATGCCAACCAATTACGAGGCTAGTTACCGATGAGGAAAAGTATTCACTGCTCGAATATAATTTGTTGAGCTGTCAAATCGTGAGCTTTGGTAAATCCCACAGTTGTGTTTTACGTATTCTTAGAGGTTTAAGTTGGAACGCAATTTCTCACATATTACTTGATTTGAATTTGCCTGAATCAGTGGGAGATTTATCCATCTTTCTTCATACGCACACACAGTGAGTAGTAAACACAACGCCGGCTGGTTTATCAGATTTCAGCATGAGAACTGTAATTTTGTCCGTATGCTTGGGAAAACTTAGTTATCCGCTAACCTTGCTGGACAATTTTTGTACAGAAAGCAGTATGTTTGAAACATTTTGACCGTCAAAAACCCTTACTTTCTGGTCAACACACTATGCATCACTGTACTATCGTGCTCCAGTTTATAGTTGCTATTATCCAACATTTAAAAATCGTTCTATTTAAACTGATAAACCCCTATTATTCTGCTATTTGTTAACCTGTTTGACGCTATTTGTCAGTAGTGATCGATCACTCCAAACAAACATGATAAAACTTCATGTTCATAAGAATTATAATGTTGTCAGAAATTGACAACTAACATGAGTGACCTAGAAAATGATTACATCTACAAGATTTCTTTTTTCGGTCTACACATATACACTAGATCTTATCACGTGCTTGTTCAGTTAACCCAAACTAAGTTGTGTTGGCGAAAACGAGAATTTATGCTAAAGATGGAATTACACACCTCCACTATATTCTCACGTTATCTTTGTCGCATATATCCAATGGATATCCAAAAAAAACCAAAGGCAAAATAAACAGCAACATCAATACATCGAAAGTTAGTAAGCTCACTAGATTATGCCAGCTCATTGTTCCTAGATTTTACCTACCGCAATTTCTACACCACAGGTAGGAATATCTATGCAGGACAAAGTCCTCTGTCTAGAACAATACCTCTTAATAGTTGCGCAGGCAAAAATTATTGATGGAGGAACATGTTTGGAAGAACAGTTTTTACAGCAATCTCTTGTATGACGTGCAAAGTACGGACGAATAAAAAGAGAGGAAGATTAGGTGAGTTAATGTGAATACCCTGGCCGATCATTAGCACGTGCAAATTTGGTTGTGCTGTAATATGATAGCAATAATTAACACAGTATTCGGATCTTGGCCGTGAAAAATGTTATGCAACATTGAGGTTCTCTAACACGAACCTCACTCTACTTCAGTGCACCTTTTTGAAAGGGGTTGGTTGAAAAGCCAATGACACTATAAAAATTATAACCGGTTTTTATTCCAAGCAAAACTCTCTACTGATTATTAGCAACTCGATAACAATAGACATATTTTTAACTGGGAGGAACAACGCTGGAACATTCCATAGGTTTTTTCACGCAGGATATGATCCAGGGATTTGAGAAAGCCACGGATTTTCGTAACTTTCCAATGGTAGGCACTGGATCGATGTGGAAAAATTAGAAATGCAAACACTTCGCTTGCTGTTAGCGATTTCTGTTCGGTTACTCGGATGGAACAAATGTTAGACAACCGGGAAGTATAGGTTTCAGTAAGAATACAGAAGCACCAATTGTTCCAGCGTTTTTATTTTTAGTTTAAAGGGTACGTAGCGGAAAACTGGACGCTTCATAACCATTAGAACTGTCAGTAATATGTTGTGAAGTGATACCAAGGTGTATTTCGATAGCAAATGCTACTGTTGATAAACTTTGAAGATAGTACCAGAAAACTATGTATACCAGATTTCTCTCCACTATGCCACCGCCGTGAATACGAAAAAGGTGAAACAGCTTCACACTCTGACTGTCACATCGAAAAGCGCATGATACTTGATGCGTCTTCTCTGAATTAGCATGAAGCCATATGGTGTGCCACTCTGTCTGATCGGGCAATCCAAAGCACTATCACATCCTCACTAAGTGCCTGAATAGCTGCCTTCATCGCTGCTCCCAGATATCCGGTGGTTGGCTTCGATCCTAACAATTTTCGTTGTAAGCCGAATTCTCCGATTTCCGTATTTCAAGATAAGATAATGAATGCCAGCTTAGCGGAAAGTGTAGGAGGTTTACATACTGGAGGCCATCTGAGTTGTTATTCTCTAGTTTCAATGTTAATCCAGAACTGTTGCATAACATTACAGTTAGCTGCGACAAAGAGGATTGGAGATCTTACAAGCTTGAAATAGTGGAACAGACCGTCCATAAGCTGAAGAGAGCTGAAGCTTACAAAAGGTATATATGGTGTGTTACTGCTTTTCGTTAATAATTGTTTTACCATCAATATGATGGAAATCCTTGGTCATCCAACGGATGCACTCACTGAGTCGCGTTCCTCGTCAACGAAACTCCTGACTCCGACTTAATCTATCCTGTAATGCCCACTCATTGCGCAAGAAAGATAATAATGAGCTGAAGCATGTTGTTGCTTGTTCTCTGAACGCTGTCAGGCTTCCAAACGTTTGTTATATCCTCCACACTCAAGGACACAATCATGAAGAACCGTTCAAGTGAAGATAAACGAACTCATTGTGTGTTGCTTTGAAAGCCACGAAAATCATAACTGCCCACCACGTTGTGGCCTACGCTGTACAGCGAACAGTAGTCTTTAACAATCGACACAGATTCTGAGGGGTGCCTGATGCTTAACTAACTTAGTCAAAGCCCATAAAACATAAAATCAGTTGGAAAGCGGGTCAGTGCACATTTTTCTGGATTTATTCGGAGCATTTGCAGGACGGATCGTAGCATTTAATGTATGGAAGCTTCAGCTATCGTTACAGGTGACTTTTACTCACGTGGTTCATTAATCATCCAAAACATTAATAATTTCACATGAAGGCTAATAGCGCGATACTTGACGGAGGTCAGCTGACGGTATGTATAGTAGTACTGCATGAGAGTGGCTTCACTCCTGAGCCACAATGTGAAAAATCCTTTTTAACTCCTGTAAAAATGAACTGACACAAATTCTTCATCGGTCACTTGCCGAGAACTCCGTTGGATTCCGGAAAAAGCGAGCCACTATTCTCAAACTAGATCAGACGATCTCAGGCCGTCTACTCGGTCAGGGTGAAAGCCAGCACAGGTTAAGATGTTCCGATTGAGGATATTCTGTTGAATAGTTTATGATAAATATTTAAGTGCTTGTGTGAGCACAGGATGTGACCACCAGATATGTGGTAAAGCGTCAGTTATTATCGATCTTAAGTGGGCGAATTCTCTGCCAGGAAAAGTCCTAATTGGACTTGTTGCATCAACCATTACATTTTCTGTTACACATTCGTATCCGGTGCATTGTGTCCAAGGTCATTTGCCAACACTGCAATGTTAAATGAGCCGACCAAACTGCAAACAGCAGTTTTTTAACGTTCAGGTGCAGTCATTCTAGAACAACGTGATAGCGGTATCGTGACTGCGGTATCGGGAGATTTTCATCAGTAGACTTGATAAGTACACCAGTGATAGAATCAGTATCCTGGAATTGGCACAGCCATCTGACTAACTTTGGAGAAGCCTGTAGCTTCCAATATCAGCGTTAGCAATCGCATGTGTCCCATTTTGTCTGTCCTCGTCTGAGCCATACTAATCACTCAGTGTTTTAATTGCACCTTATAACATTATATGTACTGTACATAGTGTTCTGGAGCCAGCCTACATGTATGCGTTTCATCATCCCTCTCCTAAAGCTGTTACAATAATGTGCAACACAAAGCACAAAGGAGATCAGCCTATCGATGCCACTTCACATTGTGCTTACCAATTTGTATGTAACTGCGGAGCGGAGAAAGTTACATAGGCAGAACCGAGAGATGCTTGAGCCTCAGAATGGAGAAACATTCAATTAAATGAGTGCAGAAATCCGTGTTACCGGAGAATGGTGATGTTGCCGAAACGCACAAACAGCCAGATTCCTCAGTCGGTAGACAGGTCCTGACCACTGGTCACGCTACTGATCCATCTTGCACGTTCAGAATCCTGTTACGTCATTCTAACCCGAGATTCCCAAGGTTTGCTGAAGCAGTTGCAATCAATCGATTTACACCAGCTCTCTGTGTTCAGAAACAACTGTTCGTGAACTTGACACTCCCTTGGATTTAATGGTACATCCTAACCCGCGTACTAGTGTTCCACCCCTCTAATTGTTTGCTATAAAAACCCACTGATGTTACCGTAAATTTCGTACTGGTGAGTCAATACGAGGTGCTTGCATCTACCAGTTTTCGTGTTCTAACTACTTTGTTCAAACTGATCAGCGGAACCCATTGTTTCAAAAACAACATTGGCTACTTCGTCCAGTAACCGGCGTTCGTTCAGAGGCTGTTAGCTTAAGCTTATTTTGAATTGTTTTTTTAGTTAAGTGAGTGAGTTCTGCAAGCATATGTTTCCTATCGAAAAAACACTCTGAATGAATTGTATCACAGTCGCCGAACAATATTTATTCACAACCCCTTTGGGGAAAAAATCTCCTGAATGGGTACGTAGAGTTACATATATATATTGCAGTGCTTGAATATGTATACAAATCTGGGAGAATTACTGGCGGGAAACAGAATGCATCGAAGCATTCTATTGAAATCATAAACGAAACTATGTAAACGAATGATATTTTTCAAGTGACCATATTCAGATAGAGTATGTATTGAGAAATTTCAAGTCACTTTTCAGAGTGGGTATCATTAAAAGAAACTACCAAATGATCGTATTTAACTTAGGCAGCTGGCCAAAAATTAATGAAATGAGTACTGAACTATAAAAATTTAATTTGCACTTGCCACGTTCATTCTGGAGACCGTATTCTTCAGAGATATGCGAAAGTTTAAAAACGATAGACGACTGGAACTTTCAGCTTTCTGAAATTTACACGAAGCTGTACGCAGATAAAGCTTATGATGAATATTTGACCACGATTATAAAAGAACGTCATCCGGTATCCCAGAAAATGTCAGTTTAAAAATGAAATATGACATTCATACAAACTTGAGCTAGACAAAGGTGATACGGACGAAGCGTAGCAGCATACGGCGAGAGTTAGGAGAGCTATTCGGGCACAGGAACAGAGGATGATTACCCTTGAAACATAGCTTAGACTAAATTTGCAAGCGGCGGTATATTTTATGCATTTAAAAATGCGCTTTTTGGAATAGTTGGTTTACTAGTTTGAACAAACCATCGATATATCTGATATAGACCTATAGGAATTGTCCAAAGTAAATCATTTCATCAGCAGCTTAGGTGCAGTTGCTTCACCCCAACTGTGCAAACTTTGGTATTCAATGTTTTATTTAGTACAAGTGGTATGAATCTTTGTGACTTTTTCGTGGACGGTCTACACACAAATGTGTTAGTTAAAACGGGTATCCAAATACTTTATGAATACATCAAGTTTAATCGGGAAGAAAACATCGCACTTCTCGGTGCAATGAGCGAACAATTACCAGATGAGTTGAATAAAGGCCTACCAAAGAAACAGCATGTATTCTGTATAGCAGATAGACTCAGTGGCTCAAGATAAACTAATTACAATTGAGACCAAAAAACAGCCGTTTTATTTCGTCACCAACAAACCAAGGTTAAACGCCAAGACAAACAGAAGTCGTAGAGGTTTTTCGAATAGTAGTGAGTTTAATGGAAAATCTTCGAAGCATGTGAGGGTACAAAGACTAAGATTTACCCTACACTTACTGAGTAGCATTGGGGCCTTCGTTGATCTGACCAAAACGGAACTTCGGATTAGCCGTCATTTTCGATTTGCATTTAGTTTGTCAATCCTTTTTATTAGAACAAACCGGATACTAGCTGCACTAGTTAGAGCGTTTCAAAGGTTATCGGTCTGCTTTGACATGGGTGCAAGGTTATCACGGTAAGGTGGACATGAAAGCGGGTACGTGGTGGTGGTATTGGTTGTAGTAATAGAAGCAATGGACAGCGTGCTGAATCATCTCTTCCTCGTGTCGACTGGGCAGTCTCGGTATAAGCCTTGACCAGCTAAGGGTTTAACAAGTCCAAATGAGGCCAACCCATTTTGTCCAGTTTCAATGTAGTGCTTGTTCTCGATCAAGAAAGTGAAAATACTGCCAGCGCCTGCTCGCCGGCATTTGCCAGTATATAAGATAGACGGGCGGAATACACTTGCTCAGAATATGGGCAGATATGTAAATCTAACATCGGTTTATCGGAGTGTGCTCATGTGCGTTGGAGCAGAGAAAGTGAATAGCAGGATGTAGGTGTTCAGCTTTCTTCACTCTTTAACTGCACCGACTGCAACTGTAGCTTTCCAGTCATAACTAGCCCCATTTAACACAGAAGGCATGCGCACCTTGTCGAACGCAACCGCGAGAAGCTCAGATCCAGGAAAGCCACCGAGTCAGAACGGTCCCAGCAACATCCTCTTCCCTTATCAGGGCTACCGATGAGCTGACCCCATCGTGCCCCACTCAAAACGAACCTCATCACTAGCTTCTGTCGCATTCCCCTGGCCGTACTCTGGAGTGTATCGGGACGCGTCTACATGAAGTGAATTGGCAGAAATATACTGTCTCGATATCCAATCCAAATACCACCTCAGTCAAAAAATGATATCGAGCCTCAGAGTGCTGAACAATCCGAGTGGTTTTCCTGTTTGGCCCATACAGGAATAACCCAACTGGAGTCCACTGACGAGGCGTTCTTGCAAAACAATGAATTGCGAACAATTACCTATGAGCTTCATGCAAGCATTTCCAAAGTAGTGCAGGCAGAGTCGTTGCTTAAAATGCACGCCTCATAAGTCTTTCCGTAAACCTGGCGAGTGTTCACTGGACGACGTGCTCGTTTCGCAGAGAGAACCTACACGACCTGCAAGCAGGCACAGAAATCTAACTACGCAGCAGTCCAAACTTGGTACCACCAGCGAAAGAAAGCTAATGTTTCCGCAGTCTCTTCCGGTAACTGGAGGACTGTCATCACGACGAACCGTGGCCTGTCGAATAATTCCAACAAGTATTGGTTCGAGGAACTATCGGCTCATCCGCACATTGATGAGCAAACACCACGTGCGATTCTGCTTACGGACTGGTCCTTGGTCGAAGCGATCACTGACAACGAAGTTACCCGCATTCTGGTGAGCGCCGATAATTGCTCTTTGTGTTTCGACAAACTGTTGCCCAAGTATTTGGAGCGTATGAAAATGTCGGGGAAGCATCCAGCTTCCCGAAACTATTGTGTGGCTAAGTACACTTGTTAGTGACTCTCACAACTGCTGTGGTCATGTGCCACTCATGTTTTCACGAGCGTCCTAGACCTTCTTGCCAACTTTTGCCGTCAACCCGACTACACGTCTACACAGCACTGCCTGTACTTTGTCCGATCTACTCCTTACGACGTTGCATTGATGCCAGTCGCAAATCCTATGAATATGAACGGGTTTGTGGTTATGCTGCCTGTGGACTGGGCGACTCAAAGGAGCTCTGTGTGAAGGCCAGTCTTTCCATTGTGTTGCAGCACGGCAGAACGCTGATGCATTGATCGGATATTTCAACCTCCTGATGCCAACTGAATGCTTCCCAAATCATATATGGCGTTCTCTCATCACGTTCGTTCTCGCAGTGAATAACCCTTCCTCTTCCAGCGATTTGAGACTCATCGTCGTATCTTCAACGTTTATACTTCATTTCACAAGATATTGGCTGATCGTTCGAATAAGCGTTTGCAACTGTCCACTCTTAATGCGGATTCGTACACTGTGATGGTTGCCTCACTACTCCACGCGCTGCCCCAGAACATATACGTTACGTCTTTCAGGCGATGTGCGCTCTTTGTTAACGTGTCCAAGGCGTTCGACTCAAATATCACACCGGCCCAAACTTTCGGTGCTCTTCCATCCCTAATACACTTCACAGCTGATTTCTATCGAAACGCTTCTGCCACGCCCACGGGCTCCGTCCTCCCGTCCCAGCATGGTGTTCGCTAAGGTTACCCACTGTCGCCGCCGCTATTTAGTGCGGCAGTGTATGAGTTGTTGGCTGTGTGACGACCGCAGCTAGAATAACAGTTCCACGATATACTGGTCAGCGGTATCCTTTGTGTCGAATATCCGATCCTTCTAGCTGGGAATCTTACGCGTTTGTCCCAGAAGCTTGCAGCTGCCGCTAGCGATTTGAAGCTTTCCGAACTGAAGATCAATACACGCTAGACTGAACTTATGGTCATATGTGGCGACCAAAAGCACGGCGGGACAGCCAAAGCCGACGACTCTATTCACTTCAGCTCGGAGAGTATCCACTCACTAAGCGCGTCAGACACGGTGATCTAACTGGGTATCCGGTTCATCCGTGAAAGCAGAGCATTCACTGGTCACCAACCGCACCTTCGTGTGCTGCCGAGTGAAACAACCAAAGCGCCCAAGAATTCGCATCAGCTCCCTCATCTTCTGAGACAACATCTATTCACAAGAATGAACAACTCGCTAGTTTTGAGCCAAGTACACGGAAACATGCTCAAAGGTATGGATTGTAAAATTCCTCATTTTGTTCGGTAATGGATCCGCCTTCCCAGAGACACATCAGTCGGTTGCATTTCCACATCGGTTCGGTTGGGCGCATTTGCCCACCACACTTTTATCTTGCGCAAGCGACCAGCTGAGATATTGTTCTTCAGTCAATGTCCTGTTTTTAGGAACCTGATCAAAGACGATTCATTTGGTCTTATTCTAAGGGACGTCAATGTTCCCGCACGCGTTCAGGGCGTGCTAGTGACAAACAAGCAGGAAGCACATACGGCGTGGATGGATAATCTTTATCATATGCCGGATAGCCGTAGTCTTCAGGAAGTTTGTCGCTCTCCACCCTTCAGTCGTCCGCTGCTGAATCCAGACCGAATTTTCTTCAGAATCTTTGTGACTATCAACCAGCTCCGGCACAGTCTTCCTCGGATCCAGGTCCAGAGTACTTGCGGTGATCGTAGTGACCACTCAGTTCTCTGTCATGAAAACTGCGGTCAACCAGAGAGACTTGCTCATATTCTTTAATGACACTGGATTACACACAGTGCGCTTTGTGCTTGGCACAACTGTGTGGCTAAGAACCTGGGGAAAGACTGCGCAATCTGGGCTACGCAGTCTTCCAGGAGCTAAGAGTACCATAGGCGAGCTCGTTCATCAAACTCGACCTCATCGCGGTTCGTAACTTTGGCGATATAGTGCTGGACGTTAGTATGGTGAATGACTACTGAAGCCAATGTGCGTGGACAGACAAGGTTGTGAAGTACGGGACAGACCCTCATAATACCACCTTCAGCGTTCCCCCCATACCATGAACTGTAATGTGGACACTATTTCTGATTCTTCTGTGTTCATCTCTTTTCATGTCATCATGATTCCCTCTTCTTGCAATGTGTTTCTTCGACTTGGACTACCCTTCTACGCAGACTTTGGTCTATGCCTACTGACTATTCTCGGCTCCTTGAAGCCTATGACACTTTGTATGCGGGCAACCAGGCATTCACTGTTGCCACCTTCTGACAGCTCTCACTGTGAAGAACATTTCCTCGTCCTGATGTGTGAGCCTTGACTGTGATAATACTCTTATGCATTGCGGAGCTTTTGATTTTGAGAGAGTATACTTTTTGTCTTCCATCTTTCATCTTCGTTAACTAACCAAACAATTAATTTACATTCGACCATTGATTTATTACCATGTGCTACCCCACTGGAAGCACACGTCAACTGTTCAATTTTGTTAACCACGCAGTGCATTTGACAGACAGTTTGCCTTGAATTTCTACTTTCCACATGTTCATTGCTTAAAATTTTCGTGTCACCCAGTGTCCTTATTCCGAATAAAGCTGTGTAATATTACTCTTCAAAATCAACGATAAGAATAATAGCAACAATATTATAAAAAGTTCATTAGACAATAATTAGGGTTGTTTAATTTATGAAACACTGTTCAGCAGGGAGGTAGCGCGGAGAAAAATCTCTCTGAATACTACCATTCGTTTTACTGGCAGGATTAGTCCACATAATTATTTGATAGGTGGAACATACAGAAGAAACGTACTAGGTTAAGTAGAGGACACGCTAAATCGCTCCGTCATCGAATGCTACAAGTATGGGTTTCCGGCTCTTTTAAAATTATTTAAGTCAAGTGAATTGTAGAATGTAATTGACAATTACGAAAAAAATCGTTCCCAAACTGATTACTCACTAAGCAGTCGTTTGTGTAGTGTCAGAGAACAATCAAACCGAAATTGCACAATAACGTAAAGACGCAGGTAACAATAATATGGAAGAACAATGGCAGAAACAAGTTATTGGTGCAAGTTTCGTGTTTTAATATTTTGTTTATCGTCTTCGGAAAGTGATCGTAGTAGAAGATTTGTCTCGATATTGAAAACATCTTGAACTAACGGTTTTGTAGAAAGAGGCTCACTGAAGTAAATTAAGTTTAGACTCAAAAAGTAAGTTGTTTATAAAGTGGAATTATCCCTTTTGAAGAGCTTAGAACCTTACCGTATAACCTCTGACCTTTCCGTCTATACAGCACGGCTGTTCTTACTATTGGCGGGAAATTGTCTATCAAATCCTGTATTTTTTTAATCTTCCCTCAGCGTCTTAACGGTCTGAAAACTGAAGGACGCGAGTTTGGTGTCATTCTTTTGATTAATTATGCTGGTACCTGCATAACGTAATGCTAGGCCGATTGGTATATACAGTTGTCTGAGAGATGTTACTCGGCAGGATGCCCGATCCACTTTTCAGCCGACTAACTTTCATAATTATGAAATAAGATCCGTCTTGTTGTGGTCCTGGGTACACTGTGCACGTCCACCATCGCGGTAGATGCGTGTGCATGTGCACACACGCGTGTGCCTACGTTCATGTGACCGCACGAGCGTCTTCCAAAAGTTGATGGCACATTTGTGGGCTTGACGTTTCCTACTGGCCTGGCTGATCAATCATGTGAATGCTTGATCAGGAGGCCCGACGCCTTTGTTGGGCTCATTTTAGGACTGGGCGTGCATTTGGTTTGCTCGAACTTACTGCGCTAGTTACAACGCTGCACTGGTTGTCTTTTGGACACATGACATCACAATCACGTCAGTTGTGCAAATCACGGTGCAAAAGACAAGCTTGATCAACTCGATGTCACATTAGGCTGCAACATGTGTTGATTACGGTTTTATTCAACAGTAGATCAATCACCTTAGTGCTCGTGATGTCACATGTGCTGTTGGTGTCGGGCATTCAAAATGTAACAGAATTGTAACTATCCGCTCATTTACTACACAACTGACAGGCTCCAGTTAAAGCACATTTCTCGGAGGTGTTCGACGCTCACAATTCTAGCTGCTCTAATTGAACACGACTCAAACGTTCATTATTTTAACTTGTTTCTTCAATGCGCTTGCTGCCAACTAGATTGTGGACGTAAAACAACAAAGGTAATCGGTATTTGTTAAAGAGTTGGCAACATACGGCTCAGCTATTTTTGCCCTTGATCTAACCAGTTTGACACAGCTATTTCGTTGTCGTCGTTATGAGTATTCTCGTGAACCCATCATCATTAGCGGCTTTCGCAAATAAAGCGCAAGCCTGTAAATAACACTGAGTTACTGGTGCATAGTAGGAGACTGCCTTATATAGATTGATCGCAACTGCGCTTCCTAACGGACTTTTCAATCAGACCATTCCAGACAGAAGCACTGTATTGGAGTTCTGTTTCTCCTGGGGCAATTCAGTTGGGCATATCCTTGTCACTGTCTGGATTGACACTGTAACCAACGTCCCACGAGGCAACCGTTTTGAGCACTGCGATATTCACCTCACATTAGCCACGACCGTGTACACAGGATGAGGCACATTCGTTGGTGAGTAGTATATACGTTGCTCAGTCCAAGAAGAGACAATAACCCTTCGTTTATTTCAAATTGGCTAGGCACTGCTTGTAGTTCTCCTTAAATTAAAATCAGAAACATCATTAGACCCGCTAAGTAGTCTTTTGAATACCAGTGAATAGTACGGGATTCAGATTTATATAAATTAAACACCACTTACAACGGATCTCAGCTGTCGCATTCTTCTAGACACTTCAGTCTGCGGCGCTGTGGCCAACAAGGTTTCTTATGAAATCGTGGCTGGAGTGCTAGTCCCACCTTTGAGATCTGCAATCCGGTCTACTACAGCCAACTGGACTGATCAGATTGCAGAAAAAATGGTGTCGCAGGTATGTTGAAAATTTTGGTTTCTCAACTTCGCACAAACTGTTACCACTGTCACCATGGTACATTTCAAACCAGAAGTCAGTGGTGGGTCATTGGTAGTATTCGTGCTCCATCCCATCAACCTACGTGCAACCATTAGATACGTCGCGTATCTTAGTTCAATCACTTAGTTCAATTACTTGGTATTGCAGTCATTGGCAACTGACAATTAACCTGCAACCTTCGATCAAATGACATGGAAAAGTTGACCGTGTTCCCACAAGCCATTATGTCACTTCCTAGAACGCAATACAGTATGCAGAGAGACTGCTTTCTTTTGCACTCAACACCACAAGGAACCTTTTACAAACAGTTTACTAAATGTAGGTCCACTTACATGATAGCACAATAAAATACGGCAATCTTTTTGAACTTAAACTACGTTTTATATTAGTATCCTGCATGCGGAAGGTGCGTAGTCATATCTGTCCTTCTCCTCAAGAGAAAACTTTAAATAAACTCCGTCTATAGTTTCTCTAATTAGACTGCTGCACAGTGAATTAAATCAAACTGCTCTCTTTCGTTATATTCCAAGTGACAGCTTGATCAATCATTGTTTTAATGGCCTTTGACACTTTTAAACTAACCGCATCTACCTTCCTTACCTCATCTTCGGTTACACTGGACTATTCGGCTTTAAAATAGTCAAGAAAGACATTACCACAGACAGTTTTAATTCCTGAACCTTGAATTATCAGCTTAACTACCGTTGAACTTAAATACAAATATTATCTGCTCTTTCCTAATGATAACTTTAACTAAGAATACAAATAGTTAATATTCACAACAAAATAACTGGTCTCTGCTCATCAACCTAGCCATTCTGAAAAAGATTGCGGACAGTAGATTGTTAATGTTTAAAGGCAAAATCTACTTAGAATAATGCTTTTGTGAATTTTAGTTTCAGGCTATCTGCGACCGAGTAATGTGATTGTTAGAATCAGCCGAAAAGTGGTGCAAAGTGTCTTATTAAATCAAACAGTCTGTTGAAATAAATCATGCTCAGCTAATTTAAACAACCACGTGACCGAGAATAATAAAAAAGTCGAACAAATGGAGGTAATAGGGCACTTTGTATCCTATGAAAATTATGATATTCGGTTTGCGGAGAAGTTTTATTGAGGGAGGTTCGATCAGTTGTACACCTGAAAAATGATGACTGTTCACATGCTTCTGTCGTGATTATGCCGATGAACCGGACATGCTGAAGTTTTGAGCTATGAAGACTTTCGTTTTTATGCTTATGGAAGTCAGTCTCAAAATTAGTACTAAAAAATGACGTATTTGTTTGGATCATAAGATGATGGTCAAGAGTCCTGTTCAATCAAAGTCCACAAAGGATGTTCGATACAGACGACAAGGGAGCGCTTCACGATAGAATTCAATCGCACTATACCTCAGCGATAAGGTAGCCGATAAGGAACCAATTTCATTAAAACATTTATATACACGATCTGTTGGCTGCGGCTGCGTCGCTTCGAACGACGTTGCAATAACATCTTCTGTTAGTATCATGTAATGTTTGTCCTAATTTGGCCCCGCTGGCTGCCAGATAGATCGATTTTTAACAATATTAACTTGATCGGTTCTCTTTACGATCACTTGTACACTCAATTCTTGACCAGACAACGCTTTGCGGTTCTTCCGATAAGTTTTACAGGATGCTAGGCAACACAGGTTTTTCTGTTGATCCATGCTTTAGAGAACGTCAAAATTTGGTGTAGGCTACCATTAAAAAATTGCGTTCAGCTGTAAACTTCATAACACATTTGATCTTCTGGTAGAAATCCCCATTAAGTTAATGAAGGAACGGCTATGAAAAATTATGCAAGCCGATTCTTAACTCTGTCATAACGTTCGTAGGTCTTCTACAAAATCAAAACCTACATAAGAACTGAATGGTTAGTATAACGTTGAAACATGTCAAGTGTTGTAAAACACAAAACTGATTTCCTCTAACATCTGACCACAGGTTTTTCGCTCAGGCAAATTTCTCAGTCAAGTTCAATCGGAAGAATGCACCACGAACTCAAATCAACTTTCGTCAAAGAATGTTCTGAGGTCAATAACTTCGAACGAGATTACAATATCTGGCCTGTTAACTTCACCCGATAACCGCAGTTCCAGACCACTCGATAGAGCACGACTCATAGGATTTAACAGAAGTGAATGTGGCTGTTTGGTTACGTACGATAACTCGGTGATACCTTCAGCACGGTTTCTTATTACATATTCGCTTGGCTGGGATTCTTGGTGCCGTGGCCAACTTAGTGCAATCAGACTTTTTAAGTACAAAGACAAAACTGTCCAAATGGTTGGCAACTCGTTGTACCTCTTTGCCAGAGTCCTGTAGGGAACCCTGCAAGTCACTTGCGTTCGTAATGGTTATCAGTGGATTCGTTCTATTAGACAATTCTACAGTTGGCGTCCCACTTTGCTAGGCAACGTTCTACACGATCAGCTGAACGCACGACCAGATCCTGACGTCGAATTACGAACACCCACAGAAGAAACCGGATTCTAACACAATGGTACTCGGGCTCATTAAGAAGGCAGTTGAATAGCAGACCTTTTCTAACCTGATTATCAAAACCAAAAGGGAGAATGAACGTTTGATACTCGATGAATTTCAGTTTACGTACGCTATCAGTCTCAGGCAGTCGTTGACCGTTCTACGCCAATATCTAAGTTTTACCCCGTTCGTGCACTAGTTATCCCTTGGAATCTTTTCCAGAAAAGACAATTCCATCACTAACCAATCTGGTTCGTCCCAACTATGCACACGGTTTGGGATTTCCGTGGATAGTTCTTTGATATTTTTTCTACAATGGTCATCCACTAAGTCACACCGGTTTCTTCAAACCGGCAACTGCTAATTCCTTAATTGAATTCACCCTGCCAAAGAACCTATTGAAATCTCGTCAGCCACTCCTGTTGGAGACTGACCAATTTCTCTTATTTTGCATCGATCATCGTATGCAACTCCAGACGTGGGATGGTGAGTAACTAACATGCATCTACGGTCATCAGTGCAAAGCAAGTGTGGGACAACGTGCTTCGGAATATGAGGCAGGACGTCTAGATAAGTGAGTTTGGGAGTGGCCTAGATCACTTAACTGGTTGGTCAAACAATAGGATCCATCCACATCGGTCTTCATTGACAGCCTCAAGCCTCAGTCTAACGCGTTAAATACGAAAATTCAAAGGTATTGCGGCTTCAACGGATTTGTGGACCTTAATTATCGTACTCGTTATGAAGACTCAGAAGGTCCTTTCCCTGAGATCCAGTTTCCTGCGATCATTTATGCTCTAATTGGGCACATTTAGCGATGAAAACATTTCACACAACAAAGGATCATCAAACATGTATTCAAGGAGCCAACTTTGCTCGGGGAACTCAGATGAGAAGCTTAGTTGTGGAACATCATGGATTTTTATCGTTCTCCTATCTTTCTTCATTCGGTTGGGTTCACCGTGGCACTGTACGTTAGATTTCGAAATCATTGCTCTGACCGACGCGAGAAAAGTGGCAGAGGAATACGGCAAGTAAGAGGTGGAGCACAGCCCTGTAACACGAATCAGTATCCCAGTAAATATCCCTATGTAAGTCGAAGTTTTCAGTGCGCTTAGCCAATGACTGTCGCGAGGATGGAGGATCAAATTATGCTATTCGTGAGTAAGCAAGCAGAGTTACAAACTGAAGTAGTCGTTGAGAACACGAGGAACATTTGACGAGAAATGGTGTTTACCATACAAGCAGTGAGACCCAAAAACTACGGCGTCCTCGGATTATCGTTGTGTGAAAATGGGTTTTTGTTTGTGAGGTAGGGTGAAGGCATATACACCACGTGCCGATTTTCTGAATAAGCGATTCATGTGCCAAACCAGATTTCAGTCCACAGTGTTATCCAGTTAGTGGGTTTTCTTGCTGTCATCGCAGTTTTTGTATTTGCATATGTGCATTCGCGCTGTTTCTAAAGCCATGAAGCTTTTTAAAGACGTGGGTGATCGTCCAGTTCCACCGCGTATGAAACTGGTGAAACGAGTCCACAGCTGGATCGGATTGGACGAACTCATCAATAGGAAGTTGACCACTAATTCACAGGAAACTATGACCAATCGTTGTCACCAACGCGAGCAAACTGGCATGTACAACGAACAATCTGGATGCCATGCTATCGTAGCATCGAACTTTGTTATGATGGGCAACAGAGTAAAACGGCTTGTTTAAGTGCTTCACGCATTAAAACAAACAATCTACAAGCGGAACCGCGCCGACTAATAGGGGAGCCGAGGAGTAGGTATCCATTGTAATTCTTCATTTTACTAACACATTTTGTTTAAAAAATAACCAATAGAAACTCAATAAAACAGAAATTTACTTCGTGCCACGAGTTCTGTTTTTACCTTCGGGTTTTCAACGACAGTCAAGCTGGATAATGGATTGTGACCGCGTTACACAACCACCTCGTATTCAACCTATACGTTCCGCCACGAATCACCGCCCTACTCAGCTCACATGCATGGATTAGTCTGGAAGCTCCATATCAAATGGACGCTACAATGAACGAGTTACGTAATGTAGCTAACGAGACTGTGCGTTTAGTGGTCTTTGTCACCATAGCTCTTGCAAATGGCGCATCAGTTGATATGTCCAATTGTAAAATAAATAAAAATGTTTAAATTTTTGAGATAGTTTAGGACACATCAATCAGCATGATCCACATTGTCATGGGCTTGTTTTACTTACGACTGTTTGAATTGGAATTTTTTCGATTCGATTTGCATCTGCATGCCCTGCACCCAAAACCGTCCTTAGATGAACGCTGCAGATGTTTACTGGGGGACAGTGATTTCAGTTGGCAATCCCCTTGATACGGACCAACTGTTTTTCACTCGTTTTGCAGACACCTCATTCATACTGTCAATTACATAGCTTCCATTTACTTCGTGGATTGTGTGTCCCACGTAAGGGGGTGGTCTGTTTCTTGACGATCTGTCGTTTAAAGTATGCGTTCGACGCATCTTAACGTCCGTGCACAGTGGCGGTAACAAATTACACATTACTTTTATGAGTACAGCCATCGAGTACCTATATAAGTCGCGATGACAAGCAAACGGATTTTGAGCGTCATCATCCAAAATGTTCTCCGGATGGCGAGATGTGTACCTGTAGGTCGCCAACTTTGGCAAAAGTTGTTTGCAGAAAGTACTGGGCGGTAAAGGTTACAAACGAAGCGATCAACCATTCAAACAAAGCGGCCCTCTTCTCAGATGAAACCGAGAAAAATATGATCTTCCTTTAATGTCACCATCTGACCGTTTACTGTTTCACGTCTTACTTTCAGAAGGAATCTTCCTAGATAAGCGTTTTTTGAACTTTGTTGAGCGAAGTTCTAGTTTACCAACTACAATATAATCTGGACAGACTTTCAATGTTCTTCCACTGAAGCAAAAATTAGGTCCTGTTGTTCTGTGAAAGACCAACCGATGGTGGAAAGATTACACACTGACCTTTGGCACAACAGGTGTTAACCGACAGTAAGCTCACTGTTAAATAAAAAAGGTGTATTATCTCACTCAAAACCTAAAGATGCCAGTGACAGTGCTACATACCTTTCGTTAATTAGTAGAGCTGGCCGATTCTTCTTCGTCAGTCTTTTGAAGTTGGCTGAATGATCACAAGCGGCGATGTATCTTTTGTGATCAATCTGGCTAAAACTATAGCTCACGTAAATCACTAGACTATGCAAACCGGTAATTTGTTAATGTGCTGTTAGACTGATCAAGAAATTTCGAAAGAGTATCCCTTTATTTTGCTCTTCGAGGATATTATGGAATTCCCGGAAGGAAGTGTGTTTGGTTCCGGAGAAATGGAATCTTCAAACATGTACAACAACTCTCTAGACATTGTATGTGCGCAAATGCTACCAACCATTTCTCAAGAAAAGGAGTATCTACTCACAACCAAGTGGGCGAACAATGAATCCGGCATCAGTCGTCGTGTTATCATTGTGTGATCATTATGTGACTTAATCAGAGCCGAACTTTCGTGATCGTTTTACGCATTATTGAGTTATTGTAAAGCCGAAAACAATCAGTGATTCGACGAAACATACGGGCAGACTAAACGAGTTGTTTTAACGCATGTTTGTCCAGCTGCCTTGGTAACATTTGTGATTTCGCCATATCGATTTCTTCCTACCTAGTTGTATTAACAATCCACGTAACAATCTGTTCCGATTCAGCAAATACTTTTTCCTGGGTTTCATTCTGATTCCGTCTTCACCATCTCATATCTTTCAGTCACACTTAAATGTCACAAGTTTGTCTATCGTTCGGTCTATTCTGTGAACTCGATGTCCAGACTACTCAAACGGCGTACTTAAATTGCGCACAGTTGTGCGCACATTGACGACAGGTTTTACCAGTTGATGCTACATAGACAAGTAACTTCGATCAATGTGGGCTCCAGAATTTGTCAGTTAGTTAAGAACCATAACCCAGTTCTATCCATTTCGGCATGCGCTGATTACAGACCAAACTCTAGTGTTTTTTCGGGTGAATCACTTTAGGCGGGGAGCTGTATTCTTTTCTATATCAGACTGTTTTAAGGTTTAGAAACAATGGTTTCAACAATCGTGTTGCCAGTGATCAGGTTGTTGTCAATGTTTTGTTGCATATAGTTGATTCGTACATAAGCCAATAGGGATGTTCCACACAGGACAACTTCACGCTCCAAATCGTTCGAAAACAAATGATCAATGAATTCAAAGTACTCTTCCGCAATATTTGTTTTTTAATATTACCCTTTATTTTGAAAGACAATGACCTCACAACATGGTAAAAGTCGCCTCGTACTGTCACACAACACAAAGTTAATATATAAGTGGGAAATGATCTGACTGGTTGCAACGATTGTTTTTCACACAGAAGTCAAACGCCAATGTTTTCGAGTGTGATGATTGACCTCATTAACCACATGTTCCCCCGTATACTCCCCTAACGATTCTCCCGTTAAATGTGTGATATAAATGTGATGTATTTAGCCTGATGATGAATCACTGAAAACGAGCTTGTTCGCTACACATTGTTTTTCATATGCCTAAATCACTGGCTTGGATAGTATGACTCACGATATCGCTGTGGTTTTTCAGACTCACCTGTTACAAAGTAGTGCCCATTGACTGCCTCTTGCTGACTTCTGCCCCCGTGTGTCTGCACTTTCCCTCTTGCGCTATTGTTAAGACCAATCCAATCCCATTGTAGATTTACGTCCCCAATTGTGATTGTAATGTGCATATTGCACCAGTTTTCATAACTGCCTCCAATTAACTAACAAGTAGTGTGGATTGTGTGGTTTTCAGAAGAAGAAGCCAACTCTTCATTTTGATCCATTTGAATTGACGACCGACAAGTTACTGATAGTACTGACATAGATTCCTAGACAGATGTAAGAGGTAGAGCATTCAGATGAAAGACGCAGGTTGATTCGTTATTCACAAAACTCCTGCAGTTTATAGTAGGATACCACAACCATTCTTTGTCAAACTAAGAGGAAACCGTGGAACGGTAGGTTGGTGTATCAGTTCTACATGATTACCGATCTGCAAAGTCCAAAATCAATAAATAAACTGTCATAAAAATTCGTACACTGTATAGCAGTGGGAGAACTGGAAGAAAATTTAAGCACATTAGTCACTGTGTGCAAAAAGTAAGACGGGCACTGCTTATAAGTTCTGTATCATTGAACAATCGTAGCTTAGTACTTTGATCAGGAAGGTAGTTTGAAACCTCTGGGAGTAAACGGTAAGTACCTAACTGCTCAGGGGCGTCCGACGATTTTCTGTACAAAAGCACACACAACTTTATTGATAACCCTGGCAACGTTAGTTCTACGATTCTGTATTCCCGATTGTTTTCCGTGAACTAGCGTGTGCCGCACTCAGTATAATCATTCTTCGAATATGACCTTCTGTTATATAGAAATTGTTTCAGATGTTCCTCAGTATCTGTCATTTCACCAAGGCTCCGTGCAAATTTACGATCACCGTTCGGTTATTACTAAATAACCTCCCTTGTTTTTCGCTTAGCCGAAGCTGTTTCGATAAGTTTACCTCTCCCAGATGACTCTTTTCTATCCACAATTGTATTGTTTTCGTACCCTGTGATAGTTTCGCTCAGCTTAAACTCATTCGTAAAATAATGAATGTTTGCCAGAAGTTCAGAATCCTGTTTCACCCTCTTCAGGTATGTTTGATACCTACAAATTAAACGTTCTTGGCTGTTATCAACAGAGTGCACTGTTGGTAATTTCCTTACAAACTATACCTCGTCAGTGTTGTTAGTAGTGTAATAATAGTCTCTAAAGAACCTGGTTAAAGCGAGTGTATGAACCGGAATATGTTCGTGTGATTTTGCCCTGTTTATATCTTAGCGTGCTCTTCAAAATTCTAGTTGTTAAGGTGATATGCCGTTCGCCTAGTTCCACAGGTCACAGATGTGAATAGATTTCAGGATGCCAGTTTATCGGAAAAATAAGTAGCCTGTGCTCTGATTGCAATATACTAGATTGTTCGCTCTTTCTTGAGGAAACAGTTAAAAGCAAATAATTACGAGACCTTTAATTTACATTAACTCCATCAATATACATTCACTAACTCTCAATTTTAACTGAAACAATCGCTTGAAGCCAACACCAAACGGTGCACTATCTGACTTGTAAACAGATCGCTTCTTTAAGAGAAACAAAACATGATAAAGGGTATGCAACAGACATCAGAAAGTTTTTTACATGTTATTACTGACAATAAGTTAAACAATTCAAGCCAGTTCAATTACCGATTGACCGAATCTTAAATTGATGAATGAGCGACAATTATATTGCTCAGAAAGCCAAAAAAGTCAAATGTCTGCTGACTGAAATTCCTCTGACCGATTTAAAAGTGTATTCTTTCTGATCAGGATAAAGATTGCCCGCATGTTTAGGGAACTGCTGTTTAGCATACTTACTAACTTGTTTTAAGTCTAGTGGACAAGACGTATCATGTCCGTTTTACAGTCGCCTAGTACCATAAGAAACAGTCTACGAAAGATTCCCTAATTAAAGCAGTTTAGTTTCTTACCCTGCCTTACTGTAATGTTAGAAAGACTTCTCGAAGGAGGTCAGAATTTTATACCTTGAATTTTGTAGAATGAAACACTGAATGAGACGACAAAAGATGATCAGGATTCGCTGGCAGGCCGACTAATCTTAACTGTGAACTATTAACAATATGAATCGGCTTCCTTAGCTTGCACCATTTGAAGTGTCGTTGTTGGTCAGTACTAGTACACTGGTTGAAAGCAGATTCCAAATAGTCCTAATTAAAAATAACCTAACTCGGCAACCAGCAGGTTAATGTGTTGCTGGTCCAAGGGCAAATTATTACTACATGATATTATTTCACGGTAGCATTGTCACAAGCCAAGTAGCTCGAATACCTCACAAATGTATGGTCTCCCAAAGATTCGTAAACCAAATGTACCTGTCTAATAAGTTCTTGTTGTGAACACATCTCCAAATCATCTGTATGCCAGATGGCTAACTGGTCAATCGAACGCCGTAGGAACTGACCTGTTACAACAGCGTGCTGGACACTTACCTATTCCGGTAAGCACGTTCAGCTACCGGCATCCCAAACAAGCATGTGCCCGCTTGGCGCTCAGTCATTATGCGTGTTTATAGTTCATCCCATATATATCTTACAAATGCATAACACTTCCAAATGTCAGGGATTCTGTTTTACTACGCACATGAAATTCCGATAATGAATACAGTGTAAAAGCGTTAATGACTTCACCGTGAGAAATTCGTTAGACATATTCCCAGATATTTCACAGCTAGACCGGAAAGGGAGACTGCGGAAAGAAACTTAGGCTCCACGGAAGAAGCGCAAAGATATTATACCAATGGTCCTTACGGTACAGTATAACTTTGAAAACCCGTTGGTGACGCTGAACGCAATTAATGCCAACTTTAATCTCGTATGTGAGCAGGAGAACCATAATCAAACGGTCCATCTGGTTTCAATGATGAGTGTGAAAGTGGCAAACGGTAAGTGGTGTAGTGTACTGAAAATCAAATTGGATGGAGAACGTGAATATACTTTTGGCTTTTCATAGTTGTTTAGTACACAATGATCTACGGATTCCAAAATATATGCCTAGCAGAAACCCTAAAGAAAGAAATACGGCTACTGAGAGGTGCACTCCGTTCAGATAGCTCAGGTGACACTTCGATTTAGCTTCACGGTCAATTGAACTTTCTACACAGAGACCCAGATGAAGACAAAGGAAGTGATTGCAGTCAACAGATTGTTTTGCAAAGATAAACACCTAACGATATGAATGAATTGGAGTCTTGAATTGGAAGTAAATCGAATCTACAATAGTAACTGCATTTACCAAAAGAGTGTTTTTACAACAAGGCGACAATCAATGTATCTACTTGTTCAGTCACATGTGCAGTGATGTATAAGTTGGCGGGACAAACAGTTGACTAAAGATAACAGCTGTAAATCCTCTACCAAAGTAATGGCATCATTAAATGAAATAACGTCAAAACAACTGTGAACCTATCAATCGAAAAGCCCGACTTAATTCGCTAAACGCTGTCCTGAAATGATAAAAAACAGAGGCAATCACATCAGTCCGCATGCAACCGCTCCGAATTTGGGATTTTGTTAAACACCCACTACAAGCCTATGCCGTGTAACTGAAACGAATTAAAAGTCCTGTCATGTCTACCCTGACTTTTTTTAGCCAAAAGCATGTGGATGTTCAGGAAAACGCCGATAAGTATTCTTTTCCACTGATTATTCGCTCGTTTGTTGTATTCTGGTGTTACAGACCAACGGCTGAAACCAGTGCTTGAAATGAAACCTTCGCACGAAATTCATGTACACTTTTGTGTTATCCACCATATGAAGAATGAAATCAATCACACCGATTCTGACCGTTCAACGGGATCAACGTGATGATCACTGCTCTCGAGTCACTTGTGTTACCTTCCTTTCGGCAAAATGGTTAGCGTTATCAAAAATGTTTGACCATTCGGGGAAGCTGCAACTCTAAGTTATTGTTGATGTGAGCTTTAGTATCGGAAATGAAAGATTGATTTAGTACTAATAAGTAGCGTGGTAGAATTGGTAATTTGAGAATGACTCACCACCAAACTGTCTGGATTCCGGCCGGATTTGAACCAGCCATAAGAACACCATGCCCAGAAGCAGCAAGCTCTCCACTAGCTGAGTTTTGAGGCCATACCGGATGCTCACCAATTACACATCTGAACTGAGTTACCCATCCAACCCACTGTGTCACAGGGAACCCACCAAACGCTCCTAGAGAATGACCACCTCAGTGGGATTCCCCAAGCGGTTTACGCTGAAATCGACCAAAGCCACTGACGAGCATAGATATTGCCTTACCGACAAGTAATTCAACAGACTGCATAACTTAAAAGCTGTCTTCATTTATCAGATTTTCGAAAAAATCAAGGCGTATATATGCTTAGTGTATCTTAACAGAAGTTTGTACTTCTAGATAAACAAACAAATGGCATGTGAATGTCGAAACAGATCCGTAAAGGCGTCAGCACTACGGTGCATTGTATTATTACTGATAGGAACGTGAGTGTTATTAGCTGTGCAAGAATGGGACGGACTGGTAATGAAGCACACGTTGTTCACTTACCAACGGGTACCCCCCAACCGACAGTCAGCTTGTTTTGAAATGAATTTCACAAAATTTTAATGGGCTGCACAAACTGCATTCAGTTACACGACAGGCATGGTTGACGTGAATCTCGATAGTCTTTGCTATTGATAATAGTCGCGCGCTTACACATTTGGGATGGGGATGACTAATCTCAAAAACTAGTCCGATTCTTTTCTTCCAGGTTCAGTCAGTCAGTTACGAAGGGATTGCCATTAAGATAGAATGTTTCGAAAAACTGCGAATACATTTCAGCAGATAATTATGATTCCGTCCTGCAGTTTTCCGAAAAAGCCGGTCTGATGATCACAGCTGGAAATTTACACATAGAAGATGGCAAAAGGATAGGGTATATGGTTCTAAAAGCCTAGTGTCAATACTAAACGACCATGCATACGATAACTATTGGGTTTGTTGAGGCTTATTGGGCACGCTCGTCGTCTTAGTTTTGGTATGATGCGGGACTCTGAATTTGTTCAGGAATACTTGGTGAATTTTTAGAAGGCTGATTCCAAACTTGCTTTCGTTGTGTGCAGTAAACAATCATGATGAATCTTGTACCTCAGTTACACATAACATGTATATTTTCTTTCCTTTTTACAAGCATCGTTACTTATTTCTTGCAACTTTTTTTCCTAATATTGTTTGGAAAGCTCTCACCTTCATTTGTACCTGACTGGTTTAATCAAGTAATTTCCGACTGATTGATGTGAAAATTGCGGACTCTTGTTGGGTTAATTCATTTTGAACGCTTTCTCTACTGTATAATTTGTGTATCCAGTTAATCCACATTTGGATTGAGAGACCACTTTAGTTGCAATTTTGTTAATGGTATTGTATAAACTCCACCCCTTTCGATAGTCTTACCTGACGATTTTGTACTTGGAGGATATTCCAGTTAACCAGACCATCTGAATAAGCGTTAATGGAATTGTTGATTGTGCTTTAATTAATGGACTATCTTAAATCGTCAGGTGTGATATAATGGTGAATCTTCGTGCATTGAAGGCAACTCTAACTGAATTCGAATGTCCAGTACATGAATTCCACCTCTACTACGCCTTCATAACATGAGCCAGTGTATAAATTAACGGCGCTATAATCAGGAGTATCAAAAGAAGTGTAACCACAGTATGCGATACGTATACGATCAGCGTTGAATAACAAAAATGCGCAATTCAAACTTCAGCGCCTATCCTTCACAGCCGACAAGTGAGTCGAGCATTCTTGTCTAAGCTGAATCGGTTCTAGCAGGCTACAGATATTTACCGATCAACTAGATCCAAACGGTGAACCTCGAAGAAATTGAAGAGTGCTAATTAGAGGTTACATGAATCAGCTGGAACGGCTTGAAAATTATGTATATTCAGCAATATCTGCTGACTTTGGCTGATCCGGAAATTGACAGAAATGTCCATATGTTTTTTTAAAAACAGCAACGTTTTTGAAAAAGTATCCCGATCGACAACGTATAAATTATTTTAATCCAAAGCTTTTGCTTCCTTAATTGTGGTCATATCCTAATTATCAAATGGAATCTAAGTATCAAAAATGCTTTACATTTGAAGAAAATATATCTGAAAGTGAGGCTTTGAACGATGAAGTGAGAGGTTCACAAATCTGACAACAATTACTCATCTGTTAAGGGGTTCATGCACCCTATTACTTAAGGTACGAATGCTCACATGTCTAGTTGTAGTGAGCTGTATAAACAAGAGAAGTGATTTTGTCACAGTGGAAATAAATATTACTGGAAGTCTTCCGGGCCTTTGCGGTCTCTTTGTATAACCGAAGCAGTTGAGACGAGTAAGTTGCATAACAACACCAGATTACTGTATGAGGTTAATCGAACTGTTCAGAATCAAGAAAACAATTTGTCCTCCTCTACGACCAGAAGGTTCACCGAATCAAAACCCAGTGGAAAACCTCACGGTAGCGAAATAAAAGAAAATCCCACTTAATTTTCGTTACTTCAAAAAGGATGAGGTGTTATTTATGTAAATAAAGTGAGCAAAAGATCTCTATTACGTGTTTTCTGGATAATTAGGGCGTGAGAGCGTGAAATTGGTTAATTAAATCAGGGTTCCTTCTACAAGGTGAAGGGAACTGGTACTTTCGTCTAGAGACTGTTGGTTTACATGTGCACCTTCTGGTCCCATATATATATATATATGGTCATATATATATATATATATATATATGACAATATTTCGTAAAGTTTCCGACATCCAGACATCCCATGCTGTAAATGTTAATCAGAAAGCAAAATTCATCTTGCACTCCAGAAGAACACAGTTGACACTATCCAAGGGTTTAATCTCTGATTGGCTTATATCGCTCAAATTAGCAAAGTTGAAGCTTAAATTTTAATCTGTGGTTTGCGAACTATCTGTTAGCATGCAAATAATTTAAACCAGTTCAGAGGGTTAGGGTTTTCCGTAATTTTTAATCAGTCAAAGGATGTCGTTTCATTGGGTTTTTAACGCATAATCCAGGTCTCCAGTCTAAAGAATTTTAGCGAAATATAAGGCTTACTCTAACAAAACCTGACTGCCGTACGCACTAAATATTCTGTCAGCCGATTCGCTTCTCTTGATAAGTCAACCCTAAATGATGTGAACTTCGGGAAAATATGGACTGCTTGACATGGATGAACATCCGTCTCACTGCGAGATCGTATGCCGACACCGCACACCCAGTAACGCTCTATTCCACTGTGACAGACCGTGACACGTGCTATCGCCCAAGACTTGTACTATTCTAGCTGACATATACATAACGGTTTGTCACATATCTAGCGGAGAACATATGAAACTGTAAAATCACCGTAAGAAATACGTAAAATAGTTGATTTTAACTTTGGTTTATTGCACAATCTAGGAAAATCCAAAAAAATGAGGGATACAAGCGTTTCAGTCTGGATTCATTCATGTAACAGTAACATTCTGTTGTAATAAACTGAACTCCACGAATCGGAAGCTTCGCTTGAGCACGCTTTCTATCGACAGAGAAAAAGCCAGAAAATAAAGAAAAAGTTGATCACCTGGTCTAGGTTGAACAGGGATACCATTACATTCTAAACTATCAATGATGATTACATTAGAATACGGAAAGATGAATGACTTATAATGACTAAAAAGACCACCAACTTCACTAACGTAAATACCATAACAATGTCGGTAAAATCCGCTTACATGATGCATAAAATTTATGCTCTAAACACCGTATGAACCAAAGAACGGTCTTTCATTTATCTTAGGACAGAAACTCTAGTTTCGAATAAGGTATTTGTGTACGTGACTCAATGCAGTGTTGAATTGAATGCACCAACAAAATTACACCGATGTACGTGAAAGAGGATATTGGACGAATTTGTGAGTGAGTCGTTAATGAATGGGATATTAAGTTTTGTTTTTTCCGATCGATTTTCAAGACTTTATTGTTACCCCAAAATCAATTGAGAGCAATCTGTAGAATTTCAGTAAACTTGACTAATACGTTACCTAGAACTTCTGGAGTCTCTAGTTCTACCCTCCATAATGGTAGGTCAGGTTTTACAAGAAAGAAAAGTATGCTACTGGTGGGTTGACCGTAAATCTGTTCGCCATATTCATCATTCACAAGGCATATTTTAGTGAAGGTAAAAGGTGCGTTTCATCTCAGATCACCACATTTAATGCCTACCAATTTGTCCAGAAACTGCAGTGTTCCTCTCATTGTTGATAGAGTGAATCAACTAAGTTAGTGTGGAAGTGGAAGTGCAGATGTATACATTGTGATGATCAGTAAAAATAAGGCAGACAACACGTGGATTCCACTTATGGGTAAATCAAAGTAGGAAACTGCAACCCTGATCTTCCGATCATAAGTTGGATCGATTAGGTGAAAAACTTACTTAAGATCGAAGTGTTGGAATGCTATCACACCTAAAGGAAGTACGGTTCAATGCATGAAACAGAATGCTCCGATCTAAAACGAACAACTTCATGAACAATATGAATGGGGAATGGAGGTAATTTTCACTGTCAAAAACAAATGAACCAGCGCCAGTCAGTTAGCTGCATAAAATGTTCACCTAAGGATAACGCACTATCACTGAGCTATTAATTTCATGTTCATAGGCTAAGTAACCGTGTGGCACCAGAAGTGGCCCGGTGGATTAAAACAGATGTGAATAATACGAACTTTGATTTTCAAAAATCTGTCTGTTACCTGACAGAAAGGTCCAACTGAGAACAGAATCAAGTCCACTGAACGAAACCGACTTGTCCACCATAACTAACTATAGTCGCCCATTTGCCACAATTCAATGTTACACGATTCCGATAATGGTTAGGCGAGTAAGAATGAAACTTGGGTTGGTCCGAATGCGTGGTCAGTGGAGTAATGGTCAACATAGTTGTTTCGTGAAAGTGTGGTCGCAGTTTTAATCCTGGCCGCGAAAAAAGTCATCCTTTAATATTGAACCTTAACAAGGGTGGAACTCGAGTTTGCTGCCTCTTTTGTAAGCAGATTGACTGCAAAGTTTATCTCATTGCAAAAGCCGCGACCAACTTTTAAAAGCGGTATGTAAACGGACTGGATTTCCCAGTTACCTTTGTCGATAATATAGGTGAATGTTTGTGTGAAAGGGTGATATCTACCAGCAATATGAAGAAATTTGAGGGATTTTTAGACAAGAAGTTCAAGTCACTGGTGTATAGTTCCATGTTTGCAGGCTCACAGAAACTAGGAAGCTATCAGTTAGTCACACCGCATAAAGATTTTTCTTGGAGTTTGGGGAGAAAGAATGTATTAGTAGGTTGAAACATATTTATGTTGGAGTCATTTACAACGCAATTAAAGAGTTCAGTAAGCGATATAGATAGAAAATGGTTATTTTTGTTACCAACAACTGTGGTTCGAAACCTCAGCTTTTTTTTCACTTTCATCAAGATGACCTGAACTGTGTAGCAATAAGATTTAGTTGGAATCGTTTTGTTCACGAAATACTTGGAGAACGTGAGGGGGGGATCACGTATTGATCGGCCTTCCTACGGATTAGTGTAGCCCCAAGCCAACCACTCACGGTTACCAGTCCCAACGTTGCAGGTTCGAACCACAGTAACCCCAGTTTCTCCAATCTGGGTAAATCGACGTGCTAGTATCCAGCCCACTCGTAAATTTGAATACGACACACGGAAACAACAACTTGTGGAACACAAGCTGAGAAATTAATCTCTCCCAGATAGTTCAGCCCAACATTGTTGTCAAGACCAACTGATCATCTTGTGATGGATTATGATCCATATTACAAATTGGTATCACCAGTGTGAACTCAAGTTATCACTCCACGTTAATCAAAGTTTTAGAGATATTAGTGATAATACTTTACAGTATGACATTCAAAGCGTAATGCAAAGCTGACGGCAGCCATGACTAGTTCAAACACCTATATGCTTCGTTTTTGTTGAAACAAAAGGCTATGGCGATGTCTGAGAAAAGTCGGATGGTGTATCAGCGGTCGCTTTAACTCTATTGATCTGGTGTGCATAGGTTTCTAGATGTCGTGTATTCGTTAAGTTTGGCTTCTTTGATAAGGTGACTGTGGAACCTCACTTGCCGGAGCCTGGGTGACTAAAAGCTGACCCGTAAAATATAGGCTGTGGAACAACAAATTTTGCAAAACTACATTTTACTCTAGGTGCCTCTATCTCGATGACAGTCCATTAATAGTTCTTACATAAACAGTATAGTTTCCTAATTGTTTCTCCTAGGCCTACCGTATGCTAATAAACGCTGGCATAACTGAACAAATGTCCCTGACGATCAATGACCTAAACGCTTATTAGAACCCTACCAAATAATCAGCAGTTCCAGGACAAAAAATGTGCATTTTTTTACAATAATTCACTTTTGTTCACCTTACCGTGAAAAAAGAAATCGTCCAAAAGTGAAATATGGATCAACAGTAATCAATAAACCCACGGTTAGTTCTTTTCACGTGTAAACAACAGAAACTAGTAAACTCGTCAAGCGTCATTTCGGTTACTAATAAACAGTAGGGATTGGGTCTATATGAGTTGAATATTACTCACAACTGGCTGCACTGCTCATACCCCCTTAGATTTTTGGCAGGCCCATTTCGATAAAACGCACCATATTTGGGTTCCGCGCTTGTTAATGTTTGTCATTAGTGCATAGTGATATTGCTATAAGTAGTCAATAATCATTAAATTACTTGGCAGTAGAATATTTCATTCCGCTGTATTAAGGCTTTTTGAGTTGAATGGCAGCCCAAGAACAGTAATATTACATTTTTACATTAGGAGCTCTTCCCAGTAGACCCGTGTGTACCTCGCAATGCTTACTGTCAAATAACTCAGCCGGCGTACATTGTTCAACCGCTAAACGAAAAATAACGTGTAATGAAGACAGGGTGGGAAGTGGATAAAACATTCAGCCATTGAACGTACATAATAAAATGTGGATAAAAATAGCCGCTTCCACTTCACACATTTTTTCGGTATATCATTGTCCTGATTGTTCTGTAGTTAATTTGTCTCTGCTATGAAACGAAGTAGTGAGAAAGGGGATAATGGCTGTCACTAAGCACAATCCATCGGTCCGTATAGTTCAGCGCTCATAAGGTGATGTTCGGAGACTGGATAGCAAGCACAGTAATGGACATATGGTGTCCTTCAGAGTTTCCAGCTACTGAACAGAGATCTGCCCCGTAATGCTATTGCAATCACTGGATGTTAATGGTTGCAGGTTGACTATGCAAAACGTGTTTTACTATAGATTAATCACTGCGAAATATCGTTTTTTAAAATACAACATGGGAATAAATCCAATATCATAAAGTCAGCTACCGAAGTTTCGCGCGAATTAGCGGAAAAATGTTTATAAACTATCAGACAGTAAAACTAAAATGGGCAATCGACTGTGCTCAGCGGAATCGGGGCATGCATGAAAATGCAGGGCATCCACTTCCGACTGACTGACCTAATGTTTATCTATGATTCTTTGTAGTGATCACCTAGGTAAACTTCACAAATACCGATGACTCATCACTTTATAACTTTCCACACAAATTCATGTGTGTTAATGAACTCATTCAACTGGACGGTATATCTTGAAGGCTGTTCACATTTTGGTGCATTCGCTTCTAAACGGCTAGACTACCTATTTTCGTTTATCATTGAGAACCACCCTTAGTAAGGTGTACTCGCCGTATGTGTTCGAAATGACCAATTAAAAATGTCGAGCCGTACACAATCCCGTACTGACATAACTCATCCCAATGATTTTCTGTGCGGTTAAAGCTCAATGGCCAATGTAAAGAGCTACTAATGTAGTAGAATTATGTGAAGTCCGGTAGACGGATGATGTTTAAGCTTCGACTGGGAATGGTAAATGATGAATTAGTGAATCAGGGACATCTGACTTCGAATAAGATAGTGGTGGGAACCGAAAATAAAGACCAGGATAAGACTGGAGGGAGGAAATTGCTGACGGAAAAGCAATTTTGTGAGTGCAATTCGAACAAAGTGTACTGTGAGTTCAAAGTCCTTCTGCTATCTGGCCTATTCTGGCAGCTCGCTAGCTCAGCAGTGGCGTTGGTGGATTCCAGCATGAATTATTTGAGAAATACTGCCGGGGCAGTCGATCCCTTGAATCGGTTGATGGATTCCATATGGGACAGTAGAACGGGTGAGCAACAGAGTCCAAAAGTAAAATTTCCGAGCTCCTGGTGCGGCTTCGAAGTTCAGATGGTAGAGAGCTTGTCGCGTTGAGATATGTTGTGTCCGTCGCCGGTTCGAATCCAGCCGAAGCCCTGACTTTTCACAGTTGGGTCTCATCTGAAAAAGACTGACCACTGTCAAACCGTGCATTAACAGTTGTGTGTATACACACGTAAGGTTAAGTAAGACGCTTCCTTAAAACACTAAGTTAGTTAATCGCGAGGATTACTTATCAGTACCACGGAACCTAATCGATATAGAATGCACATCACCCACAAGTGATCGCAACTTTCGAATTCAGATAGAATTTTCAACTAACCTCTTTCTAAAAAGCACCAGGCTCTTGGTTCACTTTTTCTACGGTTCGTCAGTAGTGCATATGCTACCGATGACCAAGATTAGAACTGCGATCACGCTTTCGAAAGGCAACCGTGTATCACTGTATCACTGACTTCACATCAAGCACGACTAATTCACCATATAAAATGTTCATATACATTTGCTTGTCACCAATGTTCTGATTGTCCGGTTGACTCGAGAGGTGATATAGTAATCTTAACTCGATGACTCGTAACTCGGACATCTCACCAAGTTAAACCAACTGGCCAACTTCAGCAGAGCTTTGAATACCCACAAGTAGGAAATTCAACCTGAACGGATGTCCAAACCGTAGGGTTACAGATCTGAACATTACTTGGAGATGAATGCGGATACCAGTGCGTGAAAGATAATTCAATCGTGCCAGATGTGAGGTCACTGACACAGTGGTCAACACGGTTGACAGCATGATCGGAGTTCAAAACCTGACTGTAATAAGGATATGCACTAATGTTGATGGCTGTCAGATAGCAAACTTGCCAAAATGCACATTTCTTCATTCCTCAAGCAACTAATGGTATTGTTCCAACTGATGTTCACACTTTCATCCAAATCAGATGTTTACCCAACTGACAAAAGTCGGCAGTCTGTACATAGTCTCGGGAGTAAGCTACTTTGCAATAACTCACATATTTAAAGGCTCCATCTAACTGTCTTTTTACTCAAATACCAAAGACTGACATTGGATTTCATTTCAATACGTCAATTTGAAGACACTCAGTTATGGAGGGTACGGGAAATTTTGGAACGACCTGGGTCGAACTGTTCACCATAAACTGCGATGACGCTGTCCGGAGATTGCCCTTTCATAAAACACCAATCTAGTGCTTTTATCTGTCGTGGGTTAACTAAAAAATGCTTGTCTGTCATCTGGATCGTGCTCGTATGAATTGTGCTCGAAATCTAACAATGAAAATTCCCAGTCACTTATTCGTTAACGAAATGTCACTCAACAGCTCAAGTTAACCCAGTGGTTTTTATATCATTGACTGGTCCAGATAGTATGAGTATCGCTTAGATTCAACACAAAAATTACCGCCCGCTATTGAGACAAACGGATAATCTATGTATTGCTGTGGTTGAACCTTTAGGTTAAATGAGTTGAAACAAAACAAGCGGTTTTTGTGTACACTAGATTGGATTATGAACAAAAGTTGGAAATTAACCAAAAACTATGATTCGCACTAACCACAACACACCCCCTCTACATAAGTCTCTCCAGATCATTATTTGTATCTCCGGAAGTCGTCAAACGTGTTTCTTAAAGTCGGGTCCGCAAAAATAGTTAAAGATTTCGATAAGTTTTTGCGTGCATAAATTTTGCTCCGTGTAGCTTCACTGTTGAAGTCCATGAAGTTGTAACTATTAGGGTCGACAACCAGAGCCTTCGAGAACGCAAAAACATCTCTCCAAGCACGGAGCTTTGGTTAATAAACGAAATGCCCACTGGGTTCAATCTTATAGGCAATCATACATTCATGCTTCTTTTGAACAGAAAAATTGTTCAAGGACACGTTCGTTCCTAGAAATGCGAACGGAAATTACTGGCTGTAATCATACGCTGGTGATCGGAGAAAGTTGACCACAGAACAAGTGAGTGGATTTCTAAAAAAGTTATTTGCGGAAGATACCAGGAATGTGCGCTAATTTAGAATTTGAGTTCAGGCGAACGATATAAAAAATAACTCAAGAAACAGTTTAACGAACAACACGTGAAATTTGACAAAAAACATTTTGATGTGCTTGTATAGTTGTAGTAAGATTACTGATTACGTCGACAAATGCTTCAGTAAACAGCCAGACATCTTCGTCCAAGAGGTAGTTACAGTAGAGTTTTGGATAACAAATGCAAGTCAGTTGTTTGTAGACTCGAGAATAAACACGCCCACTATTTTTTAATAACCATTAAATAAGATTTGACAATATTGAATTATGGGCCGTTTCAGCTGCTCCGACCAAAACGTCGTGTAGGATCAATTTTACTTAGAGGTTCAATGAAATATTCATTAATTACTGGTTGTAAGTAGTTTATCAATGCACAGCCCACGCTAGTGTCTTGCTACGAAGCGTTCAAACAGATCAGAGAAAGTATAGACTGGCTGACGTGTAGATGATCATGAAATTAACTGCTATCGCTAGTTGATGGTTCATAACCATCGATCCATCAGTGGATGATGAAAAACACAGACTTCATCTGTGGACTCAAAAATAACCGTTTGGCGCTCTTTTATTTTACTGGAAAAGGGTGATGAACCACAAGAGTTCCGGTTTCTTGGTCGTGAGAGTTCAGCTGTATAGAAAGCCGTCATGTACACATATCACTGTATAGCAACGTACGACAAACCTAAATCTCCAAATATCATAGTACCGTCTTCACTCAGTACTTAATCGCAACGATCCAAACAATATGATTGGCCTCGAGTACCGGTAGCTAGAAACTGGCGTTGGGAGAGTTACATACGAAAGAGATACAACAGCGAAAAATCCAAATTTCGGTTAAACTCGAACGAGTGTCAGATACTTTATGTCCAGATGCGTGAAGTGTTTCACTAACTAATTTAGGAAATCATGCCGGAAGATCAGAAATACCTCAAATGCACTTGTTCACCCAGCCGAAGTCCATATTTTTTGCTACTGGGTCTTTTTTAAACCATCAAATCTGCCCAAATACTTTCAGTTCACAAATGAGTTACAAATCATACGCTAGTGGGCTGATAATTATAGAGCGCATTTACCTCAAACGCACTTCAATAGGCGGCCTGAACAGTGCCCAAAGAACAGGCTCCAAATGTAGGCGAACTGACTGCCCGAACCGTGATGCAGCGTTCGCTCAGTATTTCCTAACCTTTTCTTTTTTCTGTGGTGGTGCTGAGTCTTCTCGATGGATAAGGACTAGTGAGCTCTCGTTCTTCCTGTCGACCAGTACACTACAGTAGCTTTTTGGAGGCAGCTAATTGGGCTGTCACAAGTTTTTACAAGGTTTGAAGTAGTGCTTGTGAACCAAAAACGAATAAGTGAAATGATACCGCGAAAGTCATAAAACTTGAAGTTCGGACTTACGTTCGCTCACAATTCGGCTTCGTCGTTTGTAAGGTGAAGGTATCATAGTGACATCTGCCTCTGTTTAGAAGTGAATAGTTCGGTAATTAAGCTAAACGTCTATCGTCGTTTTACGTTATGCAGACATTTTTTTGTTACGTGGTTCATAAACCCCGATATGCTACCGCCAAGAACCAGGCTTCAATCACACCACAGTATTCAAAGGGCTGACTATCAGTCAAGTTGTGCATACCTTAAATTTCGGAACGAGCCCAGCACAGGAAAGGAGCTTAATGAATTTTACGAAGTATCTGTCGAGGTCACACAAAGACAGCGGCCATAAACTATCATCGGGCAAATGACAAAACTCCGACAATGTCAGTTAATGTTGTTCACACTGTCTTGATAGTGGAAAGGACCAGTCAATTAAATCAAGAAGACTGGTAAAGGCCAGTTGGAAGAAAGTCATAAAAAATGCTCAATATCTAGCACGGAAACTGTGAAAATTATGGGCAAACCGAGCGGTTGTACATGCAAACAACCAATCGACAGGTAGGTGTAGAACAATCTTTGACCAGTGATCGCGTGTGCATATGGTGTCAAGCAGGTATCACCTGAATTGATAAGTGCGTACATTCCGAAAACGCTAGACATACACAACTTCTACCTAGAATTCGAGATACGACAGAAGAGCAGAGCAGGATCAGAACGAATCTCTCATTGGCACCACTTCCCCCTTTAATTATATGGGCTCGACTCGAAAACTGTTCACCAATACTTTATTCAAACCGTTTGATTGGATCGACCAGACTTGGCTGGTGTCACGACTCAACACAATTCTGCTGTATAACGAACCGGCTAACCCCAAGTAACTATTCCATACTCTAACGGATGGCCATTACCCAGTCAGCTTACGTTTGATCGCTATTGGTATCATATTCAACAGTGTAGTCGTGCACTGTTGCTAGAACACACTCTCACCGTTCCCTCTAGTGTAAAACAAGTCCACTGTTCGACTTCACACTCGGTCCAATCAGGCACAACATTTCCTCACTTCATCCGATCACGGCAATTCACCTTAAATCTAGTAAACACATTTCGGATTGTCTTTGTTTAACAAAATTCTCGTCTTGTTGTGATTTCCAGGTTTTTGTCAACCTGTTGGCTAGTACACTTCCCTAAAGGGTGTTTGGTCCAGGAATTTCTCTTGCCAGACATCAGTCATGTATTCCCTTTGACGAATACACTTATGACCATTTTTGCTAACTCCGACACCACAGATTGTGCATCGAAGTTGGCCTAAAAACCCTATTCTTGTTATCCTTATCCTGTAGTCTTTTATACTAATGTTGAAAATCGAACACCATCGATCACATCCCCCAAACAAAACTTCTCCGTTGGTATCTCTTAAAGTGGAACACTGGGCCTGATTTCCTCTCTTTAGTTGTCTGAAGAAGAAATCCAATTCAAAGCTTGATATTTCTGACACCAACTCAAGTGAACTGGATGCAACCAAACATTTGTGGTGTCTCAAACGAAATACTTGAGTGCCCACTGGTAAGCACAATATCGCACAGAATGCTTAACTAATTCTGGAACGAAATTCAACAAAAACAGGAGCCCCGCATTGTCAAAGAAGTTGCTAAACCACCTTTATCATTATCATAACAGCCTTGAACCTGACTAGAAGATGCTATGGATCGGGCCGCCGCTCACTTCAAAAGTCGTGGAATATCTTAGAAGGAAACGTCACTAAGACGGTCAAAAACCAGTAGGAAATTAGGCGGAGAAGCTACAAGTGGTATGAATGCAGGTACAACATTGACTGCAGCGTACTACTATTGTGGACCTAGGAGGCGGACGGCAGAGAGGTTGATTATTTGGGGAAACCAATACACGAGTTATGCGCCTCAACCTGACTACGAACAAAAACACCCATTTGCACAAAACACTGATCTGAACATGTTCCGGTCGCTTTGGACAACAAGTCTCAGTTCCTTCATGTAACGAAGGCCATTCCATGTGATTCCCGCATCTTTCCCGTATTTGTCCCGCGGCCATTTCGACCCATGCTGTCACCTCGCTACTGAATAGTGGTGATGTAAGTAGTATGGTGCGATCGTCTGTCCTCACTACACTATCATCTAGAATAGCGTTTCTAACTAGCTGTTTGAGCGATTGCAAGCACCCAATCCAGGCAGACGACAGCTACCGAATTTTCTCAATAGAATAGTCAGTCCTCATATTTCATAACCACGTTCAGGCTTGATCACCACGCAATTTTACCCAAATGTCGGCGTTCTCAGTGTGGAACGCCCGATACACTAAATGATCAGATGGCACGCGGAATACGTGATGCAATCATCACAGGTTGTACAGGTTGCCCAGAGCATTCCGGAATATGTGCCGGCAAACGGCCGTATTGCTCACGTGATCAGTCCACTTAATGTGGGCTAATTGGAGGAGACAATAATGGTAAACACACAACAGCTCTGGTTATATTTTCGTCGCGAACAGGTCGAATTCTCAAACCGCAGAGCACAACAGAACGTACACCAGCATTATATACTCTTTCCTTCAACGAAAACCGAACGTCTTTTCAACACCAAAGATGATGCAGGCTAGCAAAGCACCTCCAAGATAAATGACAGTCAACTGGAGTAAAACTCAAGCGATTGCAATTCAGCGACCTCGTGATGATTCAGTCGTCTAGTTGAGGTCAGTGACGTAACACTTGCCTCGAGGGGAGCATACAGTCCAGCTAAAAATACAACTGTTTCATAAGTATATGGGGATAACACTTTTCGTACGGCTTGCCTACACACAGAACAAACTGCTTTTCCGCACGCACATTTAATTACGAAATACATGCTGTTAGAATTTCGCTAGTACATACATGGATTCAAACGTGAATGCAAACCATTTTGAACAAAGTAGAGCATCGTACATTGTGATTTAACGTACTTAAATTGCATATATCAGGTCCGATTTCTACGACCAAGTACATCCATCTCCGTAAACCTCTTTGGCCAACAAACCGCAAGAGTCTGTGAGTGAGTGCAAACCCGGATGGTGCACAGGCCAAATCATTGGACAAAGTTGTTTGCCGTGAACCAAATTTCTGTCACTTTAGTGGTATGCTTTGAACAACAGTACAGGTGAGGTTTTTAGTACGAAGTAAGCTCCGGCCTACGGATGATAGCAGAAGATATGCTAATGGAAAACATAAGAGTGAGTGCCTTGTTTCTCTTTCAAGAAAGCTTATTAATATTTGCTGTTCAAAATGAAGACACCCAAGAACGTTTATTAGCGAAAACGAACTATAAAAGCTTGGACCACATCATGAATCCTGCCGGTAGAGCAGCCATTCCGTTCATTGTTTCATACCAATTCTCTCCGCCATGTTGACCGTTGTTATCAATAAACATCCAGGATTTGAACAAAAATAACTGAGGTGATCTTTAGGATTTTGCAAATGCTTGCTTGCGAACAAATAAATCTTTGCAGATTTACTGTATCACTTACGTTCCACAAACAATTCAAAGTCCATCGTATAATGCTCCGTCAAACTAAAACTAAGCAAAATCTCCGACAGTTTCGTTTCGAGGATCTTATACAACAGAACAGCAGGATAGAAACAGAATGAAGTGTTAAGGCTATCCAGCCCAATTTGAATATCCTGAGAAATGAGTTGCTTCGCAGTGCCCTCCAAAAACTCAGAAATTTGTGTACCTCTCACCAAGACGCAAAACAAAATCTCCACAAATCAAAACCACTTACGTTCAATAGGTGAACAGTGCATAGAAGATACCTGATATGATGACAGTGGGCCTGCGTGAAATGCATGAGTCAGTCAAACAATGGATTCCACGTATATTTGGAAGCACCAAAATCCGTAAAGCCATGAGACAAAGACGTTTGGGCTCCTTATAACTGTCAAGTTTTTTACTGCTGAAAAATAATTCGTTTCGCACTACGTGCACCCAGTATTTATGTGCACATAAAAAGCAACCGGAAAACTGTGGTATCCGTGTTATCGTGGAACTAATTTACATATAACGGGACACTCATGGATTACTTGGCGTTGACTTAGTGCATCAACAACTTTTCACGTCTCAATTTCTTTCTACCGCTGTGTGCACCAAAAAATTCATCCCAAACGCCCGTTTACTTTCGTCTTATAAACATCGGGCGAATTCTTATATTACTGAAGTAAACCGCTTCTACTGTTGGTTAATCTAGTCAACAAAGCTCGCAGACACTCACTGGTACACTTTGTCGTGCTTTAAAAGTGACGCCTAATCTGGTAACTCCGCTCATGTTCAAACCCGGTTGAACAAGTCAACGGGCTTTAGTTGAATAATGCGAAAAATAAACGTGTTAAGCTTTTTTCGGTTGTGTCGGCCGTAAGTATACACAACAACACACACCCACACACAAAGTTGTTGGTCGAGAATTCCCAATGGTGAAGCCGGGCTAGCGACTGGGTATTTTAGCAAGTGTGTTCGTGTGCGGCCAATTTCACCAGCCGCAGAATAGACGAAACCGGTTTGAGCGGAAACAAAAATAGATTTGCTCACATTTACTAACAGACTAGTAAGTAGAACTCTCATCGAACAAACAGGGAGATTCGATTCTCTCTCTCACACACACATACTCTCTTAAGCGCACGCATTTATGCTCAAAGGCAAAATTGCCCAGGAACCAAGCTGTCCGCGTGTCTTTCTTCCTCCATCGAAAAACGCGGATTGTACGTGTGTTCACGTGAAATCCATCAACACGTCGTGACTGCAAGGTCGTGCATAAATGAAAAAACTAAAAACCACCACTTGTAAGATTATATGAACCAATTATTCTAAATATATCTTATCGATGGCAATTCATTTTTACCAGTAGAGAAGCGACCACGCACACACACAATCATTTGAGACAGATACAGTCTTAGCTGTTACAGCTAATGTATGCGGTTTTCACTCAGCCTTCATTAAACCATTCAGTTCCAAGGCTTAAAATATGTTCTCTAAATTCAGACCGACACCGGCAACTGGATTAGGTCTATCAGGACTGGATCCATTATTTAAAACGCCTTATTCACACGCTGACGGTCACAAAACACTGAAATAACACGATTTATGCTCGAGCAGATTCCGCTGCATCACTACTGCTGACGAGTTAAAATGTACAAAATTCCAAATCACAAAACAATCAAAAAAGATCAAAGTTCAAAACCAAGTCAATTGTTACCAAGACGGCTACAACACCACAAACAATTCTTTTTGTACATACAAAATGGGGTTGCGATGTCTGGTCACAATGGCCTCGGTATACCGTAGCGAACGTTCGTCTCTACTGGAAAACGGAACACGAAATGGCCTTGGTGAGTCAATCACATGTTGCACCATCAAGTGATGCTGTCATGTTGCCTGATTGTGCGGCCACATGTTGAACCCATTTTGGTAGGTGTTCGGCAACCCCGGCTACAAACTGGCGCTCAGTTCTGCCAATATAGGATGCTCCGCATCCCCATTTGTATTCATAGATTACGCTTGATTTGGCGAACTGAGGCGTCGGCTGCTTAACTGGGGGCGTAGTAACTCGGACCGTTCTGCACACGATCACGGGCCTTGCGGCGAAGAACGTGCGAACAGCAGCTGACCTTAAGAGTTGCCCAACTATTCGACACACCTTGTCTCCCTTGAACGGCAGTTGTATAACCACTGTCCCTGTCAGGACTGTGAGCTGATAATTATTTTGCACGTTGTTCATAGTGAATTTTTTAAAATAAATCTTCTCGCATAGCCGTTGTCTAATAAATTCTGCTCTATTTTGCGGAGTTCATCACCCAGGGTGTCACCAGTCAAATAGCGTTCGTACCAGCCCTTTTTTGTATGCTACTAGAGCAAAGCTGTCACCGTATTCTTTCGGAAGAGAGCATGCTGAATGGATCCATTCATTCTCCTAATCATGTTGATATCCAGAAACGACAGTCGGTCATTAGTCTCACTTTTTAAAGTGTAACGAATGTTTAGATGTTAACGGTTTAACTCGTCAACAATAAACACCAGTAAGGATGCAGCGAAATCTGCTGGAGCCTAAATCGTGTTCTGTCTGCTCTATTCAAATAACAGATAGTCAATAGTAAGCGACCACCAACACAGAGGCTTCTTCCTTAATATCTTCAGTTTAGACAGTGTACAAAAAAGTGATCAGAGTGAGACACAAACTACTGTATTTGAAACGACATGTGCAACCTATCACGTGAATAAGTCCAGGGCACACCAAGACTTAGGAATGACTAGTTTGTACACAAGTGGTGAACCAGTTAAAACCGACAAGAACCCAGCTGATTTCAAAAACTGGGAGATACGTTGACGTATCTGACTGCATATAAGATGGGTCGGAAAGTCGATGAAAGCGGTGGAATGGAATTTAGTTTACGATAGCCACTGCATCTGATTGTCAGATACATTCATACCTCATTCTAGCTTTATCCTGTTGTCGCCAGCTACTTTTCGATTGTGCGCTTGTCTTTTTCTGCCAGTCCGTTTGATTGAGAGTAGGGTGGTTTTGTGAAGCCTTTTGATTCTCAGGCACTTCAAAGAGTTTCGAAACTCCTCATTTTCAAACCAGGAACCTTGGTCAGTCAGCACACTTCGTGTTCTTTCATGAACTTTAACGATGTGTTTCAGCGATGTGATTCAGCACACACTATTTACCACATAACTGACTATGATGTCCACTACGATTTTTATTAAATGTTACGTCATTACCGCGACGAACTGGTTGTTATAAGTGATTATTGAAAACGGGCCATCAAGCCCATTGACCACAAGTCCACAACGCCACCGACCGGGATCAGCTAAGTAGGATAACGATTCAGGTGGTCAGTCCTTCTTCATTTGAAAAGCTTGGATTGTACGTGTGTTTACGCTGTCAGCGAGCGAGTTCGTAATTTCCTACATATTACTTCTAGTTCGACCAGAGTCCTTCGCTTCAGTATTTTGTACGTCCGATGACATCCGTATGGGCTAACTGATATTCTCTTCCTGTGCAACTCCTTTAATTTCTGGAAGTTTTTCACCTTTTGAAGGCTGAACTTCTGGTAAAAATTGGTCAGGAACTTCATGGGTCGTCGTACCTGTCGTTCGTAGTTTTCGTAATCTACTAGGATTGTACCCCAGTTTAGTAGTGCTGATCTAGACTACGTCCTTGTAGAGCTCAATCATGCGGTGTGCTGAGGGGATTGAATTAGGAACGGTTTTCCTTTCAAGGGGCACGAAGTCTCGTAAACTATTACTCGTGCAGCCACAAAGCTCAACAAGTAATCTTTCCTCAGCAGTCATCCGGTGGTTAGGGATATTTCAAAGATTTGTGATCGATCTCATGCAAAAGTCGACTTAGCAAATACGGTCTTCATTTTTCCAAGACCTAAATTATCGATGGGCACTCCCTTGTTGTTCAATAGTTTAATCCGGCTGGCGTTAAAACTAGACCGGCATATTCGACAAAACCACACTTCAACTTCAGTCCGGTTCCGAACTTCACGTTATTTGCGTCTGCTGTGACAAAGCTCTATCCAGTCACTGACATTTCCACGTTCACGTGCCCCTTTTTCGTCAGTTACTAAATTTTGAAACATACTTGACTGAATCTTTCTGACCGGTGAAGCCGGCAATTCTTCCTCAGCATTTCAAAAAAGGTGTTCGTAGAGCTACTGAAATTTCCATAAAGGACAGTAAACACAACGTGACAACGTCCTCTTTGATGTTGACACTGAAATTGCGATTGAATCTACCACCGCTTGTTACACCAGCTGCAGATTTGACCCGCATGCTGGCTTGTTAAATAAGACCAAAACACGCACCGATATTTATCTGCCATAGAACAAGTAAGAAAGTCTTATCCCAGAAACGAAAAAATGAGGGGGGACTTTGCTGTCAAAATAATGTCTATACTCAGAAAATTCAACATCACGGTGTCCACACTTTGCAAAAAAAACCACCAGACCGTAGGGGAAAGTGAAGCACCATCACCAACTGCTCTCAATGTCCCGTATCATTAAGTGCATTTCACACGCAAGCAGCACTCATCGAACTCAACCGGCCGCAATCCCGCCTAGTCTCTCCATCAACTGAGTCGTGTTGTTCCCAGTAAGGTAAACCAGCCTGAACTAAAATGGCTAAATTCTCTGTGAACTTCATTTCTATACTTTCCGTCTTCATCTGTCTACCACAAATCTTACGCAAGCTGAGGCTAAAAATCGCATTCCTGAACACAGAACGGGTCACAAGACAGCGACCAAGGTTGTCTGCAGCTGCTTGAGAGTTGTCAAACAACAATTTGTCGTCAGAACAATCAAAATGCATCTTTCATCATGGTCATAATCACTGTCGGCTCAGCCATACCTTCGGGTATAATGGCTCTGGCTGCCGTTGGCCCCAAGAACGGTCCACAAAGCTGCTGTGTAGCGAAGAAAAGAGAACAGAAAGAAAACAAAAACAGTTATGTTCCACGAAAACCAAGACACAAGGTTGCGGATATAAGTCCACCATTGACTGCGACACTATCACGTCCGAGAATGTTTTCCACTACCTGTGGATGGTCGTAAGTTCCTCGGTCAAGTACACAGCATCTATCAACCATACTCAGGGGAACAGTTACGACTTTCGTAACTCGTGACCACGTCGTCTTCTCGTCTCCTTGAGGTTTCTTCCAACCGTCAATAGCCACACTGCAGGGTCAGACAGACGCAGTATGTAACCGAACCTTCGAGGTCTTAGTAAAGAGAAATACGGCAATCGTTGGGCAGTGGTACGTAGGACATCCAAACAGTCAACATTAAAAAACAACCGGGCTGCAAACGGAAGTGGGAAGTCCTCAGCAACACAGCTTCCCTGCGGCTTTCACTATACCTTCTCATTAAGTGCACTTACCTCACAGCCAAACAACAACATACAAGCCACTACCTCACCCAACGTCCCTAAATATAGACTCTGTCAGTAGCCAGGTCTCCGGCAACGGTGACGAACCCGTCCTACAGTGGCCAACCACGCAGTAACTCTACACGTTACGTCATCATCTGTCCAAATCGCACCTTATACCAGTCGGCAGTATCATCTACAAAAAGTGCGCGATGTGACAGACGACTAGCCTGAATCCTTAGTACATGACCTAATCATCGAAGTCCGTGCAAATGTAAGGATTGAACAGAAAAACTCGTTTGACAATCACTGACAAGTACCTCGTCTCCTACCTCCTCGTTGCTCATTCATTGGTGTCGCCCGATACGAGCGATCGAACGCAGACATCGATAGTCAAATACCTAAAGACAGTGAACGTTTCGCTGCCGTGAAGTAATACAACCCGCATTATGGCCCAATATACGCTAACCACAAGTCTGAGAGAGATGCTCGTTGTTGTCAGATTAGCAAACACCGCCCCACCCCTGAAGGTACGCGCCCCCATTTGATCTCGCACATCTCTACCCCCCTTGATGCAGCTACCCAAGTATACAAACCAGTCAACAGCCTCTATCACTTCATTATCCAAATCTAAATCTACGTAATCACAGCAGTCTCGTAGAAACACTGCATTTTGAGGCTGCAAAGTGCGTACTCAGGTGTTCAGCAAGGCGCAAAATAGCGCCCAGCGTTGTTTGTGCTGCTTGAAAGTTGTCGAGCGATAAAACCTTGTCGTCGGCATGATCAACATCAGTCACAACCCTAGTTGTATCTGCAATCAACCTAATGGTTTTCGCAATAGCCCCGATTTCTTTTCTTGGGGAGGAGAACTACTATCGAGTAACCCCAGCACCGAGGGATGTTTCCCGTCGTCCACACAGGTAAAATCCACCAAATCAATGTTTCCACTAAGATCTTCCATCCCTTTTTGAAAATTGCTAAAGAGAAGTCACCTAGGCCAATAACCCCAGTAGGTTGAGGACCCGAAACACAACAGTGAGCGCTAGCTTTGATAGTTGCTTTTACATCTACGGATTAGGGTATTGGTAACACGGTTGAAGCAGGGGGCTAGTTAAAACGATCCAGCCGTTTGGCATTTTCCACGTATTACGGGTGTGTCGTCTATATCACTGATAGCTTCAATGCCAGACAGACGCCTTAGAACAGTAGTACAGAAAAACTCCCAGTCTGCTTGTGTTCCCTAGAACAAAAACGAAAGTAAGAAGTGAACGGCCAAACACTAACATGATCTGAATCCAAGTACGCGGTTCAATAAGTGTACGACCTTCCACGAGGACGTTGAGCAACGCGCAGCGGCAAACCGATCATCCCAAATATTCAACAGTTCCGATAGACAAATCGTTTTCGGGGAATGGGTTACAGTTTGGTGCCGAAGAAGCCAAATGAGCTCTTCCAAGCAGTCAACAGGTTAAAGAACAATGAGGGCGAGCCGGGCTCTAAAAAGAGGGATGCACGCACCATCCAAGCACAGTACAATGATCGACAACTGCCTATTCGCACAACAATCAAATTGACGCGATAAAACAAAATCGTCTAGGTCAAGGTTCAATTAACGTTCAGAAACATGGAGGTTGAATGTACAAGAATAAACATTTGGAGGGATGGGTCGGATTTTCACGGTTTTACTCTAAAAGTCAATACAATAAGATGGGCAATCATGAACGGAGCCACACTGCTTCTAACCAATAGCTATGCAGAATTTTTGAGACCAAAGCTCACCCCCAGGAGTACGCCGAATGTAATGGTAAGGTACATGATGTCTAAACCTAGTGATGGCTAATAGCAACCCGTGTCAGCCAAAACCTGCTTAAGCAACGGATGAGGGAAGCCGGAGACCGAGTGGTAACAGATGGGGTGTACCGATACAGTGCTACTAGGATTAACCATACCTGTTGTGAGATATGTAGAGTAATAAAAAAATGAAGGTCGGAAGAAGTCCGAGGACTGAATTGGATAAGAGAGTGAGAGAGGTGCAACTGGTAGCAGGTTTTGTCCTATCCATTCTGATGTATGTACTAAACAGGGCAACCCAGCTGATATAGTGTAGAATCAGTAGTGCTGTGAATATTCACAGTTGCCTTGTTCTGAAAAGCTGCTATGATGTCCAGGCCCAGAATATTTAAGGTTCTCAACCAAAGCCCTCGGTCAAAAGTCCCTGTCGCAAGGCAGTGAGCTGAAGGAAGACGCTAGAACTGGTGCCATTTTTATCCAGAAAAACGTTCCAGCCTTCTTCCAACCTCTAACTTGAAGTATCCGATGAGTCTAGTTTGTCAACCCTTAGCCAGTTGGCCTGCCTAGCCTGATTGACCCTGTTGGTACAACAACCACACCACCTACCTTAGTCCAGTAGGTCATCGATGTAAAAGGATTGGATTGGACGAAAGCATCGATACGAAGTCAACCATTGATTCGCAGAAGTCTACGGCCAATCAGTGTCGAAAAGATGAACAGACTTGTGTGTCAGCGCGGGGACCAATCAGCACGGCACGCTGCTCCAGCATCGGATTTTGTTATAACAAGCACCGGAGTAAAACAAGTTGTTTAAGTGCGTCACGCGTTGAAACAAACGAGTTTCAAGCGGAGTCGAGCCGACCAATGAGAAAGCGAGAGCGTCAACACCAATTGTAATTCATTTTACCGATGCGTCTAGTTTATAAAATGACCAATAAAAACTCAATAAACCGAGATTTGCTTTGTGCCACGAAGACTGACTTTTGCTTTCGATCCGGAAGGTAGCGATCTTTCAACAATCGAGAGACACTAGCCATTATGCTATGTCGGGGTCCGGTTTCGTTGTGACGGAATCTCTCATTTGAAAGCTTTGCGGTATGTTTACATTCAATCACACAGCAGAATCTCTTGGGTACTGTACTTTGTGGCCATTCACGGTAAATCTTTGCAAAAACCAGCACCAGGATGAAGGATTGTCATGTGTCGTTAGAATAACTTGAATATCTCAAATTAAAAGGTTACACTGTATGTCTGAGTTACTGTTTCAAAACCGCATAAACAAGAAAGGTAGACGACGAGTAATCGTAATGAGATGAGCGGCAATCAAATATCCTAAATCAAGTGGAGCGCTGCCGAAAGTTATGTATGGGGGGGAGTGATCTTTTCCTGGACACGTTTGGGCAAACTGACGATGCCAGATTTTATGCTAATGACCATCGAAACGCCGTTGAATACCACCTGCCATGTTGTAATTCGTACGGACGCTGTGTCAGTTTGGATACGTTTGCGTAAAGTAGAATCGAACGCACTCGGGAGAGTGCACATTGTCACATAATTTCAAGCTTCCTTACGAAGGTAAATTGTCAAACTACAACTAGATGCAATAGGGTATGTGTGTAATGGAAGGTGTTAACTACGCCAGGAACGGCTTGTAGCTGCCTGATCTTTGAGCCAAGAACGTCAAAATAGCACTTAGACAACCGAGAACCATTGTACATGTTTGACATGTTTGTGCTACGTATAAACCACGTAAGTAGTTGGAAACAAGCAAGTTATCAGCATGAACGTCATCCAATGACTGACGTTCAAATTGCAAATGATCTAGCCGTGCAAAACTCTAAAGCACAATGCAGAAACGAGATATACGAGATGCGTAATCACAAATTAGTACATGCGCTAAACAAGAGGCAATTCTAACAGCAACATAACCAAAACATGTAGTTGTTTTTTTATCTACGATCCAGGGTCAATACGACCAAGTGCATGGTCTTCATAGATAGACTTTTTGTGGGACGAAAAACTTTACCCGTCACATACAGGGTAAAATTGCATAACCGGTCACGTGATGCAAACGAGATATAAATAGATGCATTGCAAGTGATTATGACAGGTCACATGTGGCAATTGTGTTCATCCACAACAACTCTAACAGAACACACACATTACAAACAGGCGCTATCCAATGAGAAAGCCGCGCCGTACCGAGCCTGAAAGACTTTGTGCCGGAGAAGTGCTAAACGAAAAACAGCGGGTCATAGGCGCAAACTGAGAAACAGCGTATTTTGTTCAAAAATCAACAAGAGTCAAGATTATATGTGACGCACGAATATCAAACTGGGAAGACAAACAGCAACCATCAAACCAAAACCGCTGTGGCCCAGCAGCTTATGTTCATATGATTTCAAAAGCATTATCACCAATCAGCAGCTCAAACACGTACGTCCAATAACGAAAACAAGCAGACAAACAAAATGAACACAATATCTTCCTCTTGGGGAAACAACTGCCGTTCACAAAAAGGAACCTCGAATTCATCTAGCGTGGCCCAACTGGCATCCGGGTTTTATTGGACCATCACGTGGATTGCATAATTTTCTTGTTGAATGATATACCCCAAACCGAGCTGGTAGTTGTTTCACTAGAACTTGCTTTTCAAAGGCAGTACTTCGTTGGAGTACCGAATCATCAACCCAAACTTCCTGCGATATCAAGCCGAACTTGGAACCTACAGTTATTCACAACCTCATCTAACCAGTTTGAACGTCCGCTCCTGTAATCCCGAACACACTGTGTGGCAGAAGTTAAACATTCACTCTTCAACACCGCAAGAAAGTTTCCTCCATAAGAAACATTCCTAACACTTGAAACAAGTGTAACGCAATAGTTGAATGAGGACCGTTGGATCATATCTTCGGTCAACCTTAGCTTCAATAAGCTATCAAGGATGCCGAAGACACGACGTTCTATGCTGCACTAAGCGTAAAACTGAGTAAACAGCTCAAAGATCAGTTGCTTGCCGCTGATGGACGAAGGCGTATCAAGAAATCCGAATTGACAGAACAACCACTAGAGCGCTAAAATGGTGTTAACCAATCTGGAGGCAACAAGCCAGTGAAAGTCAGAACCACCAGCACAGCGACGAGAAACATCTCATCCGTCATCACGGAACCTCGAAAAGAGTTTCGCTTTAACAATGCGACAGGGGACATTTCACCGCACCAAAGCTACACGAGTTTTGGTGCATCGTCCAGGTATTCAGACAGCGTCGAATAATGAGTGCTCTATCAATTGACTCATGATTTGACGCGTTAACTCTTGAGATAGTTGTAACACGTAGGATCAACCAGCAGGTCTTTTCGTGCTGTGTAGGAACAGCAATGCAGTGACGAGCGACTATGTCTCTCAGTATCACTATGACCAGGTTACAGTGAGTTATCTAGTACAAAACGCTCCTGTTGGGTGAGTTCCTATTTTACAAAAATGATCCGTCTTGGGAAGCTAGTATAGATTGGTTAGCATGTTTCACTAATATGTTAACCGCTAAAGTGGTACTACCGCAGCGGATCTTAGTTATGAATCAAGAAACAGTGCGACTGTCAAGATATGACTGATTGTGAGAGGTTTTTATGGAAAAATATTGATCAAAGGGGCAATTTAGGTCCAGCTAATAAGCGACATACCAAGCGCACGTGATTGATCACACACTAAACAAACCTCACACCAATCAATATCTACTAGGTTATTCCCACAGCTGATCGCTTTTCCCAATAGCTCAATATGACTACCTGAACTGCAGGCATGCGTAACAAGCCACCTTGTATGCGTTTGACCGACCGGTGGTCTAACATGTATCACATATATAACGGCGTCTAGCACGTTCTCGTCCATGTGCACGAAACACTTTTATTCACTATTAACTAACACCAAACCAATATATATATATATATATCACGTGACCGACTGAATCGAGTGTATACGATGAGAATGAAGTCAAGGCTGGCACAAGCTCGTCATGCTTTTTGATGTATAGCTGCGCATTGTAACAATCGTGCGAACGCATGATGAATTTTTAATCAACCGTAAGTTGAACTGCGCAAGTTTTACAAAACAAACATTTTTATTTCAGGATTTTGGAACAATCGACATACGAAGTGGAATACAACGGCTGGTTTTATCATGTACGTGAATAAGCAGGTAAGAACAGTCATTAACGTTATCAGAGTCAAGGTTATCCACAAACAAAGGACGAATCAATTGGAAAATTACTGAAAGGTATAATCCGTCATCAAACCAATCACAGCTGAAATATATTTACAATAGCGCACTCACCAATCCACCACTTGCTAAAAATGGTCTCGACTGAAAAATGACGACTATTCATCTGGAATACAGTAGTTTCGCTCGAAATATACCGTTTATGCTTAACAGTCTGCCAAACCCACTCAAGTCTTAACACAGGAGTTCGGTGTGATAGACTTAATATCTGAAAGTAGACCATACGTAGTTATTGGTTTAAATCAAAATGAACCATGGTTTTGATTATAGACAACAATCGAGTAGGAAGCCGACCGGACAATTTAGGAGTAACAAGATTGAAACAGTGGATTGTTAAAGCAGTAAAGCACACAATAGGTATAAGTAGCAACAGAGTTTTATGGCGCTGTCTTGGACTGAGGAGGGGTGCTATAAACGTTGCAAGTGTGGATCCATTATCCATGGCTATTATTCTTAAGGTTCGGCCGCTTTCACAATCAGAAAGGACAATATCTGATGCCTTGCCGTGGATCGTCAATGCTAAAAACCTCCACCTTGGGTTACTTGCTCGAAACGCTAATGGAGTGGTACTAGATTTACACACAACGTGGTACGCATCCGTAGTAGGAACAACTAACCTCCAAGACTGCGCATGACTGACTCATAGATTGTTTTTCAACTACACACCAAACGGTTGCACTAGGAGTCAAAGGCGATAGGCCTGACAAGTGGAGATGTACTAAAAAGTATCTTTGCCGACTGAGATAATCATCTGTATGGAGTAAGAATTTTCTGTTACATATCATGCCCTGTTGATAGGCACCTCCAGTGAATTATTAGCCCACACATTTTGGTTAGCAGTGAACGGCAGAAGACACGTGATCCGACGACTGCTGTCAACCAGTAGGACGTCCGGACTAATATCGTGAAGGCATAATTGATGACTGAAAGATTAATGTGACTGTCCTCATACTCTCTCGGACGTCCTTTCTTTCAAGAGTCAGATAACTTCTAACAGGTAAAAATAAGCTGAAAACCCGGTCGATCAATAGCAATCGGGGTAAGGCAACAGAGTCAAAAATGATGGTCCGTTAAAACTGTTATTGGATGGTCCACTGAGCACGGTTCGTCTCAAGCTGCCTAATTGTGTCACCTGCGACCACAATAGCCCAAAAGTTAAACAATAGGCAAAGTTCGGCTCCCAAACCACAAGATGTTTGAGAACATGCAGCATATCAGGTCGCATGTTGACTGGATATTGCTAGGTGTTTCAACAGAAGCTCGAGTCGCGGTCATGTGATTGGTAATCGGTGTGAACTACTGATATATCGCTATGATGATGATGAATCGATGTTAACACCACTGAGCTTGAGTTTAACCCTATAATCCGTTTCGTGCTTCTTCGGGCCTGTGAGCTGATGAACCTGAAACTTCCATACGACCAACACCCATAGACACGAATCTAGTTCATCATTTCGCACATGGCAACTAGCAAACTGTTTCGTAATTTCCACACGATGAATGTGAATGAAATTAAACTTGGCATAGGAGAATGATTAGTATAAAACAAAGGTCAATTAGATATGCACAAGCAAAGCAACTCCGATGAAAGCCATAATGGTCACACACATCTGGAGAAATTGTGCGACGATTCGCCTTACTTAACTCCTGACATACTGGGAGTGCTCCGCCGACTCCAATAAGTGGCAATATCCACCCTCGGACTAGCGTGTCACAGTGACCGAAGTCAAATGACGAAAGCAGTCACGTCATCACAAGCGGCTTGCACTGAACCACTTGTGTTTCTGTTCAGATACCTTGTGTAGTTAATCAAAAATAAGAATGGGGATACGAACGGAGGTTTTACGGCACAGCCGACCCGGGCTGGTTCATCCTTACCATCAAATGATAAGGTATTCAGACAGTCTGTGGGAACAGAGCATGGCTCGTTCGATCTACGATGTAACAAGCACCGAAATAGTATTCTGTATTTATACTTAGCTACAGAAGGTGACAGAGGAGAAAAATCAAGTTCCAATTCACTAAACGTAAAATGAATAGAATACATATGCTCGAACAAAAACATACGGGTGCGGACTGGCTGAGAGCAAACCGTGCCACCAGCAAAGTCAAGCACCCAAACACTGAATGTGTGATCGTGTTGGAAACACTGTCCGTGCGATCAATGTGGCAGATACTCGACTGTTTACACTTTCGAATCGTAACAGCCAGACTGAATTCGGAAACCAAAGAAAATAGACAAACGACAGTACGCCAGACAAAAACGCATCGCTTTAGTCCAATCAGGATTAAGGGTACAAAGACAAAACGTCAAATGCAATTCTTCCAACTGAGATTCAGTCCCCTGAAGAAACTAGTAAAAGACTGCGTTGCATTCAGAGTGGAAATGAAAAGTCACAAAAATCAAACGGGAACTGAGACGAATTGCAAAATGATTGTGCCGATAAGATCGACGATTGAAAACTGAGAGAATTACAAACGAGACCAGAAAAAGGGAACGCAAATAACCGGCTGAGACCAAGCAAGAACTAAATGCAACATCTGCGAACAGTCAAGCACACAGGAACACCTCGACCATCGATCGTAGCAGGTGGTTTACATTGTTACATTTCCTTCCTAAACACGAATGTGTTCAGTGGAAGCGATCGCGCAATTTTGGCAAGAGTTAGCACAGACAATTCGGGTCGCAGGAATGGTAGAATTATTTGCCACAATAGATAGAAATTGAGAACAAAATAAAGACAAACGAAACCACCGTCAACAACCTGACCACGAGTCATTCTCAGAATGAAAACAACAATGGCTCAGGGAGGATGGGGAACGACAAAGAAAAAATATCGGGCAGACTGATAAAAACTAATGTGCGAGAGCTTTGCTAAAACTCGAGAGAACTTAGACCAAGAAGGTAGAGTCGTAATCAAGGAAGACAACCAATCGCTGCCGTGATATATATATATGCATAAAGAAATGCCCATAGAAATAGGTCAGAAATGCGAATGGACACACTGAGGCAAATACACAACAACAGTTTAGAAAACCGAAAAGTAATAGACAGCGCAAAAATACGCCAACTCTTATTCTAATATCCATGGTTGCCTGTTGCAATTTGAGTATCACACGTAGGAAGTATACTGATTTCGCTTGACTGAGCAAAGCACACAGGTGGATCTGGTACCATAGTATACATCTACACAAAAAAGCTACAGTTCACAGTAATCAGTACGATTACAATTCATTGCATGAGCAAGTTTAGTTCCAATGAATGTTTAGGATCTCGGAACACCACCATCCACTGCATTTACATGCGTATGGGGATCTCCTCTCACGTCGCACTCGTCTTCCAGCTTCTTGTCGTCTTCCTCCGGTGCGAGTTCGTCCAAAGCTTCGAGAAACCGCAAAGAATCTGTAAAACCCAGACCTAGTTCCGCACGAATGCTTTGATTGAAATATTCCGGGGCCCATAAACGTAGTCCGGCTAACTGGGATAGTAGAACACCATCTATGCCACCAGCCATGTTAGCAGATACATGGCCCAAGCCACGAAATCGGAGCCAAGTGGCAACCGTGCTAGTAGACCAATTCCGAACTTCGGGTCGAATAACGTGACGCCACGCACTCGTCGGTATAATGCGTGGATTCACACCGGTCAACGCACTAAGACTTGTACTAGAATTAAGAACCTTATAGGGGAAAACATTTGGCGTCGGAATGGAATGAGCGTCTTCCCGCTTCATGGACATCCCCGATGTTGCACGACTACCACCAACCGTGCTACCGTTTATATGATTAATGGCCGCATCAGTGTTGGACATGGCAGCGACACCGGTGTCACCAGCAATAGCCATATGACGCTTCCCATCCACTGACGAATGGCGCTGACCAGCCATAACGACTGCTGCAGCCTCAGCACGTTTCTTTGCATCACTAACAAGCTCTCCTAACTGACTAATCAACGCTTCGTAGCTAGCATCTGGATCACGTTTTCCATTGAAATCGATTGGATGTCGAGTGGCTATGCGAGTGACCCAGCCAGAGGGTTTTAACTTCGGTTGCAAAATAATGGGCACCACTGGTTTAGGATGGGCATCAGAACTGTTAGAAATGAAGTACTCTGCCTCCAGGCGACATCCTGGACTGAGACGATATGCATCACTAAGGCAAGCAACCATAATCGGTGACTGATCCAGGCTCTCGAACCACTGAGTCCTCGAGGTTGTATTGCACGCACACATACTCAAACCGACCACACTGGCTTCTGGAAGGCCAAGTGATTCAGAAGCAAAAGGCAGAGTGGCAACTGGTAAATTCGCTTTCCGAAGACGGTCAGCTATGCGGTTAACCGCGATCCGATTGGACGGTGCAAAGCTGAATAGAATGGATCCACATTCCGTGGGTTCGTCGCGAACCGCAGGTGGGACTGCGTGTGACAAATTCCAGTGTAGTGTTTCCAACGCACGCATCATAGCTTTCGTAAACTGTTTAGGGGCAGTGGAATTGTTTAGCACTTCACCAACCCACGTCTTGACCTGACTTTGCACACCACTTGGGACAGTGTTTGGATCGATAACCAAATTCCACAAAATGCGAACCGCCTCTTCTGCCTCTCTTAGAGCAACTGTACTGGGCGAAGTTAACAAAGCGGCCTCAATGAGATCTTTTAGAAGTCCGATGCAACTGGCTCCTTGATCATTTGGAGCAGCACCACCAGTAGATGACAGATTGATGCTCAGTAAATTGGTCTTCACCGTATCATGGACGGAAAACGAAGATAGAGCGGAAAGTAGCTCCACAACTTGGAATCCATGACAGCGACGTTTTTCTGACAGGCGTGCGGAATTAATATACCCCAGAAGAACGCGTGCGAGATCGATCCCTCCAGAACTTGAATCAGTGACCAAATGAGTTTCAGACTCAGTGATGATATGGGCAAGACAGAGAGCAGAGACACAACGAAGAAACTCTTCTTCGCGTTGAGCCAAATGTAAAAGGGCTTGCCGCACAGAGTCCGAGGTAAAATAATGGGTGTTGCCTGGTACACGGGCAATATTGTGAATGATGGACAAACTCGCCTTGATCAAATAGTAAACATTTTTGCTGCTTAAGTTTTCCAGATATGGCTGATGATCAATATTGAGATTCAACAAGTTCGGTAGGCCAGCCGAAGCCAGAGCGGTCGCAAAATCGGGCCAAGTGTCTGAAAAATTCCACGTAGTATTGTAAAAATAAAACGACGAAAACCAAATGTCATCATTTTTGAAAACACCCATATTGTTCAATTTTTTCATCATCTTTGAAGCAAACGCAGGATATTCGCAGTTTGTAAGGTGCTGAGCTAACTCAGCTCGGAAGGAATGACAATCAAAGTAAGCACGACTTAACTGTTTCCCGGTCTCATACATAGAACGCAGATCTGTCATATCTTCCAGACTGTGAAACACATCCATCACTTGATCGATAAATGTACGTGCTTCTTCCAGAGTAAAAGACTTGCGACATTGAGGTATGTCCATCGGACGTTTTGTTATAGGCTCCGGATGGTCCATTATGTAGGTTTGAGGACTATGTCAATCAGGGAGAGAATGGAACAACCAAGATTGGCATTTACCAGCTGAGTTCTACGTTCGATATGGCGATGTTATTGGATTCGTCCGAAACTGATCGGTAACTCTAACAGTGATATCCGCTGAATAAAGTTAAAAAAAAGGAAAAGGCGATTCAATGTAGAACAAACAGATGTTATTCCTCTAAAAATTAAAAGGTAGTAATGGGGAACAAAACTGAGGCCAACAAGGGCTAATCCGTTTGCGTGGTCAGCTACATTGGCTGGTCACGTCACGACAGTTGAGTTGCGTCGCACTATCTGATTCTATCCACAAACCCATCATTCCCTTGCCCTTCCTTTTTGCCCTGCGCGAGGCTTAACCGTTTCGTTATAACTGCATAGCAATGAGGTATCGGCGCGGACTACTGGTGCATTGCTGTTCTTGATGACGATTACAATAACCCTATATATTCAATATAAGCCCGGAGGAATAGGGACCGTTAGGTAGGGATTTAGCCTTCAACAGCACAAGCAACTGACGTACGTATACACACGACAGTCGCGACGCAAAATACGATCAAACCGACGCTTTAGGTGGAACAAACGCGGAACAGCCCCAGTGATGTCACACACACTGCTTGTTAAACCAGATGAAAAAAGAACTGGAACCCACTCGAAAATTCTCTCAGAGCTCCAGCACTTTGTAAAGCAAAGTCCTCTTAAGCACAACGAAGGAGTTCGGCCGATACCATCAAGATGAAAGTAAAGATCCTTGGTGAACCAAATTATAAAGGACGTATAATCCGACCACCAAAGCTGAAAGTACACCTCACTTCTGGAAATGTTCGTAAACAGTGCATTTCATATGGCGTTTGAAGAATGTCAACGCAGACCCGCAGATAGGGTCGTTCGTTAACACAAGAAAAAACTCAGTGCCTGGAACTACAACCTGGTCAACAGTTCACCAGCTGGAACACACTGTAGACAGTACAGGCCGCAATGGTAATTACCAGGTCTGGCGAGTACGAAAGTTCTGTTAAACAACTTGGCTGAGTGAAGACCCTCTGAGAACTCAACAGCCACCAACTGCCTACCCGCTCTGAACAGCTTTCGTGCATTATGAGCCTAAATCGCAGGGTTCTGGACAATCGCATTCCCCTTCACAACACGGATGCGTACAGAAACCTAACTGTCATCATTATCATCGGCAAAGAAAGCAATACAAAAGTGGTTCGCAATGACGCTTAACTGCTAGGCATGAAGAAAAGAGCAAACCCTAGACGAGAAGAAAAAAGAAGGTCAAATGAGGGGTCTAATAACTACGAAGCAACTATGTATATCTTCAAACATTCGAAATCAACGTACCCACACCTTGTCAACAAACTGCCACCGTTAAAATTTGTGAAAAAGGGTGTTGCATAGTTTGACCTCATATAAGAAGCGCAAGAGCCAAACAATTAGTCACAAGCTCTGAAAAGATACTTTGTGGATCGTCATGAAGTTGTGTCGACCAGACTCTTGAAACAAACTTAGGACAGACAATCCGCCTAGACGACTGACATAAACATATACATATCAGCTCTCAGTTGCCTACCTAAAACGATCAAAAAGACAATAGAAGGTGAAAAATTTGAAGCCCATTGGACAATAGAGCCAATAAGCCCAAATTTGAAGGATTAACGAACAATGACAAGTTTAGTGTTAGAAAGGAACAACGATAACAACATAGAATCAACCGGCAATACATAGAGAAAGAATGTGGATGACCAAAGGACATCAGGAGAAAAACGATCGGATCGGAGAGAGAGTATATTTTTGTGAAAGATACGGTACACGAGCCTAGTCGTATAGGGAGGATTCGTCAAAACAGCGTTCAGTAAATCTGGAGCCTCCGCGATATGTCGTAGCACATACGATTCAGGTTAAATTGACCGGAACCATTTCCAAATACGATTAACACAGCGTGCATCGATTATTCCTCAATTCCTTCTGGGAAATATTTGGAAAAAGAAACAGGTCAAATAAAAGTGATCGTAGTGTCATATTAAATACTGGCTGTGAAGAAGGACAAGAAGAACATGGATTGAGCTACCGAAGGCCAGTGTGTCAAGAGAAGCAAAACAAAAGAGTGACTTGATCGCAGACACCGTACAATGTATAGGTAATCGACTCAAGTTGGGTAATTCGGAAAATGAAAAACGGTGAAAAGCTACATCGCAGCTAAACGTGAACAGTATGGGCACTGAAGCTAAGTGAAGACGAAGTCAGACTAATATTAACCGAATTGCCAATTGAGATGGAGAAACAGCATATGGTGGACAAAAACATCACGGTATCAAAACCATTGTGTTTCTATGACAAATGCAAGAAACCGAGTCAAAACTATTACATATTTCCAATAATCGTAACCGTCATGTGTGAACGTTTTCTCTACATGAACACCGACGGAATTCCAAGTGATCACAAAAATATTTTTCTAAACACACAACAGACCGAGTGTGGCAGTAACATGAAGATGATTGTGACAGATGGTGGAACTGGTGTAGCCGGACCGCACCTAACAGGTACAACCACAGTCTACTGCGCCGTTCTTCAAATGCACGGAAACAAGTGGCATGAATTTAGGTGAAACAAAAATTTCCTACCACAGCAGCGGACACGCAGTCTGTTCATCAGGTTGCAACGGGTAACAATGGGTCTGGTATACAAAAGCTTGTAGACGCATCTCACCAATGTGATGGGATCGCTGGTGGGAAATGTCCAACGAAAACAAGATAACAATTAGGCAGAAACCAAAGCCAGGATAGTCGAGGTCACGAAAGAGCAAGCAGAGGTGCGCGGTCTTTGTGAATGACAAACGCGCGCCACACTGAATGCTGATGACACCATATGTGGAAAAAAGTAGCTCACATACCACCAAACAGTCGTGCTGGGTTGATAGTCAAATGGAACAGTTAGAAGCGCCGTTCAGTAATCCCAATCTGAATCGAACAGATAACAAAAACTGGAGGACTAGCTAGGAGGTTCTTAACGGTTCACTTTCAGAGCTCAAAAATCCAAATACAGATCACCCAACAGTTTATTTTTAAAAAGCAATGGTTAACAGCAAAATTGATAGTACATGATCGAAATAATTAGAGGAATGGGAAGCTACTTTGCAATGAATCTAAGTGACACACACAGACGCGTCAACCAGGTAACATGCCACATTAGCAACCATAGAGGAAGACGGTTCCGTGAATAACGAGTAGAACTTATATTCGGTCATATGTGAATTCTACATGCTTTGACTTGCAAGAAGTGCTGAAATTCCGGAGGTCTCATACGTAACAAGTCACTTCCCTTTTTTATTGCAATGCGGGTGGCGCCAGGTGTTCCCACAGTAACACCCTATATGACTCAACGAAAAAGACAACAATCAATGTGCAGTGGAAAGGTTGAGAAGTAGGCTTGACTTTGACTAGGGTAGTATCGTGATAGCTGCTGGCTATAATACTGAGGAGATATCCACGCTGACTCATCAGCCTTTACCATCTGTCGCATTGATGGTAAAGAATGCGTACGATCTAGTTAGTTCCGCAGCTCAGAAACGACCTGGTCGTGATGAAAACACTCATTTGTGGAACGAACACGAGTGCAGTGCGTACTTCGAAAATCGAGCACAATAGTGTCAAACGATAAAAATGTAACTTGATAATCTGGTCACGGACAGTATAAATCGACTGAATATATAACGCACCGCACACCACTAATCTAACCACCCATAGGTATTATAAAACCATACTAGAAGTAGGCTACGACATAGTCATCGACCAGTATGATCCTGAATAAATAAGAGTGTGGACGGTGGAGCCGTCTTCCAGGTTAAGGACTTCGCGATTATCGGGATATTACTTGACACAATAATGCGCCACCGTCCAAGTATTATCTCACGTTTGATAAGTACCAACTCAAATACTACGTTGAGATGTTGCGACAAAACCTTGTTATAGATCTAGTACATATGTAGTTAAGTAGATAGGAAAACAACCAACTCGTTTACAAATGAAACACCACAGTCGGAAGGATAGTCCAAGGACAGCGTCCACATTGCAAACAAACGTCACTCGATGAGATGAAATCCGGAGCAATATCGGCGGGTTATGTTGAAAACTGGAAAGTGTGACAGACAAAAGCGTCATTCAACTTTTTATACGAATTCGATTCGAAGAAAAACACCACTTAGGTCAGCGTCTAACTACTTCGGAAGCCAAGAGTTTACATGCGAAGATTCCACTCACCACCCATGTAGGAGACTTTATTAGAAACTAAAACGTCTGCTTGCAACGGGGATAGCTGTAGATAGTGAGAATCCGGATGTTTCTGATGCCAAAAGAAGAAAGACAAAATGACCGTTGAGTCACCATGGAGAAACAGACTGAAAAAATTGGCTGCAAAATGAAGCAACCTTTAAATATGTTTAGCAAAGAACACTGCAAACCACACATATGAAGCGTGTGACCAGCTGACTGATATCTTACGCTAATCGATCGACTGTTCAGTGTATACAAGTGACCAACCAATTGAACGGCCTTTGTGATAACATGCCAATGAATATAGCTTCCGAATTATGTAGGCGATAAGTTATTGCGTTGGACTACACAATTCAATCACTACAGGGCAAGATGTAATTTAAACTAGCCCAGAATAGTGCAGTCGATATTGGTCGGAAAAATAAATGTCAGGTTCGAATTTAGAGTAATAAAAATGTTCGGTGCGTTTACCGTGGCATTCTTTGTGAACGTGAAAATAGACGACCCTATTGTTGAATCCGTACAGTGAACGTTATAATAAACAACATGAAATGTACAACAGACACCGTCTGATATGATACAGAATGTCCTATAAACCATTGTACCAAAAATGGTGCAAATCAACGGAAGGTGAATAGTGGGAATCGGGTTAAGCACAGCAGATCGATCTTACAAATGAAGGATGGATATATCAGCGAACATTAGTCAGACTGTAACGGGTGAATCAAGGCTCTGCTCTGTAAGGTGGCCCCCAGAGAGCAGTTTGCGTCCAGTCTATATAGCTCGTAACAAATAATGTCGCATTATTTGGCTTTGGTACTGATGACAGCCTGCCACAAGGTGAAACGAATAGTGGAGCACTAAGTGCAGTGCACGTAAACAGCGTACACGAAGAGTGGACCACAACGAACAAAGACAAACGCAATATTCCAAGTGAGCTCTTAGTATCTTTCAAGGACGGCCCATGAAGGATATAAAATGTGATGGCTCACCGTGAATTCCTCGTGCAAACTGGGACCCACAGCCTCGCGAACCACTTGATCAATTAGTGGATATGTTTGACAGAGGTACTGAAGATAGAAAAAAATGCGAAAGATGAACAAAACCAGTCACACATACAGATTCCAAGTGAGCAACCGGTGGACACTTTTACCTCCGGTGGGAATTGGGAATTGACTTAAAAACTTCCTTAACCCACACGCAGTAATCTCAGATGACACGATGTCTTTAACCCATATCACTTATTGATCAATCAAAAATTGGTTGCAAATAATTTCGAACCTAAACGATATCATTTCTACAATTTAGCTGCTCATATTGTCTCGCAGTGCACCAAAATACTGTGCAGTTATCACGTCGAAAGAAGCGCCGGAAACCAGCAGCAAAAGTAGTTACTCAAAAGGTCTGCCAGATGTCTTAGTTAAACAAATTGACCAAAATCGAGAAAAGTATTATAAGTCATTTGAGTATTCATTCATCGCGGCCCTAAGCTTGATCAAGATGTGCTGTGGCTCGGATCTTTGCCCACCACAACAGTGATGAGGAATGCCCTAGAAGAAGACAAATATCACTAAAAAGGTCAAAAATTAATAAGAGCTACACGTTAGAACTAGAAATGGTATGAATGTGAGTAGATCAGTGCCATTTGTCATCTCAGACGACGTTTGTAGTAAAACGATTTAGATGATCACGAAGACCCAATAGAGCAAGCGACGTCTACTGAATTTAACCAACGGAGCAGTCATGGTCTTCACAGTTCTATTGTAATGAAACACGTGGACTGCATCACAGTTCAGTAATCCAACGATGAAGAAGAGATATAAAAATTACCATGAAGAAAACGATATTCATATTTTCAAAAAACTAGCGAACATGAGGTATGCTAAGTAAATTAGTCTCATGGTAATCACTGCAGGGCTACTTGTTCAGACATATTAACCATTCAAAAGAAATCTTAACAAAAAGTACCAGCGTATAATCTGCTACAATGTCGAAGGATTAGTATGGCATCATAAAATAACTTGTTCATTCATACATTGTCGACCAGATTGTCCCATTCTTACCTCTAGGGTGAGACTCGCTTGATGCTGGCTATCAGGATATTCCAAATTGCCCATTGCATACAGCAGACTAGACAAAGCTCCGAGCTGGATCGAACGGGAATTCCGGTGGGGATTAGAAATCGATCAGATTGCTTAGAATGGGACAGGCTGGCATTTATTTGGACTGAAAACAGACTTATTATTAGAGGTGTGTGAGAAAAAGCATTTGGTCAGCGGAGACACAAAAACGAATTAGGCTTAGTGTATAAAAACAACCGTGGAGTGAGGTTCGATGAGTGGACTGAATGATACGAAGTAAAAATTGCACCATGGAAAACGGATAGACTACAGCTAAACAAGACGGGATGAAGTCAAACGTTAGGGGTAAATCTACAAAAGACCATATGCACTCAGGACGACGATGACTGGCGGTTGCCACATGACAAATAATCACGTTGCTACGCAACGGCAGTGGACACTAGCAACCAAAAACATGTAAATGAGCTAAATGCAAATGTTAGGATAAAAATAACGCAAATCACCGTCCTCAAGCGGAGTTTGTGGATGGGGAAAGTTTGCTAAAGTCTCACATAACGCAGGAGAAATGAGAAAATAAATCCAATGACAAATTTATGTCGAAACATACAACGCATGTTACAAAACATAACATCATAACAATTATTTTCACATTGCAACTAATCTACTATTATTGAATAGTCGAACAACGCAAATTAACTTGGCCGATTTGGAATGAGGACACCACAAGTCAAGAGTCATGTGATGCAATCAATTGGGGAATTCCAAAAGCATGTGTTCTACATCATATAGTGCACAAGCAAGTGTACACACACGCACACAAGCCGGCAAAAAGAACGAATTTGTGAGCAAATGGAGGATCGGTTTTGTGTGCATGTACGCGAACCAAGGGCCATCGACTCAATGATAACTAGGGGCTAAAACCAGATGTGGCGAACGTGAGTGATGAAAGCGCTTCACACACGCAAGTCCACGAAGACAAAAAATTAATTGCAACGTACACTTGGTCCAATTCTAATGTAAAGCTATTTCGTCAAATGAAAAACGGAAGTTTTAAAAATAAAATGTATCCGAGATAAAAGCAAGACAACTGAATCGAGTTACACAATTTGGACAGAAAGACTTTACCTGCAGACTCCTTGCTCGTGAAAGTCTGGTGGCTATTAAATTAATTCCTCATCGTGCTTACAATCACGTCAGTAATTGAGCAAACGCACTATAACTGACACTGGAAGTACCGAAGTGGAATGAGCATCAAACTCTCTCAACTAAGTGTGAGACGGTGAAAACGCTTTGTGACTAATAAGTCTGTACAAAAAGCGATCAAGAGCGAGTTTGAACGCAATGTCAGATACAGGCACCTGTGTGGCACTCATAGGTGTGTGGAAAACGTTTGGCGACAATGATTTTAGTACTATTAACGTTGAAATCATGACCAGGTTACTTGTCGTCAGATGGACATTGCTTGAGAAAAAGAAGCTCAGTTCTGAATGGAGCTCATAAAAACAAGCGTACGCTCAAGTCGGGAAGTTGAGCAGACCGACTCAGAACAAAAACGAAACGAAAGAACGGAACTAAGCGAGGTCTGTGTCTGGAATTGGTTAGAACCTACTTTGAGGATCTTTTTTGTCAGCAACGTAGAATCCTGAGCCAGTATTCTGCAAACAGAAGAACCACGATGAAGCGGGTGAAACAGACAACACCAAATTCAGAACCAAATGTGTTCCGGGAACTAACTCAAAACTGACATAATGATATTGTCAATGCGTACCACATACCGTGCTGATCGCTGACAGTGAGACGCCCTGAACGGTAGGCCAGTGACATCTACACACATCTTTGATACGTTCTATTACAGGGCCCGAGAGAGAATTACAATTGAGAAGGCGCGTAGATCAACTTTCTTTAAGCCTTTCAGAAGCCCGTTTTGCAGTCAAATCTGGACAATGGTTCAAGGAGGTTGACGTACTTACGCACGACGTTCTAATATCACCTAAATCTTTTCAAATATAAGTTAATCAGGGAGTTACAAGACTGTTGGGGTACTCGATGGTCACTTTAGTTCAATAAAAGTGCAACGACAAAGCAACAGGACTCTGAAATAAGTTAGCAGGAATGAATGCAATTAAACCTAGAGACAGTAGATGAGACGTAGGTCTTCACGAGGTCATTCACCTTCAAGCCTCCAAAGTATAGGGAAGAATATAACTTGGGTTCTCCACATACAGTACAGACCTGATCTGTGTGTGGTTAAATTCACCCTTCAACCTGCCGGGTCAGTCCGGAACCTGCTGTGTTTGCTGAACGAGATCGAAGTGAAGAATGAATATGGTTTGCCCATTGTACATTTATCAAATGTTCACCTAATAACTGGTCTTCCGACCCAATCTCACTTTCAATTTGGACTGCTGCAACCGCTGCGCATCAGAAGTGGATCGTTATAACAGCCACCAAGAGCAGCTAATTTCATCAAATCGATTACATACAACAAATTATACTACACAAATGAGGGGTGGGTTATCGGTCTGAAGGAATGTTGACAGGGGGAAAAAAAATATTGAAACTGTGTTGCACGTTTCCAGATAAACGGAAGTGCAAACAGCCATCGACAGGTTTACTTTGCAATGAAAAATCATGAGGCACATTAGTGAACAAAAGAAGTGTGGGATTTAGAATGCCTACCAATCTTACCTCAAACACTTGGCGGCTGATGCTTGTTGCACAAATACCGGAAGTGGCTGCACATCTGGCGAATCAAGGTGGCTTCTCCGTGCCTTGCTCTTTTTCCGTGGTAAAGACGTCTTGTTGGCATTTACCAAAGCAGATCCAACGCTAACCATAGAACAAGCACTTTTTAATCGTGTGTCTCGTGTCACACCCTTTTGACCACTATACTTCTCTTCCTTGAGCACCAGTTTCGGCTTTCGAACAGAAGTAGCTGGTTTACGAAGAGCTTGAGATTTGGTGCCGATCACATTGGAATCTGTGTTCAAAAATGAAACAAACAGTATTCTCTTTAAATAAACCCAAGTAAAGGATGAGGGAGCAACATGAAAATTGACTACCCATATATCGGACTCTAGACATATGAGAGCTGATGTCTGCCATGCAAATACAAGAAAGGTCGCATAACCGTTTTCGAGTCCCTGTGCACTTACAGTAACGCCAGTTATCACAAAGGATGGCTGACAGATCTAGATTTGCTAGTACTCATCGAAACAGGCAGATCATAAGTCAGAAACAGAGGTGAGAACTAGGCACAAGACAGCAAAATCGAAACCAAATTATGCAGAACATTGGGAGACTCCGAATGCTTTTAGAGCCTACGGATAATCATTCATTCATTCATAATGGTCATGAGCCTGACAATAAACTTGCGAGACACGCAAATTCTCCGGGGAAATGATGAAGTAGATAGCTAGTCAACTGTAACGAGAGAAAAGTAAAAGTGACGGTTGAAATAAGGAAAAGATGTAGCATGAAAATATGACAAGACGACCGAGATACACATGCAACAAGATACGGCTGCAGGAGAAAACGGTGAAAATATATCTACGCCAGGAACAGAACGCTGGACACTGAGAACGAACCAGCAGAACAACAAAAACAGACATTTAAAATGGGTACGAAGCATTAGAAGCACGGCATAGCAATATACTTACATAATCGAATAAATAATTGAGTTTGTAGGCACGTGACAACTACATCAAACACTGTGCACAGATGAAGGCGACAGCTGTCAGAAACAAGAAATGAACAATTCAATTAAGAACAGTATACACCCTCAGTGTTGTCAAGTAACCCGGGGCTGACTCGTGTCCAATCAACCATAACCGTAGAAAATAAGCACGGAGCATGGAAAATGTCGAAAGTGGCCGGGTGGGTGTCAAAACTGATGAGCGTCGGCATCCAACAGGTTCTTACTGAGAAAACAATTAATTATTAACCAGCGACCGACAAGAAGAAATAAAGTGAAAAAAAATTATGCACGCCAAGCGACCGGAATACTAAAAATAGCTACGCTTACATTCAAACAACCAACATTAAAACACAACCGGGCTGCAAACGGAAGTGGGAAGTCCTCAGCAACACAGCTTCCTTACGGCTTTCACTATACCCGCTCATTAAGTGCACTTACCTCACAGCCAAACAACATACAAGCCACTACCTCACCCAACGTCCCTAAATGTCGACTCTGTCAGTAGCCAGGTCCCCAGCAAAGTTTGACAATCACTGACAAGTACCTCGTCTCCTACCTCCTCGTTGCTCATTCATTGGTGTCGCCCGATACGAGCGATCGAACGCAGACATCGATAGTCAAATACCTAAAGACAGTGAACGTTTCGCTGCCGTGAAGTAATACAACCCGCATTATGGCCCAATATACGCTAACCACAAGTCTGAGAGAGATGCTCGTTGTTGTCAGATTAGCAAACACCGCCCCACCCCTGAAGGTACGCGCCCCCATTTGATCTCGCACATCTCTACCCCCCTTGATGCAGCTACCCAAGTATACAAACCAGTCAACAGCCTCTATCACTTCATTATCCAAATCTAAATCTACGTAATCACAGCAGTCTCGTAGAAACACTGCATTTTGAGGCTGCAAAGTGCGTACTCAGGTGTTCAGCAAGGCGCAAAATAGCGCCCAGCGTTGTTTGTGCTGTTTGAAAGTCGTCGAACGACAAAACCTTGTCGTCGGCATGATCAACATCAGTCAGACTTCCACCAAATAGGAGGCTCATGCCGACATCTTGTGAATACCACAGATAATCCTACAGTATCTCGTCTGTGATAAGATTAAACAAAAATGGTGGAAATAAACAGCCTTGAAGCACATTGTTCTTGGTGTCCAAACTACCAGATAGTAAACCGTAGACCCTGACCTGAGTCGCAGTACGAGAATAGTGTCAACGGTCTGTTCACCTACTTCCTCAGTACACCCTGTGTTTAAGTGACTCTAAAAGTGTATGCCGATTCAATGAATCGAACGCATTTGTATAGTCGAGAGAAATACGGAAATCGTTGGACAGTGGTACGTAGGACGCTGTCCCATAGTCTGGCGAATAGTCGGAAATCGATCACCCTCATCAAAGACAAAAACCCTGCCTATTCTTCCCTAATGTCCAACCCCCGAGCTGCAGTGAGTCGACCAAGTATGATGGATGCCAGAACCCTAGTTGTATCTGCGATCAACCTAATGATTTTCGCAACAGCCCCGAATTCCTTTCTTGAGTAGGAGAACTACTGTCGAGTAACCCCAGCACCGAGGGATGTTTTCCGTCGTCCGCACAGGTTAAAACAACTGAATCAACGCCTCCACTAAGCCCTGGCTATCGTCTTTCAAAAGTGTCTTCACAAGGTCAGCTGTGCCAGCAATCACATTACGCCTGACAGTTGAAATGCAGTTAGTCTCAAATATTAGGACCGCGGTATTGAGTCTCAAGTTTGTGGCGGTAATACAGTAGAAGCAGAACGCCAGCTACATTGATCCTTAAAGTGATCCGCTCAGCGCTCCAATCTCCTGAACTTATAATGGATGAGTGTGCCATCTCTCTCGCTGACACCTTCACTGACAGACGGTCATCTTGGAACGGTAGTGCGGAAAAATATTGAATTGCCCTTTCGTTACGCGTTCAATCGCCTGACTAAAAATCAAAAGAGAAGAGACGCAGCAACATCGTATAGTGGCAGGACGAATCAAGTCAGAATTATACCACAGAGGCTCTAAATTTATAGGACGAAATGATTGTCATACATGGCAAACAAGAGACAGAGCAAATCAAACGAGAAAATCACACATGGCAATCAGAGCGTTAGAACATATCATGTTGCAGGGGACATCCGAAAGCAAACGCGAGAAAACATTTCAGATAACCTCCAGGCGTTCGATGGCATGGCTGTAATCTGATTAACTAAGTGAGATAATGCAGATCCATCCACCCGAACCCGGATCGATCAATCGACGTGACTTGATTCGTCCTGGCGGCGTCGTTACCAGATGGGTTTCCTAAAGATAAACTTGAAGAGTTTGCAGTTATCCTCTGAAGCAAAAGTGGTTACCATTTCCTTAACTTTCGCAACTAGCCAAGCCACACGATTAGCTATCAGGCTACATTTCAGCTTCCTATGGATATCTCCTGAACTTGTTATACAGGCTGTCAGAAGGAATGTTCCGTTTGACATCTAACTGCACACTCCTCTGGGATCCAAAGGTTGTTTGACTGGATTTTGGTGCGGTGTAACGGCTTGCACACCTCGATGATCTACTGGGCTGAAGTGGACGGTAAGACGATCACACCGAGGAAGTCGTTCATGAGATCTGACAAGTCACAGTCTCCTGGCCCTCCATTTTGAAAGTTGGAAAAAGGTTAACATTTTTCAGAAAAAGGTACCAGTTTTGGTATACTGCCACCCGCTGCATTGCGGTACAAGCTTTCAAGCCAAAGGTTTCGGATGCCGACCATAATCGTCCTCCTAAGTCTGGGTGTCCTGATAATATCTCAACCCACATACAACCAAGAACATTTACAACACGAATAAATCCACATAGAACTGGTCGTCCCGCAGTATAAACTGGATCACCCTATCAGCTGCATACAGCAGGGTGGATAGGTGAAAACATACTGCTGCTGACCAAATGCTTCTGTTGAGAATCCTAATCGTTCTCCGGTCTAAGTCTGGGCGTCCTGGTAGCATCTCAGCTCACACACAACTGTGAACGCTCCCAACACCAATAAATCCATACTGCATCGGCCATCTCACAGTACAAACCGGGTCGCTCTATCTGCTGCATACAACAGGGTGGATAGGCGAGAACATGCTACTGCTGATCCCTCCCCCATCGTCCCATCAAACTTAACTCTCAGTCCCCTCCTGAGCCTCCATTTCTGGTGACTGCTTTGGTAAGTCCCATCTCTTACCATTCAGCCTCGGACCTCCCTCGTCCTTTGCTTAGACCCAGAATAAGAATTAATATAGGTGCCTACAACGTTCGCATTCTAAAACAGCTAGGTCATCAGGCTGCTCTCGCACGAACACTAGACTCGTTGCATGTCAATGTCTGCTGTATTTCGGAGGCCAGAGTCCAGGTATGGAATTGACAACACCCACATTGTCGCGCTACCGGCTATATACTTCGGGTGATTCCATGACCGTCGCTACCGGTCAGGCTGGAGTAGGCATAGTCTTGAGCACGACGGCCACAACCGCATTGGTAGGTTGGACTGTTGTTAGCAGTAGACTACGCCATTCGTTTAGCCAGCTCTGGACGCAAAATCTTCAGAAATATTTCACTGTCTCTTGACGTTCAAACTGACTTTAGTGACATCAACCTCAAGGACGCCCTTTACTTGGATCGGGCCGCTCTCCTGCGGTCGACACATGGCCCCGACAGTCATGTTGGTTGGAGATATGAACGCTTTGGTGAGACCGTGTCTCGTTTAGGCGGCAGGATTAAAGTGGCCTTACATCACTTGGATGATGGAGGGGGACTGCTACAGCTGTGCGCTGAGGATAATCTGTTTTTAACCAGCACTAGCTTTATACATCATGCACCTCTTTGTAATACTTGATGCTCACCTTCTCCAACTCAGGCCTGGTCTCAGAGAGATCACGTAACTGTTAGCTACAGGCGGCAGTATCCCATTCAGGACTGTCAGTCTTAGTGGAGAACATACTTAGATTCAGATCAAACTTTGGTACGTTACCGTTTTGTTATTACTTTTGCTGAGAGTATGCTCAGCAGTTCTCATCCCGAAGATCCTAGTAGCTACCAGACCCAAATCTTACAGGCTATTCATGAAGCATGTATAGTAATAGCAGGTGGCACGGTAGTTCGTCCGCCGTCCAAGAGGAACAGATTAATCCTTGAGATATTAGTTCGCAACAGACACGATTATTAGAGTTTAAATTACAACGGTTGGGCATGAGCAAAATGAGACATTGTACTAATTACCTCCTAGCAGGTGACACAAAAGACTGGTCGTCGAGCGAAGAAAAAAAGATTCAAATCTCACTTATATTATCTGTTCTTGACAAGACCAAACGAGAATGACACTTGTTCGAAACCACTTCACCAGAGCAGAAGGAAGACACGCTACAACATAGATTGAACATTACCTAAAATTGATCGCGGTTGTTACATTTCCATCGATTTTCCATTCGGTTCCTTTCGAAAAGAAGCACTAAACTTGAGTTTCGCTCTCATTAGAGCTCGTCAGAAGTGCATATCCTTGCCACGACCGACATTCGAAGTCCGGCCACACTTTCATGAGGCAACCGTGTTGACCACTGCGCCACTGACCTCACATTAGGCATGACCGAATTATCAAATCTGAACGCTCAACCACTGTCGCTTGTGAATAATGACCAGGCTGCTCGATCGTCTCGAAGAGACACAGTAACTATCCTATTAATTCCAACCGACGACCCTTCGACCAGGACTTATCTCTGAGTTGAAATCACAGAAACCAATAACTTGATGAGCGGCACCCCTATTACCGATGAGCAACAGGGGATTTTGGTTTTCATGTAGGTTGAACATCACCTAAAATTGATCGCAGCTGTCGCATTCCCAGAGACTTTCCAGTCGGCCTCTTTCGAAAAGAAGCCCAAGACTCGAGCTTCGCTCCCAACAGAGTTCGTCAGTGGTGCACATCCTTGCCAAGGCTTCTCGAGGCGATCGGGCAACCTGATCAGTACTCACGAGCGAAAGTGGTTAAGCGTTCAGATTTGATGATTCGGTTGTGCCTAATGTGAGGTCAATGGCGCAGTGGTCAACACGGTTGCCTCATCATTGGAATGGAGGGAGATCAAATCCCGGCCGTGACAAGGATGAAACAGTGTTTTAGCCAAGCTACGTTTGCATGCAATAATGGCAAAGCTAGAAAATTGAAGATATTGACCACCTCATGTTGCTTTTTGGTGAACTGAGTGCGTCCCATCCGCACGACTAGTGGTAAATACACTAAAAAAGATAAAATGTTGATAGATTCAACTACGTGAGATGAAGACGGGTTAAAGGAGACGAATAAAACAAATCAAAATAAGCGACATCGGTGAAAACTTGAATATCAACGCGCCGTTTGCAAAACCTACCGGGTTACCTAGTGCGTTTGTAAGCGTGTCTATGTCCTGTCTGTCTCCATTAGTATGGTGTGTGTGACTGGTATATTTTACGTTGGCGACTGATGAAAGTAAACGTAATATCGACATATCGCAATATATCCTGTTTCTAATTACATGGAGATGACACTGGTTGTCGTGGACTGCAGACTTCAGTGAGCAATGGGAAAAAATTTGATTCTTACAACCAGTACCAGTACAAACTGGATATGATATGAACGGGTGTTTACCCAACGAACGGAGTATTGAAAAGCTATGCTAATTAGCTTAATCGTTCTGTCACAAGCAAGATTCAAAGAACGTACAATCTGAAGTAGACGCACGGATAAAAATTACGTGTTTCAGACTTGTTCACATTGTCACAACCAGATGGAACCAAAAAGTGGCAAAACCCGTCAGATTCGGAGTGAACATTACGAATATAGAGGAGAAATATATGTCTCGATTCACTGGGTAAACACATCTAAAAACAAAACATATGACCGGCTAATTGTGAGCATCATACTTGCCGAGTGTTTAACCATCATTCCGGGTGACGTACTGGTAGTTGACATTGATGTTCATCTGCCATACAACCATGAGCAAACCGTCAAAAATAAATGGCAGATGTAAACGTACTAATCGTCTGAATAAGCACTGATGGTAGTGGGTCAGGAATGTGGAGAGATGAACGAGTTAGCCGATGCGACTTAAGATCAATAAATGAAGCGGGAAAAGACTGGTCATAATTGCCAGTTGCTTTAAGACGGTTGCTTCAACCTGGGCGGCAGGTGAGAGTTGTGAGCTCAAACGGTAGAGCGAATGTTAGCCCAACTAGGTCCACTGGAATCTAACAGCACAATTATGATGTTGAGACAATGCAACAATATGTAGCGGTTGTAACTGGTGTAACAAACATACCATCGGTTGGACAGGTAAGGTCCATCTAATGACTGGTCAAAACCCGATGCCAACGCAAGAGACATGGCATATCTGAGCAGGGGATAGAACCAGCAAACGCCGTGTTACGAGTCGAAATATGCTTACAAGTAACATGAAACAGTTAAACTGCTTCACCGCAAGTGGTGCCTATAGAACATGCAGTCAAATGAACAGACACCGACTGAAAGACACGGGTTGCCGAGTGAGAGTTTTGAACGGTCGGGTAGCGGATGCTCATACGACGAAACGAAGACAACATGATATAATATTAGTAGGTCACCCAGTCAGTCCAGAACGTTCGGATAAGGATAAGAAATGAAAGGTGATTAATGGTCACAGAAATTATATCCCCAGCGTTTCAAAAAACATCCCGTTGAGTTTTATTCGCGTAAAAGTTATAAATAAACGAGAATCATAACCATAAAATTAGAATATTGGTAAAGAGTGATCAACTAATTCCGGTAAACGTATATGAGTATACAACACAACGGTAAAGAAGGCACAAGACCGATAACGCACGACTCCAATAAACGTGAATTTTGTTGCATGTTTACGAACACAAACCATTTGTGTGATAAAAAGGAAACAAAGTGACCGGAAAACGGATCCAAAATGTCAGAATTCACGACCAGTGCCGTTGGCATGCTATCGCCAAGGCTACAAACGAATTTTATGGGCATACAACACTGATTGAAAATATCAGATAGCAACAGCTTCAGCGAAGCCCACAACGACGCTCCATAGAGAAGACGAAATGTGGCCGTCAGATCAAGCGGTTAGCGTTGTTAATGGAATCTAGCATGCGATGGCCGATGTTACCTGTCTGACCTGTGTGCAAATCTGATTACTCGCGTTTCTTTAAGCTCTTGGTGAACTTACTCCAGAACGTGCACCGAGATTTAAGTCTGCAACTGGCTTTAAACACACGAGCACAGGACTTCGTATATCAACATCGATATTCATAGATTGCATTGGAATTGGTTGGATGAAAGACGTCAGAATCCAAAACACTGAATAAAACTACGCCTTAGTTTGCATACTTAGTCTTCATAGAGAAGACAAAGAAGTACAGGTGTTTGGAAACCGTTTCTGATGGAACTCCCATATTACGAAGTCGTTTGAAGTTTGTAATCAACGACTTAAGTCGAATATCCAGTTACAGTGTGTTTCAAACCAAAGCTTCATCACTGATACTCCGGTATAAATCGGTCTAGCTCGAAAACACAACACACGCACTAATTTTCGGTAATCTGAGCAAAACACAACACTTTCAAGATGTGCACATGTTTGATCAAGTACCAACAGGATAGATATATCATTCATATGGGTCATCTGCTTTTCTTCTCATTCTGTGTCAACACACGTTCTCGCTCCATATAGTGAAACGCGTTCCAGTGCAAAGAATTCCGCTGATTTTTCCTCGATATTACGTTTTATTTGTCCACGCTAGTTTTGGTTGGTGTGAAAACGTTACAAAAACTATTTGGGCATGAACTGAGTGATGTCGACCTCTTTCCATTAAAATTGCTCATCGAATAAAGAATGATTCAACACCTATGTTATTACCCCTATATTACAACAGGGTAACGCACTGACGACCGTTCAACTGTATAGGACAGAAAACTACCTTCGCTGCCTTCATCATCCGACAATCCAGAGCTGACATCTGAGCCCGATGTTGCCTCAGTAAATAATCTGCCCAATTGAATTTCGCGTTGTGGGCGGAGAAGTGTGACAAGAGCCAATAAAATGTCATCAGCAATGTCGAAGTGCATGAGGTCTCGCACTAATTCGATGACTGTGTGGAAAACAATAAGGGTTTGCAGCAGTGGGATGAATAATTATACACAGAAGAGCGAAGGATTAAAGGTGAAACACGTATGCATGGAGTTGGGGCCTAGATTCGCGAGATCCCGATAACTCATTGTAACAATGGAAACAAGAAACAACGGCTAATTTAACGAGCAGTATGCACCCAAGGAGTTGGAATCAACGGCTTCCTAAGGACAGCAAAATGGCACCTGAATACAAGTAGATCTTGCGGATTAATCGGTATAACGATGGCAGCAGTTACACCTCTAGTTCCACCCTCTCCCAAGCGAACAATAGCGCCCATAGCATGTTAATTTTATAAGTTGCATTGAAGTTCGGACTGTCTTATGATGTGAAGCAAGCGCATGTGCCCGAACGACTTCACACAACAAGATAAGTCGTTCGCCAACAGCCTTAAGTACACTACATTTGCGTTAACTGACCCTTTCGCGATACGGATAGAAGACTGCACATGTCCTCTTAGCTTCCTACACAGAGCTGAGAAACTGATACTCTAGATCAATGACCCAATACAGTTCAACACACGTTACCTTTATCACATAATAGTCAAGAGATAAAATAGCATTCACTGTCATCTACGATAATTCAACAATAGTTAGTTCTGACATCTAATTCCCGTACGATTATGAAAAAGACCATTTTAGTTTACATATCGAACGAGGAGAGGGGTGGAACTCTATTAATAATTTATCATCATGCAGACAAGTAGTCGAGTCACGTGTAAGAATAAGGCAAGGACCTCAGCTTCCTTACAGTCTTCAATACTCCTATCCAGTAACTGTCCTTCACAAGCGCCTCCGTTGAAGTTAACAACAGACAGGCTAATCCGTTGGTCATAAAACACGATAACGAAAAGGCGGAATCACATCACGTTAAGACAATATGCAACTAACAACCACCTCCAGTTGCATGAGCGCTGACACTACAACAGACATTACATACGATGTAAAACTTGTTAACACGATAATCGGAATGTTAAACTAGCTATTACCTCCAAACCACCAACGTCGACAGTCGGAACTGTTGAATAATTGAACAAACGTCAGCCTAACCTGTCTGAAGTGAACGAGGTTCACGAGAGACTAAGAAGACGAAACGATTAATTAGAAAGACCACTAATGTGAGAACAAACATGAACTATACATCAACACTTAAATCAACCCACCAGCTGACTGCACTTCGAGATGTAGCGACTCCAATAAATAAATTATACGATCGATCAAGGCTCGGTTCGCGGTTTCTCGAGTAGCCTGGATACAGAACAAAATTTGCAGATGGAGTAATCCATCAGTTAGAGCAAAAGCATTCACACTATAATCGTCAAATGTGTCAATCAAAAACGAAACGAATGTTGTTCCGCTCAGTAAAATCATACAATCGATCTGTTAGTAGATCAGTAGCTTAAGTATCGGATCCCGTTCTTACGAAATCGTAGACAAATTGCTCATTACAAAGCGAGTTCTCAGGCACAACAGCAGAGAATTTAAAAAAATGAGATCAAGACCATACTACTTATGTTGCAAGCAGATGAAAATGAGGACAAGTTAGAAAGGTGAATGGTACGTACAATCCCAGATCTGCGAGATAACCTGAACTAAAGCAAACATCTGCTTGTATACGAAAAAAATGAAGCAAACCAGAACAGAACATGTTTGGGACCGAATCGAGATTGAATACACGATCTGCAGTTCGTAAAACTTTTTAGAGGTGACCAAAATAACTTGTGGGAGAGAAGTGAAATGGCAACTGGAGTGCCGTTTACCGTTGCGGTTTAGAGAGAAGCAATACAAGGAACACAAGTGTGTTCAAAAATTGAACGCTACATTAATCAATTGTGCAAACTATTTTTATGTCGTGAGGAATATGCACCAGAATATGAGGACCACAGTGAGCATAGAACCACTCAACACTTCGAATGTCCTGAGCAACATTTGTAACTAAAATACCAGTGTCAAAGAGGATCCCAGTGGATAAATTACAGCTTCCTGAATACAAACACAAGTAAAACGAAGATCACAAGCAAGTGATGATGAGGTGAAAAAAGACCCATGATGCCTCGTGAAAACGAACGGTAAAGATAAGGACCCGCTGTAGCGTCAGCAATCCCATATGGCTTTGCACATGATACTACCTGCGAAACCCAGCTACTAACGAGTTGCCCCACAATAAGTGACCCACTTGTAGCACTCGAATAGTCTGTAACGCCAACTGTTGCGCTTTGGGTGAGTGGCAAGGCAGAACGCCAATCAGACTCTTGTACACTTGGTCCGCAAATCTGGGATTACCTTCTGCTAAAATCTCCAATAAATTGCGAGCAGCCTCTTGTGTCTCTTCTGAGGTAGACTTGGCCATGCATTCAGCAACCGCGCGGATTCCTATGAAACAAAACCGCAAAAATTGCCTTTTATAAAAAGAAACCCAATAGAACTGACAAGGCAAAAAATTATTCAATAGACGGAGGTAGAAACACAGAGCAGATAAAAGTGAAACTATGTTTTATTTCCCGAGCGTCCAGAAAAACGGAAATTCATCATAAGGAAATGATGCACCACAAGGAAGTGTATCCCATAAGTATTAGATTGTACAGCACGCTGGTGAGAATAAGAACTTGAGGTTACGAAGGAAGTGAGAAACAAGTTTGAACAAGTTTCGTAGGCTTTCAAAATTTTCTTCAGATGACATGTTATACTTTCGAACATTAAATTATTTTAGATACGGCAACAATGTGAAAGCCTACAAATGAAATTGACCGGCTCCAGAATGTTTCGTTTCGGAGAAACAACAGTACTCAAGACGATGGTATATTACGACCAACCGTTTGGGAGATAAAGGGATGCGGCAATCGATCGATTCAGTTGTGTACGATGGTGGCTCCTGATATTTCGTTGAGTATTGCGGTGCGGAAGAATTGGCCCCTATTTGTCAAGCAATATTACGTATTACCTCATTCACTCTCGATGCATAATGTTCATTTCAGTGATACGATTTTGTCGCCATTGAGTTAACTAATTCCAAAAAAGAGGTGGTCAGTAATTTCGCTATTCTGTTGAGTAACCTAGGTATATGTCACCTGTATTTTTGAAATCCTTGCGATCATTTACCTAGCTAGTTAGAAACGCTATCCAAGATAATGTGGAGCTGTCAATGGTATGCCTGTATTCACTTCATCATCAATACTTCCGTTTAGCCTTGATTTACTCATTTTCAACTCTGTTAGTAGTTTTATCTTCGTTTGCGTTGTTCCGCGTTATTTTTGTGGTAAGAGACGGCCGGGGTCATAGTACTACCTGGGCCGTTGTGGATGAACAAGTAAAATAATCGTGATGTCATTTGGATAAGACAGCCATTTCGGCGCACGCCTTGGAACCTCACGAGCACTTACCTGTTATTCAGATGCTTTGCTTTTGTGGCAAATAATTTTGTCTCAGCAGACGAAATGACCTCAAGGTGTGATTACGTTGTCTTTAATTACCAGTGATAAAAAAGACTAGAAGTCCCAGCATCAGCTGATAAGCTAGGGCACCAAAATACAAATTCCTTTCAATATACCATAACAGAGATGGCGAAAAACGGTCTTGACTGAAACTCCGCCAACAGAGCTCTTTACACACCACGGTTTTGGTCTCTATACAGAGCTGACTTTCAAATCCATATTATCAGAACGGGTTTTTCGACCTACATCGAATAATCCACCGACTAGTAGACCCTTCTTTGAACGTACGATATAACAATGAGTACATAGTCTACAGGTAGACCACGTCAACAAACTCGACGTAGGTTGTATTCGCTGTCAGAATAATACCAGTAAGTGAGTCTCGCAAGGGTGTTTGAACTTGTCGTTTTATCTCAGAAAAGCGAGTTACAAGTACGTAGTATACGGTTATGTAGTCGTGTTGGGTCGATTTTTGTGGGACAAACTGCCGCAACATCAGATCTACAATCCTATTAGGATATGACTGATTCAACTGTATCGCGCTGGTCCGATTGTCATAGCCGTTCTGCCTTCTCTTTTTGTCAGCTGAGCCATGTGAGTGTACCAGCATTCGATTTTGCTCCAATATACTCAACACACTCGAAAGCAAATCTCTAGTGCTCTGCGTGGATTGAGGGTAACCTAAAAATGATGGAAAGAAAAACGTAACGGTGTTTTTCTTCCAGGTTTTATGGTTGGATAAGACATAACATCCAGTAAGGTAATGTCAGTTCGGATTCGAACTCTTCCCCCTAATTTTAATATAGTAAGCGATAAATCAGAGCGTGCGATTTGCTAAGCTTTTTTACTTTGAAACTCAGGAATCCGTACTTTTCGAATGGCCAACTACGATGAATTTCACGACTAATGATCCAGCCCTTATTGTTCAAAGTTTTATAAAACCACAGCATTTGCTCAAACGCACCTGCAAGTGGTCAACCCGATTAGGTTGGTTGATAAAAACATCACGGGCAGGAAGACAACGTATTTTCTTCGGATCTCTGATTGGTATGCAATATCCGTTGAACTCAGAGGCGGCAAATTAATTCAGTTACTGTATATGTGCAGTTTTCGCAAACCACTGAAAAGAAATGCGTATACTCCATAACTTAGTTTAGGATTGTTGGGTGATGTTGAGTGACGATGTTACCCAGTTGGCCGAACCGAACACCACAACTTGGCTTCCCAAACGAGCTAGTGTCTTAAAAATGAAGGAAATGCCCCGACACTACACGCAGAAAAGTTAAACTGTTGCATGCATCATCGATCCAACCAAATTATCAGGGGTCTGTAGATTGTATAATGGATAACAAAAGACCACGGAAAAGTAGTCATTTACTAAGCACAACGATGAAAAAACCAGCAAAATCAACGGGAACACAATGTACTAATGTAGCAAAATCACAATTACACAGACCAATGAATTCAGAGTCAAAGAAAAACTAACCATAGACCACAGGCCGAAACACTCAGGCAGGCAAGTAGGTCTTCATCTACAATCACGGTAACTCAAACAGAAACACAAAAAAAGAGAAAAATAGGCTAACTACGCGAAACAACCAGGAAATGTTAGGAGCAAATTAGACCATGATCGATTGATAGCGAAATGAGACGCGCAACTGCTAACACAGGGACCTGGTTTACCGGTACAGAAAGAGGGAGAGAACAAAATCAAAAGTCCAATTGTCCAAAAAGAAGTGCAACGTGGGAAATCTAAATCGGGGCGCATGCGATGGTCCATTGGGTAAATCCGATAACTGTTAAAATAGCAATTTGGATGCAATAAGGTGAATGAGACGTTTGGAAAAAGCACAATCCATAACAGAAATCTCCACGTCAGCACAGTACAGCGAGAACGTCGGCAGATAGGAAAATTACCTGTTACTTTCCAGTATAAGCAACAGAGATTGTCAGTTGACAATACCAAATTTCTGTTGTTTTTTCCCACCAACTACCGTTATTTGTAGTCAAAAAAGAGAATCAAAAATGCAACATCAGTCGGTAGAAAAGAGAGTTCATCTAGGCAGAAAAGAAGCCTACCTACATAATAAAAACACCCGTTAAAGATATAATTGTTTGGATATTGAAATAAAATATTTGAACAACCGTCAAATAACACATACCATAGCACTCGCAAATTGTCTCTTTGTATCGAGTGCCTGCGTTGGCAACACAGGACAGAACTTTCAAGGCCCAACGTTTATCCACTTCTTTTCCATGTGGTGAAACGCATAGCTCTTGTAGACAAAGCACGCCACCATGTTCTAGAAACTCCAGAAGATATGAGTGACTACAGGAGCAAAAAACATACAATGAAGGCATCGGCTGTGAAAAGATACATCATCCAAAAATTGTGCAAACAATGAGGAGAAAACCTCGAGCCGGTGCGTCGTGATATATCCAATTTAACAAGGCCTCCGAGGTAGATAGATCAGATCAGGAAACTCATTCTGTACGCCATTATCTGGAATAATTTTGAGACCGACTGAGCATGAGTAAGTTCAGAACATGTGACAAATCGGTAATTTGCATTACCGGTAATGTTTCATTCCTGGCACAGTAGAAGCTTCTACGTCAAGAGTGAAACGTTACCAACAAAAAAAATACCGATTGCCCACAAGTGGTTTTGAAATGCATTTCATGTTGATTTACTACGAGCATGTGGGAAACCGCATAACCATTGATGATTTCAAAAAGTAAGGGCTCCATTCACAGTTCTTTCTAAAAAATATTTTGTTCCGAGTAGGCTGTACATTCGAAAGTAAATGAACTTGCGAAGCACAGTTCACAATGATCAACAACAACGGCTGTCACTTAACATAGCAGACAAAACAACAAAACAGTAGTTGAGCGTCCTCCATCCGGTTCAAACCCAATTATTCTGTGTAAACAGACTGTGGTTCATCCGTAAAAGTTACATATTGCGTGCAGTCTATAAATGACTGAAACAAAATTCTAGGAGTGATCTTTCACTATCGTATGTCAATAAGGTTCTTTATCGTCCACTCAGTTTGTCGATCGTTCAACAACAATGCTCTCCAGCGGAGAAAACTATCTGTTTTGTTGTTTGCGCTAGGCACATGATTAACTGGATTTAGGCTAGGACCATCTCGGTGCCAGTAAACCCTTATAAACCAGCTTAAAAACCCTTAGGGTTCATGCTTGTAGCAGAGAAATTACATTCAAACAAAATGACTCAGCTGCTGAGTGTGACGTAATCGGAAACGGCGTGACCTTCATTATCTTGACTTCACTACCAGAGCCTCATGGAAGGTACACACACTCAATCATCGAGAAACAGTTGGAGGCAGGTAGAACATGTGTAATGATAATAGTTATGAGAAGGAATTCGTGCTGCAGAGTAGTGGCCGCATTTCACTAATAACTAAGCAACCAAAAGTCCGGTATTGGTGTGTGCCAACCAATGAAAACATCATTTCCAAACAAGCAAAAAGATATGCAATTAATTTTAGTGGCTATCTGAAAACTATACAAAGCTGGAACTAGCAAATGGCTGATATGATAATTTAGTCAACCACTTATATAGACATGAAACTGTAAACCGAGTCGAAAATGAAATAGGTAAAATTCACTTTTCCAAACCAATCAAAACAAGTGTTGTAAAATACCTTCAAGACCAAACACACTGGTTCGCAGCATTCATATTCCGACACTGTTCAGCCAGCCCCTTTAGAGAAAATTCGCTCTTCTTTAACAGTGCTGCATATCCTCGTTTCATCAGGGATTTGAACTCCAATTCGCGTATTGATGAGGCGACCGCAGTATACATTTCGTCACCGGACCTTACGTTAAGCGTGATCAGAGTAGAACACCTAAACACTCAACCTCGTTCGCGTATGATACTGCTCACAATACCCGATAGAGAGCTGCTTCATTCGCTGGATCAAATTCTGGTTCGAACCTGATCCAACGTAGATGCTCTCGAGTAAGTGATGCAACCTGACAGAATCAGACGCGTGTCCAACTCAGCATACCGCACTTAGTCGCGTAGGCAAAAAGTTTAATTTCTTCTAGGTTCTCGGATGTTATCACAAATGGTTATTTTCGAATGTCATGTGCAAGTCACCATGATGTCAAACTTCCGTAATCCGCAATCCATATACGAATTCCGATGCAGATGGCGTTTGGCTGCGACAGAAACAGATAACAAAGTGGAACCAGATCGCGTAAAATCCAAATCTATCTACACAAGCGGCTATGACACTATAGAAACTTCAGCAGAAATTATGTGCCGGGATAGGATAATCAGGTTAGAACCTCTCATGTATGTAACACCATACATACCTAAACTGCGAGTCTCATACTATATATTTCCGCCCAGCTCTTTCATAAAAGGCCATACCTAACAACATTGAGTCACTGTTTCCGAACGACGCGAGAACTAAACTAACTAGTGGCTCCCAGTGCATCAGTTTAACAGGATGAACAGTTTCATAGCAAAGAGGACTTGCTGAAGGCAAACAGATTTAGTGCCAGAGGACTACTCATACGAAACTCTTTAGAGATTAAAAAAATAGGAAAGACCAAAGTGGCCAATTCTGATCACTTTCACTGAAAAGTTGGTGACACTTGAAGGTGAAGAAAATGACTATTCCAGTGCAAATACCAGAGAGCTGTTTTAAACAAGAAAGTTTTGAACTTACCTACAAGATGCAGACAAAAAAATGTGCAGCGCCTGTAGCTGTTCAGTCAGACAGGTCCCAGACATGTAACTGTGACAATGGGAAACACGGGAATGGTCGCAGTGTTTAGTCGATACATTCACTTAAACTGTACAAATTAGATGAATGCACACAGCAACGTCACCCATCTTCCCACGACATGGCAAAACTGTTAGATTTTACTGTGGTTAACACCGTGAGAGAAATGAATGCTATAGCGAGTGAATAGAAGCAATCAGTAGACCGTTTAACCATGGATTTACAAAATGCTAACGCTAACCGATTTTCTTTCAAACTAGCACTCCACAGCCGATGTAGTCCTTGTTGGGACAGAGAATCAGGACGGGATTCGAAGCCATAATTTTGAGTGTTTTAAATTTAGAGCACCGTGGTCAATACTAGTGGATATATAACACAAATTGGTAGTCAGTTGAAGAGGGGTCCAAAGGAGTGGTGATCAAATGGGCAATATGAGCTTGACGGGGAACACAATGATGGTCGGTTCGAAAATATGACTCGGTACCATACAAGTCCACGCAAGGGAGAAACAGGTCACAGCAAGATGTTAGTTATGAGGAGAACCACGAGAAACCGTTGTCATTCAGTTATGTTCCGGCTCTCAGGATCATTACGTATGCGACAGTAATGAGGTGGACTGTGTTTAACAAAACAAAGAGGTACATAAAGCAACTGTATCAGCTAAAAGGGACTGAACGAAACTGTTGCAAACAAATGGGTCCACACAAAGGGGTTACCGTTGTCAGTCGGGGAAGGTTGATCAGCACGCAATCGTAAATTACAGTAGGAGCGCATGCCAGTCGCCACATGAGGATCAGCAGAAATAGAGGGTCACTTGAACTGAATTAGTGATTCTGTTTATTCGTCAGTCAGTGAATGACCAGAACCACGAAAAGTAGCTCAGTAGAACTTCCAGTTAAAGCCAATATCTATAACATCAGGCTTCCACTACACACGGGTAAAAACGGCAAGATCTCCTAGGACGTGCAATTAAACTGCTATTAATTTACTCAGAGGTTAAGGAACCGTAGGAAGCAAATTACTGACATCTGAGTTTGTCAAGTTGAACGTGTGCATAAGAGCTTACGAAAACAGGTGGATTTGGACGGCAGGTGTGATTGAGTTGTCGTGAACGAACTTGCGTATCCAAATCAGATTGCTGATTCAACTAAGGTTCAGCGCATTACTCCGCAATACAAAGTACTTACGCTTTCATAAATAGCGGCTGATTTTGAATAGTACAATCAAGCTAACGGAAGAAAAGGTTGTCAATTCCTTGAATTCGCTAGACTGAGTTTTCATCCATATATATATATATATATACCTTCGAGCATCGGTACAATGAGACTACGGCTGTTGAGTTTTTGAAGTGTTTGGAGTTCAGCGAGAGCTGGTATTAAAGCAAAAAGAATGTCCGATACCTGACAGTTTCCTTTCTCGTTTACTAAGTTCGGGCGGTACATTGTCCCGTCGTTTGTACGCATAGAATTGATGTCATTAAATTGGCCAATGTCAGGAAAGATTTCTAGTAGAGCATGAACACTGGTTGGTAGACTTGGGTTTGCGGCAAATCCATTGTTGGAAGGGAGTACAGCAACTTTTCGTGCGCTTCCGATGAATAGGAGTCCCGACTAAAAGTGACATCCTTAGAGTTAATATGTGGATGGGTGAACGGTTCGTCAGGTATCGGCGGTGAACTTCGCTGCAGCTGAATTTAGTCATTATTCGAGTCCAAGAAAGACTAAAGAAAGTAAATATCTTCAAGATAAGCAGCTGACTAGCATAAGCTAAGAAATAACAGATAGACTCGAATCTCTGAACGACTACGAACAGCATCATGCATTGCAGTGTGGGGACAACACCTAAGATCACATACATTACATCAAACTTTGATCTCCATGAATATAACCCCCGCAACGAAGCTATCGACTGGACCTCATCCCTGAAACCACTGAGGGAAATCGAAGATATCATGATTTTCACTGCTCCGTTTAAGTCGGTCCTATTGGTTCCATCCTATAAGGCTTCACATTTCGAAAAAACAGGTGAAAACTTTCCTCATAAATAGTTCTTGATTAACTGCATGCGAAAACCCAACCATTCACGAAATTACATACAAAAGTGAGGCAGGCAAAACTAATCACAGTAATGTGTCAAGACGAGATACTTCGAAGTTCACCGCACATGATAAATAATTAGTTCACGTCCGCGAAGTATAAGGTTTGACAGCGAAAATTCGTACGGTTTTCGCATCCATGTGGTTAGGAAGTGCCAATCCGCATGTCCATCGTTTCCATCAGGAAAGCAGGGCAAAGCGGTGATCACGTGTGCGTGGGTAGATCAGCTAACCGTATTTCATTTAACCGTGATGAACTATACGAGTAAAATCAGCCACTTTCATATCGCACTTGAAACGCATTCAAAGTGCACACGTCAGGGTAATGGGTTAGTTACCCAAAAAGTTGGGCACCCAGTTCTGTAATATGTATGGCTTTGGCGAATAAAAATACTTTTTTATTAGAGGATGTGAAATTCGGGAAACAGAAAGCTTTTGGTCCAAATCGCTGAGATGATGACACGTATCAGTTGGTTTTGGACGTACGGTATGGTCACCTATAAAGACGCGGAACAACTGAAGCTTTGTACCTAGATGGACAATAACACAGCGGATTAGACACTTTATCGATTAAGTTGATACACAAATGGACGGGTTAAAATGAACGGAATGTAACACAACGGTGGGAACATTGTTCAAGAAGTTTTCGTAGGCAGAAATATTTGTACGCGAAATATCGCCAACGTTAAAGAGGAATTTTATGAACTTAGAGGCTAAAATGTTCTCATCTTTTAGAAAGTGGGCAACACGGTAAATGGAGGATGCAAGTGTACACTTTTCTTGATGAGCTGAAGAAGACTGTAACCGGTTTACACAGAACGTCAGACGTCCAAATCAAACAAACACAGAAAGCTCCAGTGTAAATCGCATTGAACCAAGCGCAATTACTGTGTACAAAATAATCGATGTTAGTCTAACGACATAATTGAGCTCAGTCTACACGGAAGATATGAGTTTGCAATAAGGTTAACAAATCGACGGTTCTTTGGTATTGTACAAGCAAACAGTTACCAGGAAGCCAAATGAAATGCCAACGAAAATTAACACGTAAACAGTTTATAAATCGTAATCTGGCTGAGTGAGTCCGCTAGAAAAATATGGCAGAACTGTGAAATACACAAAGACATGAAGGAAGAATGCTGTCAGCATTGCGTACGAATGGGAACGCAAACCAGTTTTAAAACGCACAAATCGATGACGTTTCACGCAGTTACCGAAGAGCTAAACAAGTTAAAGGTGCACTTTTTGAGTTGTGGCAACAATCCTCAACTGGGAAAGTACAAGCGTTCTAATAATCTGATAACCACATTCCAAAGTTTTTAAACTTTCAAAAAAAATGTGATGAAGACAGCGTCGGTATGGTAACTGCATTGTGAAACTAACAGAGCACACGTTTCCCAGCTAGCATTTTGCGACCCAATTTTCGGGATACAATACAACAACACAGAGGAACAGACTGAGTGTGCAAAGCACGATAAACGTGTCTATGTGGAACTGATGTCACACCAAGCATCAACTAGCGCTCTCCTCAAGAAACTCGATGAAAAATGCGCAGTAAGTGATGCAGCTATGATGGGAGCACACCCTGCTTAAAAATTAAAACACGTAAACTCGTGAGATTCACAGGCTTGAGGGAACTTCAAAACGGGAAGCACATCGGTAGCATCAATAAAAACACAGAGACTAGCTTGGAAAAGATAGTAATGAGGAGCGTAACCGACAGAAAATCCATGATTTTCACTAGAAACATCAACGATTGTTCAAAATGCTTTGGTGATTTCAAAAAATGACGGCAGTCTCGATTTCCGACAGCTCCCAAATAACATGGACGCTATGCACCTTAAAAAATTACGATATGATAAAACCAACTGGTTTGAGGCCAATCAGTTAAGCACCTGTTTCGGTCTACGAATTTACCGTAGCTCGATCGATTGGACAATTCGTTCATCATCACAAAAACTGCCTTGAGCCTGATCAGAACGTCATCATCATCATAGACAGCAATACATCAGTGGTTCACACTAATGCTTAACTGCCACACAACCATGAAGAAAAAGCAAACCCTATATAGAAAGAGAGAAGGAAGGAAAAAAGAAGGAGACGGGAAGGGACCTAACTACTGAAAATGGCCACGTCCCTATTCAAACATTCAGCATCAAGGTGCCTACGCCTTGCAAACAAACAACCGAGCTGCAAGTGAGAGTAAGGCGTCATCACCGAGAGGGCGATGGCACATCACAGTAACAGTTAAGCTAAGACGGTCAACGACCCGAGTACGCCGATCAAGCAGAAGTAACGAGCATACCACAGTCGTTAGCGGCTACATGTCTTAACAGCTTGAGGAATCTTTCAAAATAGCATTGGAATCAACTCTACAAGCGGAAAGAAGTGTTAAATCATGTAACAAACCTTGGGGTAGTTTTATCGCCAGCAACGTCGATAGCAAGACCTCAACAGTTACGAGAGACAACACACAGGAAGGAAATAGTGTAAGGTTTAATAAGGAAAAATAGTCATAAGTTTGCAAAATTTAAGATCAAGTGGTAAACCACCAGGATAGAATTATCTTGTAAACATATGAGCAAGAAACGGGTGAGAGACTATGATTGCCTTTTGAGGGTTGGGGTATTTTGTAAATGTCTACCGTAACAGAATTACAGTCAGACCTCAAGTAGGCTAAAGGTTTATGGTAGACCGTAACCACCTAACTCAGTCTGAAGTTGAGTGCGGCAAACCTACCTTTTCTCGCCTTTTCTCTTCAGCCTTACAATCGATGATGTGTGGTTCCATTAACGGTGATGTGAAACTCTTTAAAAGAAAATGCAACCATAGGCCTAAACCATCCTGCTTGCACTAGCTACGTAAGGAACGTTGGAATGTTTATGGATTGAGGCACTACGATATGGCTTGAGATTTACGCGGTCTAAGTGCCGACTGGTTCTTCCTATTGTTCAATAAACGTGTTTCGTTTCTGCAAAGAAATAGTATGGCATTATTCGGTGAAGTAACTTTAAAAAACAATACGAAGTTCGTACACATCGATCTGTTCTTCTCTTTACTTGCACAACTGCTTGGCGACATTGCACGGACTGCTGACCCAATGTTTTAGCTTCATCGTACCACGCACAACAACTAATTTTAAGACATGCCGTGATCGGCATACTAGAGGCAAAAGTGGCAAACGAAAATTCCAAAATCGCCTGTAGCACAAAGCGTTTTCTTCATCCCGGTATCGTTGAGCATCTTGCTCAGCGGTTTATCACCAGTTTCCATCTACTCACTTTTATATTACACGTTTGGTTCCTGGTCCCGAATTACCACTCACCCCGTCCTCAAACGCGTGCACTCAAATACTGGTAACAATAGTAAGGCAAGCGATAGTACTATGAAATCTTCTTTCAGCCTACTTTACTACTCTGCTTTACAATGAAACATAATAAACAAACCGTCGAGCCCGAATAACGACCATTTGTCCTGAAGTCGGTAACCAGAAATTGTGTGACTGGAACACAAACCCAAGGGACCAGCAACCTACAACATTTTACATATAGTTTTCTCTTTTGAGTACAGGAATCCTAAGTAAAAAATCTTGTTTTGAAGCCGTAGAGTTTAACGATTTCATTTTCAGGTTGGTATACCGGGGTCGCTCTTTTTAATTGGTAACAAGTGAGTTTGACAGATTTTGTCACGTAAAAGAAGCGTGACTGTGAATGCACGTATTGGCTATCATGATGGAGCGGGAACCAAGTTGATACCTCAGTTGTCAAGGCTGCTATTTGGTCCAATCGAAATATACAGTCCAGTATGTAGGGAGAGAGAACACGAGCCAATAAATTACGCTAACCTCCCCGTGAACCAGAACACTGCTACACTTAAGCTGCTTCGTAAACAGGTATTCACAGGCTAGAAGAGGGTGACATGAGGGTGACAGCCGCATTACTTGCAACAGGTGCAGCTGTATAACTGAAACATTTTAAAGAGGCGATTATTGGCGTATAGAAGTTTGTCTAAACAGACTGTGTGAGTTACGAAGTACAACACCTCAGAGGACAGAGGACGTTTCAAAAGAATCAAGCCAAAATGCTGGAATGGGTCTCTACGAAACCGACAGCGGCATTCGTAATTTTGAAGATGCCATGAGTAGTACCAGCGGATTGTTGATTGGGTAGTTCAGAGCTGTGAAAAAGGTGTGCCAAATTCCTGTCAGCATGAATAGGAACGTAAACGAGGCAGTGCAGAGACACCGTTTATAGATTAGTAGAGTGCTGTACAAGTTTCAAGAATATTTGCTGAGAGGATGAGACCAACTTCAACTTGTTTGGAACGTGCTCGATTGGATGCTCTTCGAACGGAACTAAAGAATGCATTTCTCCCACAAACAGCAGAAGCTCAAACATGCATAGGAGCGATGACAGAAAACTCTATCACGACATACAAAGTGGGTGCCTAAAACAATAGCGACCATATACAGTGGTTCTATGCTCTAATAGGTAAAGTCAAAATCGGTACAGCTACGCAAACGACAGTGGTTATCTCTGGCAACGGTCCTTATACTAATTTACAAAGCGTCTTTTCCAAAAATACTTCCAAAGAATGGTAGCCGTTGTGAATGGCAACGTATCTAACCACGTTGAATTCTACTGAAAAAACTTGAAGCATACTGGAAACAAAAATGAAGTAACCGTTGCAGATCCATTACGACCCATTGATATGCAGAGACGTTTAAGCCTTGAGCCACCAGGAATGGCGAATGCGTATTCTGGAACATGTGGACCGTGCTACAACAACAGTGTTACATGTGTTATTGCGCCTAGCGTGTTAGATATATTGAAGGACTCGGCATGCAGACAATGAACGATGGAACGGTGGGAGTGCTGCTGGAAATACCACGTATATTTGTGAATGACGAGATTTTCTAACTGGCTTTGTTAAAACTCCAGCGAACGATGGAAGATGGACTAATCTGAAACACGTGTGTGAAATTGAGACATTTTCCGACCAGGTTAATCAGCGGCCTCATATTACGTCGGTTTACGAGGCCCAAAAAGAGTCGGATATGTGAAGAACAATCAAGATTTTGATCCGATCGAGGGTGCGTTAGTCACATCTTACCTTGCGACGAATCCTGGAGCATCGAAACTCTTATAGATAACCGACATTCATCGTCCCTCTAGACCCAAAGACTGCTTTCCATTCGGTTGACCGTAATGTCCCCTAAAACTGCCTTCATAAGGAAGTTCCAAGGAGATAAGTGAACTAGTTAAGACCATTGTTCGCCCCCTCTACAAGCACGGTGGGGGCATACGGGAAACAGTCTCGGGCGCTTGTCCCTACTAATTGTGTGTGGGCGATGTTTTGCCATACTGGACCTGACGAACGCCCATCAACAGGTTGAATTTGCGCAAACCTCCACGAAGTTGCTGATGATCAATAACTATCGCGAACTGTTAAGTGCATGCGTTTACCATTTAGCGTTAAGAGTGCGACAACGGTCTCTCAGAAGATAATGGGTACGAAGTAGATAGACTTCCCGGGGTTAGCTGTTTATCTGGATCATATGGTGATGATTAGCATTAATGAAGACGAGATGGTGAACCCAATAGAAACGACGGATTCCACGTCAGCAGAAATGACAATTCTTCACGGTCATAGCCCTGACCCTGACAGTATTCGGAAAATTATCTATACAATTTTCCATATCTGTTTCCATTTTAGGCACAAG
>QNGE01000882.1:0-34890 GCA_008508345.1 Paragonimus westermani
GTCTAGTGCTTCTTTTCGAAAGAGGCTGGCTGGAAAGTCTATCTGAATGCGAACGCTGCGATCAAATGTGAGTGATGGTCAACTTGATTATAATTAACTCTTATCGTTGTGCATCTTGGGAGAAGTGTATGTCCATTATTACTGGAAGGAGTGTCTAATCAAGAATTCTCAAGAGATAAACTTGCCTTGCGGTAGGGTACGAAACCAACCAGTTTGCAGGGTTGACACAACTTACTTTATTACGCAAATCAAAGAGACCTTGGGATTAATTGGATATCCTAAAAAGAAGAAAATTGCTCCTAGACAACGACAGAAGTCAATATGGACTTGATCACAGCAAACTAATTTTTGCCTCCCAATACTACTTGAAAACTGTGACCGATAAACGCAAGTTTTATCTGGGGGAAAAGCTAAACTACAGAAAACTATCCACCGTGAGGTCCTCGGAGAATAAATGGCGACAAGTTTATGACAAATGGTGCCGCAGCAGACGTGAAATTCCATTTTAGTGCGAACAGATTACTAAGTAAACTGCTGCAGTATGACCCGTAGAGCTTGACAAAAGCTAAATGAAAATACCATTATCTGCTGTTTCTACCATTAATAGATTAAATATCAATAATGCGTCCCGAAAATGCGGCGAATGTGTTTTTTTCGTCAGGCTTTACGGTAAAGGATTTTGAAAGACTCCAAAGTAAGCTGCAGGATGGATGGAGCAAATACTGAATAGTTGGTTTTCAGACCACAATCACATCGTCTCTCCCCCTTAGCTGTAGGTTTTTAGCAGACAAGTGAAGTGCAGTCATAATATGAGTTGCTCCGAAATTTGTAGAGAATATCAATGATCTCGTGTTGTAACCTGTACAACCGAACTTTCTGACTAGGGTGTAATGTGACCTAGAGCTCACACAGCTGGAAAACATAAGGAAGGAGATTTGCGAAACAGTTTACTAGCTGAACGATCTTTGTTGAAATGGATTAGTCTCTCTCCATTTACTTTCAGGTTCAGATGAATCAGAAGTTCTTAGGTTGTTAGACTAGCCAATAGTACTTTTGTTCGAGTTTTCGTTAACTGGTTCTTTCTTAGAAGTTGAAAGTCTGATAGTACTGTATGCTACCACAAGACAGCAAATATAAAACAGTTTAGTGCTGACCAGTTTGCTACGTGTTCTCCATTGGCAATCCAAATTCCTTGTGTGATTCACAGTTTTCCACTCCAAAACGTGATCATTTAACTTTGTACGATGGTTTTCTGTTCATTTCAACAGACTGCACGCGTAGGTCACTCGAGTAAGTGCATCATTTCAGATGGTCTAAAATGCTATAAGGTCATTGGGACAGTATCAGTGTGACCCCCTTGGTAAACACTCGTTTACACTATTTAATTACAAATTTTACAAGCATGATTTTATCCCTCATTGTACAACTTGGAATGCGGAAGTCAGAGTGTGTGTTATTTGCTGCTGTAGTCTGTTAATGTAACGTTACAGTTTGATTTGTATTTTGTATTTGCAGGTAGGACAGTCACGTAAGTGGTTAAAAAAGATGAGTGAGAGGTAGAACACCGTTAGAGAATTCCATTATGTGGGAAACTGGGGGCTACATTCTTTTGCATCAAGTTGGTTAGATACATAAATGAGGACGGTGGAGTTGTTTTTTCTCAACTGGTACGCTCACTTACTACTCTTTTCAGAAAGTCTATCTGAATGCGAGGGATAAGATCAAATGTGAGTGCTATGTAGTTTGAAACAAACCAATAAGCTTACGATGATCGTTAGAATCGTTCTTAGCGCTGCCTTTTTCCCTGTAGGATGGGGAGTTGGCCAATTTAGAGACCATCAATTCTGCGAAAGCAAGTTGATTAGCTGGGCACGTACTTTTATGAGTTTCTCGGTGTCACGTTGCATTACAGAGGCGAAATAAGCACTGTGCTTGTAAGAAAGCAAACTGAATTAGTGGCAATCTGGAAACCAGTTTCTAGGTCAGATAACCTTGATTATGAAGTTATGCAACGTATACCTATTTTTCATAGGATCTGTTTACTTTAGGAAAAACCTGATTTGTTACGCAAAGTGAACTGAACGCTCCAGAGGTATCAATATTCTCCTAATCTCTTTCAGGGGGTTTGGAGTCAACAGTGTTAGTCTATGCAATTGTTATTATCGTTATCTGAAATCACGTGATTACCAGCAACTAGTAAGAAGCACAAAATGCGATTTTCCCCCGTTTTAATGGTGTACACCAGTAACTTTTTCGCTTTTTTCTCTAGCGTTCTGCGGCCACGTTTCTAAACATGGAATGATTGTAAATCAGGACTATTCAAGTGGGATTCCATCAATTTTTTTTGTTTCTAACAATAGCTATGCGACACATTCAAATGTTTTCAAAAGGTCTACTCTCAAGTAGTTTATCGCACTACTGCACACGATTGGATAATTTGGTGAAGCTTGCAGATAACTGAAACACTCGACATTGATTACAAAATCTGAGAGTTTCCGGAATGAAATTCTGGAACCATATTGTGATGAGATGTATACTCACCGAAAATGACTCCCTACTAACATATCGAGTGAGCACTCTATTCAGGAGGCCAATGTAGTTTTACAGAGCAATTGCCTGTTGAGTGAGATGGACTGAAGTCAGATCCAATAACCATCCCTACATAAGATATATTTCAGTAGAACAGTTAAAAACGTTTATGCGTACGACCTATGACTTGGCAAACTTCTCTGCAAATTATGAAGTGCATAATACAGAACAGGAAGTTATAAAGAGAAAAACAGGAGTCACATGTGAAGTTAAACAGAAACTTAAGGTGTTTATCTATAATGTGTACATTACTTGAAGAAGGTTAACATCGTAGCATAAAACTTCTTGTGCGTAGATATTTCGATCACATCTCATCTGATACTACAGGGAAACTGATGCAATCAAGACATAAGGAAAGTGTGGCAAAAATGGCGAAGAATGCGTGAGTGGCAGATGACTTCAGAATGATCGAGACCCCGGAACGGGCTTTCAGATGACATAACGCGAAGTAGATAAAACGAGGTATGTTAAGAGGTAGAAAGGTCATATACACTTACAACAGGAATGGAGAGAATGCCAACGGGTTCTTGTAAACTTGACAAGAATCCCAAACTATCAGAGGTGCACATGATAGAATAACAAAAACCTTAAAGAACCGTGCCGAGTTTTTCGGAATGGGACAAAACTGCTACGGGACAGACATAATGGTAACTAATTGGAACTGGAGATATAACACCAGTTTTATTCCACGAATAGAAACAGCCTCAACGAACGCAGACCATGCCGTTCTGCGATGTATGACATGAAGTGTATTAACACCATAAACTCTGATCTAGATTGTGTAGCTGCTTTGCGGCTTCATTTCGAACGACGTCAGTTCCGGAGGTACACAGCCATCTGGAAATGTGCTCGTTGACGCGCGTTCTCAGTCACCTCGACAAACAACCTGTCCACAACTAAATGTGAAACCGTAACTTACATCTGATAGAAGGATCATGACGACGAGGTCTTTCCTCGCTGAGGTCAGCAGTTGTGCAATTTCCTCAGTGGGCGGGACTTACGCGGCGTCGCACATTCGCCTGGCTGCGGCTGCAGTTGAAACTGAAACAGGATTTCCTCTAAGTGGTAATTGATGGCAGACATCTTAAGTGAAAAAGCCATTATAAACGGTTATGGGTCAGTTGATTTAATGTTTCCCGAGGAGTCCAGTTGGGTAACCGTTGTCAACCAATGTACCATGAAGGGGTTCTCCCTCATTTTCGGGTTCGTCAGCCTTGTCAACCTCACGAATCCCGTAAAGCAAACCACGAAGAAGGCCACATGTGTGGGAAAGTGAATTAAAATTTTCAAGACACGTTTTGGCCGGAACAAGTTTTCATGTGGTATAGACTTCTACACAGAAAGTCAATCACATTTCAATGCAGTATGATGTCAAGGAGTGTAATTTTACTGTCACTGTCAGCTTTTGTCGTGAATCTGTCTGTTGTAACCGGCTTTACGACCTACGAGCATGTAAACAGATATCGGATAACGGTTAGTGAAACGGTGGATAACGGAACGACGTCAACGGTAGTCAAAAACGGATTATGGAATATAGATGACTAGTCCGTAACTTCCCGGCCAACCCAACTACCCGAGGCTAACGCATGAACAAAGGAAAAAGACTGGCCCCCGAACAGAGCACCTTTCATATTACTCACTCCGAAGACAACACGGCCACGAACTAGATCTTATTTAAGGGGTTTTTGACCAATCAGGAAACATGGTCAGAAGGTGGACCAGCCAAATTTTCAGACAGCACAGTGATGCACCAATTGAAAGACGAGCATGTAGGAGGGGTGCCAGAAATTGATACAAAGGCTGAGAACGCTCGTGAAGAGAGAAGTGCTTCATGATCGTGTCGACTATGGAGGTCACTTCAAACCGCATTGAGTTAGGCTTTTTCAAAGGTAAATAAAACGGTATTTTCGGGGAACTGAATTCTTCCCCCATATTGACTTTCCTGTGCAAATTTCAAAGTTCACTGCTGAAGCTGATAAAAATGTTATCTACGTATCTTCGTTAAACTTCTCTGTCAAGTTGTTAATTTAGCGTTTTGCTCAAGACAGCCTATGTAGATGTCTGCTAGTATAGGTTCTAGCGGGTTATCCATTTCAAGAACGTCGAACTGTCGCGAAAAGTTGCATTCAACAAAACTGTACGTTGGGCGTGCACAGATGGAAGTAGTTTACGTAACTCGTCCGGAGGGAACCTTAATTAAAGATTACAACGTACATAGTTATAAATAGTGTCTACCACATCAAAACGTTAATTGGAACATTGGTGAACGGAGGTTGTATAGCATAATGCGTCGTTAACTTATATTCCAAAGTGATATCTGAGATCATCCCCACAAATTGGAATGTGTCCTTCAGGCCATAACAACTTAGCTTTTGTCGTACTGGTTCAATGATTTCTACAAGCCGCGGAACATGCATGTGACAGATTGAGTTAATCATTGACAAAAATGGTTTGAGCGGAACGCGTCTTTAAGGTTTAGACAACCCGCAGATACACGAAGTTACGGAACGAATTGCCCGTGCGATAAACTTCTTGCGCCGAAACACTAATCTTTCCCATACCTATTTCGAATAACCACTGCATCATCTATGTAACAAGAATATAGAACCCCTATTGCAAAAATCCGAAACACTGTGGAAAACAAAAGCGGGTAATCGTTGGCTGTAATTTAGTCGAAGCCTAGATTTTCTATAACAGGTTCTTTTTCTAAATAACAAATTGACCACATTATTTGGAATTGAGAAGACATCAGAATAAAATTTTTTGAGGATAATTTAAAACGACACTTTTTATCACCTTCGATCAGTCTGTGACTTTGGGAACTGGGAGCCCAATTTATGATTACAGTGACTGCTTTGACAGTGATCAAAATGTTCAATCCGGTAAGCATAATTTGAGGTTCAAAGCGACGCTCATATCCGAGCACTGATTGATGTCGGCCAGGAGTGTGACAGTAACGCTTTTCACTGGATCTCTAGGATCATTTGGTCCTGAAATAGTCACTACTGCTGATTGAAGCATGCCAATGTCTCAGTGTGCTGTTCATAGTAGTTCCCAATGCACACTCTGCTTGTGTGTCGGTTGTCAGCTGTAAATCTTAGTTGGACAGTACAATACAAACTGTTGGCGTACAAATCCTGTCTCGGGTTGCCCGTCTTCGTGTGATGTGGTAATGCGGATATGAAGTAACAAGATTGCGCATATTCGTGATGTTCACTCTTGAACCGACGTCCCGTCTAATTTAAGGACGACCACCAATAAGTAGTGTGGCCATCAGTTTAAAATGGTGATTTAATACGTCATGTCACACTGAACAAGTAGTCTCAAATTCATTGAATAACTTCAGGTTTTACTTGATCCGGTCAAGCTTGATTAAGTTTTGGAGTTCGGTAGTAGCTGAATTGAAAATTTAGACATATAGAAAGCCTTCTCAGAGTAATTGGTCTCTTGGGGTCAACCAGTGTCAACTGCTTAGAGTCCTCAGTATTGCTGCTGAAAGATAGTGTGATGACTGCTTTCCGGAACAACCAACTTCACCCTCGCTACATACGACGAAAGTATAACAATTAGACGAATGATAGTAAGCTATGTTCTGTTCGCATAGCAATGTTCCACCTTTCAATTTCTTTTGGTTCTTATATTTTTGTTTGTGCCCAGCCTGGGTCAGAGCCATTAATTCCATCGCCTTTATGTATTGGAACATCAGGAATTGGCAATGCGTTGCAGTTGCGTGTTTTGTGCAATTGATTTTGCTTGAAACAGGTTGCTAGGCCAAGCGTGTTGCCTCCCGGTTGATAGATCACCCATCAACCAGGATAATGGGCACGTTAAATCAAACTGGCGAACTATCCAAGTGCAGAGGAGTGCAAAATGTGGGGTACATCCCAAGCAAGCGAACTGTACCCTCAATGAACTTTTGTATGAATTTCGCATAGAAATCCTTTCATGTATATAAGATTATCATCCCGATCAATACAGGTGGTGCGTTTGGTGATCTGACAACACGAATATCACCCGAAGAGATGCTAATCTATTCGACATTTTACTTCTGCATTGCAAAACGTATTTTCGCTAGTTCTGCTCTTGGCCGCCTAAAGACGCCATGTTTCACTTAAAAATCTGACTCAAGCCACCTGCACCATCATTTCACAGACCTGACCCACAACTGAACACTCACAATCACACACACTTTACATCACTAAGTGCACGCTTCAGCAATTCTCCTGAGGACATCATGTGTGCAATCCATATGTTGTCTGTTTTTGACTACTTATTAGGTTACCTAACTTGTGTCTCCATGACAGTGTGTACCACGTGCTGATTATTCGTGAATGATAGCCCGGATCCACCGGAGCGATACATTTCCATCTGATGATGTAATGACTACCGGGGATGTCCTTCAGTGGTATGACCTGTAAACAACGACATCATGGACAACTAATGCAGAAAACACGCGGCCGGTTAGCCATTTAAACATGAGCTCACGTCAACACCAGTTACATCTTCCGTATCAATAATGTAAACTCACGAGGTCAGATAATGACCAAGTCCTTGATTTAATATCCGACCACATCAGCGTAACAATATCATTCGGTTTTAGTAAGATGAACAAAGATAGGAGTGTGTGTGAATGAAAAAAATACGATGTTGAGTCAGGAGGCAACAGTTCGCCTGAGAATAATTTTGGACACATTTCCGATTCGTTGCAGCTCGTAGACGGTGGTGAATGTCATATGTACTAACAGGAACTGTGTAGAAATTTGGCCAACCTATTTGCCTTAGACGGTTTTTATGGAACTTTTTCATTAAGGACGTTTGCAAACTGAGTAAGCTGATGACTGAGAGCTGTTATTGGTTCCATCGTCCGCCTGAAAGTAGGTCACACAGGTAAACATAATTAAATACTCGTGTCGAGTATTTCGGTGCTCTGGATCGAAATGGAAAATAATTTCATTTCAGCGGGTTGATGTTGAGAATCGATCAATAGCTCACGGAAGGATACAAAGTTCAAAGGTGATTGGTAACGGCTGTAATTTCAACTGCGTCCACTTCATTTGTGGAGGGTGCCACAAAACTATGTTAAGGTTCAGTTCTTTTTAAGTCAGTGATGAATGTTGTTGACTGCCCAACCTATCTAGTCGGGAGATAGAACAGAGAAAAGCCAATTGTCCAAGATTGCTTAAGCCAAGTTATGCCTTATATCCTGCTATGTACCCTACGTCCATCCCTATTCAATGTTTCTTCAACACGTGTGTAAACAGGAAACCTGAAAATTGTCTAATGAAGGTTACAGTGTCACAGCTATCTTTCCCACGACTCTGATATTGCCAGAAAGAGTCGCGCTACTGCAGAAGGTTACAAGTGGCACGTCGTGGTTTTCTGACAGACTGAGTGCGCAAAGTCACTCAAAAGTAGTCAGCCTTTTTATTTAGAATAGTTCGAAGCAATGACTTGTAATGAGGCAAAAAATAGAGACTCGAGAGCACAAATGCTATTAACTACATGCAAACCTTCCCGGATACAATATTGTAAAATGTAATGACACTGACGTGTCCGAAGTCGTTGACGGACTATCTCAAACTGGTCTTTACCGTGTATCTCAGTACAGTGATGCGCTGCTGGAGAAACGAATATTGCATGCAGTACCGTTTTAAAGTTACAAATATGTTACTGGCAGTGTTCCATGGTTTAATTAGTGACACTAACCTCAATTTGGTTGAAATGAAGTGAAATTAAGTCAACATGGTCTCAATACGAATAGCGGTAAAAGATGGTTGCAGCCACAAAGTTTATGTAGTGAAGCAAATGACCCTGGACTGACGTGTCTCCCTACAACCGGTGACACGGAAAGAATTTGAAGGGCATCGTAAATTAAACACTAGCCTTCAGGCTGTTCATAAACACAACATTCCTGACAAATTCTTATAATTACGTTCAGATCTGTTCTTCTTTATATTTATGTTTGAAGTTCATCACCTGACCGCAGCACTGTATTAAGTAGCTTAAATTAGAAAGTGACCCAGAAAACGAGTTTGATGGTAGGTGGTGTCGTACAGACAGCCTAAATAGGCTTGGAACAGTTTAAGACGAAATCGACAATTTACGGTGAATTTTTGCGCACGTGAGATTCCAGCAAAACCTACAAATAACCTTAACTGACTTAAAGAAAAACGAAAATAGATTGTGCAATAAAACCCATAAAAGCGTTCAGATTGTTGTATTAGAAAAACAGACGCATGTGGACAAGATGTCAACAAAGAATGCGGTCAGATTTGTTGGAATAGATACAAAGAACGACAAAACACCTGTTTTTGTGAAGACGACCTCCAGTATCTTCCTAAATGTGAAAAAAGAGGTGGCTTAATGTGTTTGTGTTCGGATGGGTACGGTCAACGGGCCCAGCTCTATCCAGCCTTAATGGTTTTCCCGAAATTACCAAGTACGGTGTACTGATACCCAATGATTTTGCATTGAAATGTATTAACCTAATGGCATGTATTCGTTACAATACCAATTAGCAACAGCTTAACTTCAAACGAATCAAAGGATACGTTTCCATCCGTGGAAACCACAGAAGGATTGACTATTGTAAGTAAAGCATGCTATCATTTGACGTGTACTTACCAGCTTAATTGTAACGTTTAAAGGAACTGTGAACTCTCCCGAGATATTAAAAGCTAAACATTAAACCAAACACTGAGCTACCCGTTGGGTGCCTGGGGGTGCATCTAATAGCTTGTGCAAACAAGATAGCCTATGTCTGATATGAAAAGTAATATTGGAAATCGGGAATCTTCGCAATACATTTTACTACCCAAACAAAGTAAACTTAACAAATACCGTCTTTGAAGCAGTTTGTTCTCTCTATGAACTTGAATAAGCCAATGAGAAGACTTAAATCATGTGATGTTCTCCGGAGTAACATTTTGTACATTCTGATCACACATGGACATGTAACTAATTTTAAACATTAAGATAAGGTTCCGTAGGGCGGAAATAATGGCTTAAGGGATTAGACTTGCGTTATATGCTCAATTCGAAAATCTTTACAATCAACTTCAGCAACACTCGCCAACGTCTGAGGAAAACAAAAATTGGCTGAAGGCAAAACTGGTGGATGTCGCCTATCAACATCGTAATTACAAACAAAAACGCCACGGCCTATTAACACTGGCACATTTCCAAAGCTTGAGGGAAATAAGACGGAATGAGAACCTAATGGTGCTACGTCCAGACAAAGGCTCAGGTGTTGTGTTGATGAATAAAACGGAATATACGAAGAAAATGTTTGAAAATCTGAGTGACACTCAGAAGTTCTTGCCGGATGACACTCCCGACAACATCCAAGAATTGGAAAAAGAAATCGCCTGCAGGTTAGAAAAGCTAAGGACAAATGGCGTAATTTCTGCAGACAAATGCAAGTTGTTGAAGCCAATGGGCACAAGAGCGCCGCATATGTAAGGACTGCCCAAAATCCACAAGCCCATTGTCCCACTTCGGCCTATTATGTCAATGTGCAACGCACCGCAGCACAAGTTGGCCGGGTGGCTATCTGATCTGCTTGAACCGATCAGAAAACGTTTCAGTAAGTACAGTCTGAAAGACAGTTTTGAACTGGTAAATTGTGTAGACGATCTAGATATTTCGAACAAACTCATGTGTGCATTAGATGTGACGTCCCTCTTCACTAACATTCCGTTGCATGAACCGGTTGATAACATTTGTAGTCTTATTCTAAGCAACAATGTTCCTTTTCCTATTCCAGTATCCGAACTAAAATCATTATTACTCCTGTGCACACATAATGTGAAATTCAACTTCCAAACATTTACTTTCCAGCAAGTGGACGGTGTTGCAATGGGCAGTCCACTTGGTCCGCTCCTACCTGATTTCTTTATGGCTAAGGTAGAATCTGCATTGGGTGAAAGTTTGTCAAAGCCGATACTGTACAAGCGCTACGTAGACGATATCCAGGCTATTTTTGATAATTCAAGTGATTTGGATGCATTATTTTCGGAGTTGAATCAAGCACATCCCAACCTCAACCTAATTAGAGAGAACGAAGTAAACAACTGCCTTCCATTCTTGGACATTCTAGTTACCCGAAGATCAGGTGGCACGATTGGAAGATCTATTTACAAAAAGCCTACCTGGACAGGACAGTATATACAATTTGAAAGCTTCTGTCCAGTGCAATATGAGAGAAGCCTTGTTCGAACGCTTTTTCACAGAGCACGGAGGCTATGCACAGGTGATAATCAACCACAATTAAGCACACTCAGAGATACGTTGTTGGCCAACGGGTACCCTTTGCAATTTATCAAGGAATATAGCAGTGTCATTACCCCAAGGATACAAGAAACAACAGTACCAAAGAAGACGGTATACTTCGAACTCCCGTTTTTAGGGGATGGCTGGTCAACAATGACAAAAAGACGTCTAACAGCTGCTGTATCCAGATCTTACAACGCTATAAAACTATATATAATACAAAGAACCAAGGCCTTACTAGTCTCTTCGGCTACGAACAAACAGTCTACATCTGTCACATCCACTGTCTATACACATATTCATGTAGTTGCAGTATGAGCTACATAGGGAGGACAAACCGTCAGCTGGCTTTTCCTATCAAGGTGTATGTTCCCAAGTGGCTGGAAACATAACTAGAAACACCAGGTGCTTGCCTCAAGGCCGACGGACGGCACCCGACATCATCAATAGCGAGGCATCTAATCCAAACAGGACACAGAGTCAAGGTTTTTGACGCATTCTCTGTGATTTTTCGAAGTCACCGAAAACGTATCCTCCAGTTTGTTGAGGCTTTGGCTATCAGACATTATAAACCCCCCCTGTGTGTTCAGAAACAGTTTGTGTTCACGCTGCGGCTGCCTTGGTAGTCAGCATTCCCATTTGTTTAATCTTCATTTCCGTGTCTGTCTGTCTAATCCCTTAAGTCATTATTTCCGCCTAATGGAACCTTATCTTAATGGTTAAAATTAGTTACATGTCCGTGTGTGTTCAGAATGTACGATATGTTACTCCGGAGAACATACGCGTCTATCGAAATTCGGTAGTGAATTTTAGTCTAAGGCGTAATGAAGAATACCGTGGAAATGATTGTTGAAAAACTGTAAAAGCATTTCGATAAGGACTGTTTTCAAACGGCTGGTGCCACATATTTCTTCATCGCCTTAGCAACTTAAGGATCCAACTTGAAGTTGACGACTGTCGCTAGGAACGCCCATTTTAGCTTGTAATGACTCAAAGATGTGCGCCAAACCGGATGGCTCAGTTTTGGCCATCCGTTCGCCCCATAAACAATATATCCCGGACCTCTGTCAGACGCCAAAATCCAGAATCTATACCAAAGAGCCTACCGAACGGTCACACCCTCTAACCCAGTCGGGTGAGCGAACGTGCACAATGCACCACCGAGTCCACACGCCGATAAGCTGGCTGTGGGTGAGATGAGGGTGTACACGTATTTCCAATGAAGTCGCTTGGTCCCATCGATCTAGTGATTTGGCCACCACGGTTCATCATCGATGAAACGAGCAGGACTATTCACATACGTCCCTGTAACCGTTTCAGCACTCCGACGGCTATGCTGGTCTGGGAATCAGCATACGCTGATGAGTGCAAATGGACAAAGTAAAAATACGAGGTTTCCCTAACGCATCGCACCATCACGACAGTTTTTCCAGTCAACTACCATTGCAGACATTACCGTCACGCGAAGATTAAAAAAGTCAGTAGTAGATAAACCATAAGGTCACAAAGGATCCTCGAAGTGTTCTTCACGGTTTCGCTTACACAGAAGCATTCTGCTTAGACATGACGACAGCACACGTTGCAAAGCAATCTAGGAGATTGCACTGCACTCCGAGATTACGGCTGTTTTGAGTCCCCTCAGTGTTTTTTGGACATTCCCTGTGGAACCCGTGTTTGAGGAAGCCCCAACGGTAGGGCGTGTGTTGAAGTGCTTGATAAAATGTTCACCCATGAGGACGAGCAGATAGTTCCGTCACAATAACCTTTGAAAATAATAGAAATCAAATACGTTTTCCATGTCACAACTTGTGTTGTTTTCGGCTAGTTTAACGTAGAAAGGAGACTGTGAAATGGTGTGGAAGGATTGCATGAAGACTACTGGACCGTCTGGTAGTTTCGTCAAGGAGTATACTCAGGAGGATGGTTGAACACATGAAATTCGTAAGACTAACTCAACGATGCACAATATTCTGGTGGTAAAAGAAAGTGGCTTTGATTGTGATATAACTTAACTCCGACCCTGATTGGCCACCACAACACACAGATGCCTAAGCTTTAAGATGGGAACACTGTGCTTTGTCTCCCCGTCTCTGATAGAATTTCCGAGCAGATCGTTTTAAAAAAAACCTGCACAATAAACGAACATGGAACGACACCTAAACTCTATTAAAATGCTTTTACTAGCGAAAAGAAAACGGTGATGAACAAATTATGAAATCTGCCTTATTTGCACTAACTACACGTTAAAGACAGTGCTTAATTTTCATCAAATTTTTGCACTAATGGGCGTCTTGGCTACCTCACAGCTCTCAATGTTGAAGCAGCCAGAACTGAGTGATGGTGGATCTCCAGTCAAGCACACAATAGTCGACGGAAATCTCCCGTACAAAGGTGGAATCTCACGTGTATCGCTGAACAGACGGTTTGCCACAGATCCCTTCTCACAGTGCAAGATTAAGTGTATCATTGAAATTTCAACTGGTCGTAGCTATTTAATTTACAGAACAATTTACCTGACGAACCTGTCTTGTTTCACAATTATCTCTTTTTGTGGAGTTGAATGTATCTGCTGCAAGTGCCCATCGGCTGAAATGTGTGAACGCCAGAAGAGAGGACAACAACAAGTTATCTTCAATTCAACCTTGACTCGATTGGTCGTTTGTCACTGGAGTCAGCGTCAGTGTCACAATTATGCTGAACTACGTAGCCACACGGGATCACGCTACAAGTGTAAACATTCGTTACTTAGCGGCATCTCAGCTAATCGGAATCAGATTGAGTAAGCCGTACATTTTACTCAATCCTTTGAGCTGTTGTGTAACGTCCTTGCTAAAACAAATTGTACAGCAATAGTGTAGCGAAATCCACAGTGCAAAAGTCATTTCAAATTCGCACCACATCAAGCACCACCCAGTTCTCGGTTGATAAATATATTTTACGTCTATTGACACATCAAAAAACCAGTCTGCTCACCAAGACGTGTCGTATTGACAGAGCTAACATGTAAACAGTATTCACCGTTCGGTTTATCCCCTAACTTCACAGCCTTCCGTTGGACTTACTAAAAGCTACAGATAAAGGGGTGAATGTTCGTTCCGCAAAATTCTTGCAAACTGTTCCAAATTTAAGTGAAAACTATGTGGGACTTGTTTATATACACGCAAATCGATTGTCTTTGTCCGTTCATTCACAGGTACCATGGCGCAAGCATACCGTCGTGCTTATTAATGCACTTCATTTTCCATAATTACTGCGTGCTGTTTGTTTTGAGGGGAAAACTATACAGTATTTCCACGGAGAACTTGGAAACACCGACAACGAAACGAGTGGTTTTCAAAAGCAAGGTTTTGTCTCCTTCGTGAAGTAGTGAACCCTTCTGCAACAGTACAATGTGTTGAAAACTCCCAGTAGGTCTTACTAAGTGCTGGTTCAACTCAATGGAATTTGTCGTCAGCTTTGTTTGTCGGAAATCAGTTTTATTTTGCACCTACACTCCGAGATAGGCATAGAGTTCCAGTCTAACCTTACGTGTGTCTGAATGTTTTCTGATTTTCTAACTGAACACATTGCTTGTAAATATTAAATACCTATGTATGAATGTGAACCAACTTATTGTCATGGTTCGAGGGTATACAGTACAATACTGATTTTGAAACTACCAGGCTCGAAAATGCTTGTTTGTGTGTAACCGTTTACCAATAAGGAAAACACTTTAGGCGTAGGGTATCAACCCACTGTCCTCTTTTGGGTGAAAAGAAAGTGGTCCATAAAAATGTTCACTGGTTAATCACTTGAGGACCGTGATATCCACTAACAATTCACTCGGTTGCTTCCCTAATCCCAGCTAGACACGAGAATTGATAATGCTGGTTATGACAGCGTTTCTTAGCCTGGGATTACCGTACTCCTTGGGGTATGAAAACTGAACGTTATGACAAATTTCGTTAGATTATCTTTGAAGTTTCTGTACCACGTTCACATATACGCGGCACATTACTAGAAGCGTTTTCAGAGAATGGTTAGCACATCTTTACATCGAATGAAGAGGATAATTATTGTTTAGTTACGTTCGGCTGTTCAATCCACTACCCATAATTTTGCTCTCAATCTCACGGTCATCATCGAGTAACAACAGCAACAGTTACCTACAAGATAGTGATGGTAAATTTGGTCAGTTTCCGCGATCATCTTTCGTTTGTTCAGTACTTACTTTACACAGCGGATTACGGCAAATTGACTTGCCGATAATATTTGCTAGGCGGCTACCCTTTTGTGATCAATAAGTTCAACAGTATATACGTATGGCCTGATCAAACCGTGGAATCGACCAATCTTAGGCGCAACACACACACTCTCTCACGAAACTCCTGCTGTATGCGCAACACAAAGTCAACATCCAGACAACGAACTGTGGTGCACTTGGTGGCGGTTTGCAACATTTTAGCGAAAACAACACAATTTCGATCTACCTGTGCGAACATCAACGAAAAGTGTCGCGCGCAAACCATGTCCAGCGCACACAGTCCTACAGATGTGCAATATCCACCTCTCATCCTATTGCAGTGGTTTGGGTTGAGATTTACGGCGAACTTCATATTTCATCGGTATACCAGCACACAAGTCTTGACGACAAGTATCACTCTATGGCTCGTTCACCTGCTTCGTAAAATGTTGACGACGTACTGTTAAGTTCCATATGGCTAAAATCCTATTAGTCCTGGTGTGGTTAGGTATAAGTTCAGTTAATAACGAAACCATTTGTAGGATGCGGGCTTGCGGATGAGTGGTGATTTCACTGGCATTGTTTCAAGCCGTGAACCTCGAGTAAATACTCACTACATGACTGGCTAAAGGATCAGTTGCGAGGGTACACACTAAAGACGACCTGTGTCAAGGGTGAAACCTGAGTCCATCGTTCTTTTTGAAAGCGGTTGACTGCAATTTTCACCTGAATACCACGACCGCGGCCAAATGTGGGTGGTGTTCATATTGGAGCATCAAAATCTTCGACTACTGATCCATAACTTACAAGAGCACGTTGACAAATCACATCTGAGTCAAGACACAAGTCAGTCTACCACTCCATAGAAAATTCGGTTACATGCCCTCATTCCAATGAAATCCTGCGGAAGGTGTTCAAAGTAATGTCCGTTAAACGACCTTACAACTCCTCTCTCCTCGGTTACACTTCCGAGATTGTATAAGCTGATTTTGGTAACTGTCCGTCTTCTCCCCCAAGCCAGCTGTTCACCATTTACTGCTTAACACTCTCAACTCAAGAGTGCTCCACAATACTTTACATGACGGTATTAAATGCTAACGCATTTTATACCTAATCCAAGAAACCACTGAATTAAGAACATGAAGGCAGAGCTCTTTATAACCATCACACAGTAATTAGGTGTAAACGATCCACGAGAAGCTCCCTACAATTTGCTCATTCGGATTTGGTTCAGTGAAGACAATAACTTCAACCTAACTAAGAAGTCTTGATCATAAGGTTATCGAGTAGATAGAACGTAATGATTCTGTTCGTCCTGCTCTCGAAATTATCGGGCAAGCTGAACACTTCCTATGAGGTTGTTTCCGGGTTTGGATTTAATTATTCGATTATGTTTATTTTGAGATTACTAGTGTTAGGTTAACATGCTATTCTCACAAGCACAAGGGTCATAGTACAAACTGCAATACAGACAAGGTTATACACCGCTGATGATCACTACTAAGAACTAAACTTGAGTCTAGTGCTCCTTTTCAAAACGGAAAGCTTATCTGAATGCCAGGACTACGACCGAGTGTGGGTGGTGTTTAGTTTTGAAATAATCTAAGTCTCCGAACTTTCACTAGTCACTCAGTGTTTGAATGAAAATGGATATGAAAGAAGCAACCCGAGTGAATGGTTAGCGATATGACGTGACCTGAACCCACTAGTTTTCTTTTTCTGTGGACAACTGAAATTCACTGTCAATCAAGACAGATACGATATAGTGGCCTAGTGTCCACGAAGACCAAGTCGACAGATGTGTTATTCAGAATACAATCCAGCTGTTCAGCAAGAATAACCTGCCGAAAACAGAACTTTGGTCACGGTTCAATCTTCTGTTACAATTAATTCAGGAATAAATTCCACAGATTAACTTAACTTAAATGATTAATTTTGTGTGGTTCAGTGTCAGAAGGAAGAGGTTTTCCATATCACCGACTGATCGTCAAGTTGTGGATATAACTGGTCACAGTGGGCTACAACGTCAACTATGCCGTTACTTTTAGCAAGTGGAATCAGCGTGCCAATGGGCGCACCCGGTTTAGTCACCTGCCTTTGATGAGTAGTTACAGTGTTCATAAACGATTCGCCAATCCTACTCAGTCGGCTATGGTTCATGTTATTCACTGCAAACGGGATCCTTTGGTTTCCAGTTCCCCACTGGCTCAGTTCATTTTCCCAACCAGATTTTGTGAAGTCATTTGAGCTTTCATGATCCGGAGTGCATCCACAGAAGAGTAAAGATCAACGAAAACAAACAGTTGATTGTGGTTAACTGAGCTTCACAGCAAGCAAGTGTGTCGTCGAAACTATGGGCAAGCACTGACTGAAATTTTACACAGTCAAAGAGTGAACTAACTGTTCTGCCTTTTAAGTGAAGCCCACTTTTTCAGTCACTTCAGCTAATGGAAAACACTATGCAACAGATGCTGGTTGAACGATTCAGCTTCATTGTTACTTGTTAAAATGAAACGAAGTTGGAAAACTCTAATTATTGACCGCCTGCCTTACAAGGGCCGCCTAATGCTGACCAAGCATGCCTAATCATGAGCGGGTCTACCGTGTACACACTGATCTTTTTCATGCCATTAGTTTGTGTGCGAACTACTGAACACATTTATAAATCCTCGCTAACCAACATTAAAAACCGATAAGCCTTCTTGTGAAGCTTACTTATGGACGCACAACATGGACAGGTTGGCCGGTGTTTATGTTTACAGTGTTATCCAGTTACGAACTTCCTTATTGGTGGGCCAAATAACAATTTTTGTGGTGATTGCTTTGCACATTCGATAAACCCGGAAAGAAACGAATTTCTAAAAATTCTGTATAATTTGACCACATTGTTACCATATCTTCTTGGGATCACTGATTGCACATGAGGTTCACGTGCCCTACGTGCAAGCAATGTTTAATTGTGTTCATGTTGCACCATCCCCGGTGCGCACACACAGACGGAGGTGGCCCATATTTTGTGGTTTTATGGGTTAGAGTGACAATCATCGATCATTTTCCGTCAGATCACTGTCTCTTTCTAACCATAGGATACACGGACTATTCGACTGAAATGGAAGGAAATCATTCATCAGAATGGTAATGGCATAAGCGTTTTTAAAACTGCCAATAGAGGTACGATGTATAAACACTGTGGTGGAAATAATGTGATTTATTGATCAATGCAGTCCAATTCACGGAAGCAGGTTCGCAAATGTCTGTTTCCGAGGAATCGATTAACACGTCTATCTATTACAAAGAGAGGGGTACCACCGAGTTGCTTAAAACGACGGAACCGTGGGCAATTGTCTCATTTCTGGCAGCAGGATGATTGGGACGACCTGGCAGTGCTAGCTCAGTGTGAATGGTGTGCCTGTTAGAGAGTAGGCACGTAGGGCGTCAGGGTGGATACGAACTCGGAATAAACAATTGAGACAGTTCGGTACAAGAGTATGAAATAGAGTCCCCGTCACGTCAGCGGTTACGATGTCTTGGCGCTTCACTGACCCTGGATTCTCTGTGGTTATTTCGGAATGACTGACTACGATTCCTGCTGTGATTCGCGACGGGCGGATTTTCCATAGTGGTGTTTATTAGTGGCTTTCTGACCACATTCTCCAGTCATGAAAGGTGATCACTCCTTGACCGTTTGTCGAGCCGATTTTCCGTTAATCCAGCGAGCTCCACTACACAGGAACACCAGAAAGAATTACTAGTCACATTAATGTAGAAATATCTTGGTTTTCACTTTAAGGTATAACCCACACGTAATGGTGGATCGGGAGCGGAGTTTTCGGCAGCAGATATTCCGTACAGTTCATTAAACAGTCTATAGTTTGAAAATACCATCGCTTACTCGCCTTCAAAAAACAGTCTGTCGAATAGTATATTCTTCTCAGTTTTAGATTTTAGAGCCCTGGTGTTCACACTTAAGCTTTCTAGATACTAGCTTACCCTACAGCAGAAACGATGTGAGCCATCTTCTTTTCGACGATAACATTCGAGCTCGATCATTTGCTCTGTTCTTGAGGCCGGAGGCAGAAATGCTGTTTTGCCTCAAAGATGCAAAAACAGATCGGGGTGTTGTCCCTTTATGGTCACTTTCGCCTACACAGTATCAGTTTCATAGACAACTTGCTTTTCTGATCAAATAAACATCCAGGAAGTGAGATAAGGTAGAAATTTCTACATTTCATGTGATATATGTGGAATGTTGACCTAATTTAAACAGTGTCAACTTCCTTCAAGCTATTTGCTGTTATGAGTATGTGGTTCACACAGCCGTGGTAAAAGCCTGTTCCTGAATTCAGTCACTTTATCGGCTAGTAAAAATGACCTGTAAATGAGCCCACAGCCACTTCGATTTATTTGTCAAAATTGAAGATAAGTCATATATAAGTGGTAGGTTTAACGTGCATCAGCACATCACTTCAGTCATGAACATAATCGACTTCCGTAGGTTAATCGCAAACATTTCAGTATAACTACATAAGTTGCCGATAGTTTCTATCAGAGAACACTGAGCAAGAATGTACTGAAATCATTCAAGCAATCTAAAGTAGTATAAAATTTTAATATTTCGCAATCTCCACAACCCCTAGTGCCGCCAAAGTCATGTAGACCTCAGGGGTAGCACGCAGTTTACAAGGTCTCAACGAAACGTTGTTCAATGCAAGTGTCCAGTGTTAGCTATCCAGAACCCAGATTTCGTCGTTGAAATGGAAGAGGGTATAGTGTGATATCCAGTTTTTGTCCGCGTACACTATTCCTGAACAGTTATCTGACTGAATAACTGAGGTCTTTACCCTCAGTCATCTAATTTAGAACCTCGATAGGTTTTTGCTAAATGGATTGGGAATAACACAACGAACAAGCTGCAATACTCTATGTTTCACTTACTTTGGCTGGCCTTCTTCAGGAGTGTTGTCGTAACGTTGTGTTATCCCCAATCCGTTTATCAATAACATATTAAACACGACGCCCAAACGGCTTGACTTCGCGCGTACTGGATTTGGTGTGGATATCTTACAGCTCGATAGGTTTCTTTGTTAATTTGACCTATGTGCATCGTATAAAAGTTTGTACTTGTAACTACCTTTGAGTTAATTGGACACAGCTTCGGCACAAATTATGAAACTGAATTAAATTCGATAATCCATCAACAGTATCAATCGGGCATCAAAGTGTGCATTCTCGTGATAGAATTCAGGGGCTAAAAGTCATTCACGTGACTTCAGAATGATGTAGAAGTTGGTTTTTCTTTGAGGATCTTGTTTAAACAACTTTTTGAGTGTAATTTTCAACTCTAATTAGCCACAGGTGTATAACCCTAGAGTTGACGTTAGTTAGCTCATTCACATCATCCGTATCGAATCGTTCGACAAGCTACTGTTTAGTCATCAAAATACTCCAATACGTCCGTGTTTTGATAACTGAGTTATGTTTGCTTCTCAAAAACCGTGTGTTGATTATCAAAATTGCTGCAAATTACTGCTCAACACGATCAGCTTGGGCTGTTTCGGTCACTCCAACGAATAATTTGGCATATACAGTGTTGTTGGCTGGCTTCGTTGTGTGACAATATGACCCATCAGTACAACTAGTGTCAAACCAATTGGCGAACCCTTTTGCAACATCCTCTCTGCACAGTCTAGTCGACCCCAGCCACTGCACAACCTTGAGAAGATTACGCGATAGAGTGAATGAAACTAGCCAATGAACCACTTAGTCAATAGAACGTTTCACTATCACGTGATCGAAAACAGCGTGCAACATACTGGATCATCTCGCGAGCAATCAGCTAGTCATGAGACGTGATGACTGGGCCGTAAATTCGGAGGCACGCCGACTAAGCAGTGTGTGTGCATTGCGCACATGTGTACACTGCGTAACATGCACGTGAGATCATACAGGTTTTCTCAACATTCGCGTCTCTCCTGAGCCCAGCCAGTCTGTTGTTAGGGCTAAAGCAGTAGCACCCGATAAATACGAAGGAAAGGTTAAAATTTCTGCAACAAAGTAAGAACCCACCTTAGAGGTTTGTCCTTCGGAAGCGAGTGTTACGAAAAGGACTTTTCTTCCTTTGTGAACACATTTGTCCAACACTCTAGTAGGTTGTAGACTAGACAGTCGTGCACAGTTTGAAACAGACAACATTATTCTCATGTTATCCCAGCATTTGATTTATCCGGTTGAACATATATCTCGGTATCTGTGTATGCACTCTGGATAGTGTGCTTCACAGTATTCCATTCAGATTTATCGTCAGACCACAAGCTGATCAATTCAGCAAGCTATCCATCAGGCAGAGGCATTGTTTCGATAAAGTTGCACCCATTTATGTAGCATTAGCTTGATGGAGTACGACCGTCGATTACAGAAGTGACAAAGCAATTGATAACTAAAGCTTCCTAAACACGCTCGCATGATTTTTAAATATCCACTTCTTTCGATCCAGTTCATCAACAAAGTAGAAACCTATCGTCGAATTTCGCAATTTCGTTCACTCTCTTCAGTCCTTAACGTAAAACACAACACATGGGACAGGCAGATAACTACAACAATACAGGCACTTAATGTCTGGGTTTACATCGAAGCAATGCTGTCAGTTTCAGAATAGGCAGGTTGTGTTTTGAGCAACAGTGCTCAGGAAAACACCAGCCACTTGGGATTCCGTTCGGTGGTGTCAGCAACGTGATCTGTTTCCATGACGTTACCTACAATGAACAAGGCAAGATTTCGGTTAGCTCCTTCTATTTCCATTGTCTGTTGCGTCATTACGGCCCCCCCCGCTCGGGCATGTGTTCAGTTACTCTTCGTCATCGGCAGCGATGCGTTCTGCCGATATAAATGTCACTGCAACTGCAAGTCAACTGACAGATTTTGTGAGGGACAGAACAGTCTGCTAGATCACGATTATGGTCATACTGAGCAAACACAGCTTTTTAGGAGTAGCAACCGCAAATCACTTACAAGTATAGTTGCTTTTGATAGATAATTTCATATACACCTGCTGCTTACAAAACCTAACAGCCCCCATCAGTCTCTTTTGGTTGATAATGTCAAAAAACTTCTCGGGACACCCACTAATGAACAACATAGTCTTTAAGTTCTCCTCGTTCTTTTGTGAACAATTCTGGACGCAGACCTGTCAAGCCGTGTGAAACAATGTTCGCATCAGGCATTGTTTGTAAGCAACCGACGAAAAAAGATAAACTCGAAATACTAACCGCTCAAAGTGGCCTTGCAATACATTGAGCATTGTAACAAACCATCCCGACATATATTCAGTAAAATGGTTAGAAAAAAACAGTTGTTTGTTTTCCCTTCATGAGAAACTAAAAGATTGGTATAAACAGAATGCGAACCGTGCAAAAGTGTAACAAAACATATATGAGCTTACGGGTTGAGGTTTTGTTCGCTATACAGTACAGTTAAATCACTCAGGCATAAGGTCGTAAATGCGTCCCTAATTACTATTGTTTGTTCATCATCAGCTTTCATTTAATATCACAGTCTCTTCGTTCTACAATCACACCAGTACTGTTCCTTTGGTTGATGCTCTCAAATATTTTAAATTCAATCTCCAATAATTATTAATAATCACGAAGATGTGCATGGGACGCAAGATTTCGTTCACTTTAAACCTAACTGAATCCAAACTAAAACAAGTTGACAAGCATGTTATCGAGAAATTCGCTGTCAGGTCATTACATTTCCAATGAGCAAACAAAAGGTTTGGTGTAACACCTATCTCTAATTAAACGTGTGAAGCGATCAACTCCATACTCTGCTTTTTGAAGTCTGTCATGGCTAATTCAGTGAGGATGGAATATGCTCGTGAGTAGGTGGATGGTGAGCCAAAGGCATTCAAGAGCTTCAGTGAACTTTCCGTGAAAAAATAAAACGGTATTGAATGACGCTCGTTTTAGTCATAGCCGTTTTAACGCTGGGATATGCTTGGACGCTATCGGGATGCTCTATAGATGATCGGAAAATACTGACTAACGTTCACGTTGTGGCCACTGTTCGCCAGATGCCCCACAACAACTCCAGTTGTTTAGTTTCTGACTGTGCTTCAAAATCCTGCTGGTTGTTGTTACCTTGTTCATTTATCAAACCGCCTCATTTTGCGTCTAACACAATTCGCTGCACAGCAACAATAGGGCTACACTGCGGTGTACCGCTTATCGTGATGAGGACGAATGATAACGCTATAGTACTAATGAGCACTCAGGTGGAGGAGAGCGCTTATGTACAGAAGCGAACGGCGAACGTGTTAGAAGGGACATTAGGGTGCAAACCAGCAAGAACTGGTACTGGTAGCCCTGGTTTCTCAAGGTTACTGTTATGTGCAAATGATTATTCGTATGCGAGGTGGTTTCTCGGTATGTACCCTCTGTAATAAGTTTATGATGAAACAGTTTTTGTCACTCATGTTCTTGGCTAATATCACTGTTCAGATAAGATAAGAAAAGAAGTAACTTTATCAACTGTTTGTATGGCCATCTATCTACCTCAACTTACCGATGTGGCTGAATAGGCTTAAAATGCTGTTGCATGTATTTCTCCGGACAGCATCTACGCATTACCTGTGAACACTTTTTCTGCTACTGACTTGATTCGACCTTCCTGCGTTTCATGTTTACGCATCAAAACAAGGCGATCACATGGGTGAACTCAAAATTACCTCATGGACAATTTTGTACATATTTTGATCATCTCGGCAGTTTGAACAACTTTCAAGCTACTCCCAGTGAGCTAACAGGTTGTGACGTCACTCGTTTGAATACTAAAGTCATTCATTTTATGAACTGATGCTGTTGAATCACCTGTCAACACACTGGAATTCTTTTATTTGGGAAAATCCACAGACTTCAGAGTATGTCCCGAAGTGAATATGCAAATGATGTCGGCAACGGTGTTTAAAAAACAAAGTTAGCCAGCAATGAATGTGCAAGATAAAAACTGCGTTTGGTTTAACAGTGCTACTGTATTCCATTTGTGTAGTTAAGGACAAACTGGCTTGAGGGAATCGTGAAATGCCTCAGTATAAGCCACATGGGCAACTAGATATATGAGAAGATAAGATCTGTTAGTTGGGAAATGTTCGTGTTACCGATGAGTAGCAAAGGATCTCAGTCTATATGGGTTGATCATCATCCACAACTGTTCGTAGCGGTCATACTCCCGAAGACATTCCGGTCAGCCTCTTTCGAAAAGAAGAGCTGGACTGGAGCATCACGCGGGATTAGAACTCTGAATACGCTTTCTTGAGGCAACCGTGTTAACCACCGCGCCATTCAAACGTTCAGTCACCTTTGTTTTCGTGCAACGCTCAGATTACCCGATCGTCTCAAAAGGAGAGAAGGTAACTGTTTTGGTAACTCCCAGGTTGAAATAACAGACATCATCAGCTTTTTGAAAGGCATTTTCAGTAGTGGTGATTTTCAAGAATTTTTCGTACATCGTCCTCATTTCTACTTCTCTGTCGCTACTGATTAGATCAGCCCAGGTTGTCCTATTAGTTAATACTGTTCCTATCATCGGTTTGTATTCCGGAAAAACTGCTTAGCTAACCAATATGTTTAACACCAACAAGAAGAGCGTCTGAAACTTATAAAGAGAAGCTGGCTTCTGTTGCCGTCGTCCAAGATCGTTGTCACAGACCTGGCTCACAAAACTTTAGGTTGGCTTTTGTTTGGCCACACTGTCATCACTTGACACACGGTACTCAGGCGGTTCACAAAAGTACTTCACTCAAGATGAGTTATGAGGTTGGAAGTACGGATCAAAACCGATTTTATAGCGCATTATATTGGATATCTGGACACCAGAAACAAACCTTCACCACTATAAACTGTGTTCGTGGGGGCCTTTCAAGTAAGATTAACAATCATCCACAACAACTTATATAATTTCTTAGTAATTGGGATATATTTCTCAATATAATTTTTCTCTTTGATCCTACTACTCTTGGAACCCTTGAAAACCTACTTCTAATCCCAGAGGCCCCAAGAGTCGTCCAGTAAGTGGGCAACCCGTGCCCTATAGCTTCAAAAAGGGTTCACTAAATTAGTCAGCTAGTAGCACTGATCTCACAGTGTTGGGTGTAACTGGCTCCTGTGGTATCCGTCAGCTCTGTGTGGAAATCACAGAAAATATTCGATCTTGAAATAAGATACCAGGTCGTTTTCTGGTGACCGTAAAGCGAACCACGAATGTTCTCTGGAGTAAATGTCACCTATCGATCTAATGATGTTTATGCGGAACTGGGCGCTAACATTGCCTAGCCTTCTACATGTCGGTAGGCTGGGAGAGATGAGCTACGGCCAGATGACTGCTGAGTACGATATTCTGGGTGTCTGCTAGATGTCCTTATACGTTTGCTAGGAACTGACCACCGCCGATCACGTGGACGATGCGTCACTAATAAATACTATGAGAAAAAAGTACCGTCATAAGTGCATTTATCACCATCACTTCTTCAATTACAACGCGTCCGATTTTGTTGCTAGCTGTACTCACTAAAGAACAAGTTGAAACAACAGCTTAGACGTATACCTCTTCGATCATTCCCTACGTGGATGTGATTTTGAAATGGCGGCATTGACCACAATTGATCCAGCCATACATTGTTCACTGCCAATTTGCTAAGACCAGTATGAATGAAGGCGAAAGTCGGCACCCGTTCGGTCACTGGCAATGTTTACGATACCATGGTTGTCGAGATGGCATGAGATTCGGCTATTATCGTGACCAACTGGAGGTTCGAACCTCGTTTAGGCTGGTTGTGCCTGATGATTACAGACGAGAGAAAAAACCGTTAACTGTGAAGTGACTGGTCTAAAATAAGTGTAGCATCGAAAGTTGAAAAGCTTTGTTGATTCACAAACAAAGACACTGGTAGTTTTTCCTTGTAATTACACGTATGTCGCTTGACTGTTGGTTGAAGCTCACAGTGCAACTTACTTCATTTAATCCTACTTGTTGGAATTAGTACTGGATAATGTGCCCGTCATCGAATTAAATTAACGGGGTATCAATAATAGAACGTCATTACCTATTGAACGTGCAGTAGATTTTTTTGACACGTGTGATGAACCTACATCTGTCCACGATCACAGTCTCTTAAACCGAAGAGTGCTACTCTACGAACGCACGGCGTTACTCTAGCACCGTAAATAAAGTGATCGCAAACACTTGTTGATAATCACATATTTGTGGGACACAGGAATGTTCACATACTCAAACTACTCGATTTAAAAGGAGTTGATATGGATTAGTGCTAGCAGTTTTATATTTCAGAAAACATTCTGCATTCACACGTTCACCTGGTTGGTGGGCAGGTGATGATATCACATTCACTGTTCGACTCATACTATGATACAGATTCATTAAGTCTGTTGCCAAAGTGTGTGACAACTCCTCTTTGAAGATGATAACAAATTATTTGCGGATACGGTGAACTGTTCTAAATGGAGGTTTCACAGCGAAAATGAGTATGGGTTACAGTAAATTTTGTTTCCGAAGTGCCAGTACAGTACAGTTTTCGACGACCGTATATCACAATATGGTGTTTTTGTCCCACAGGAAATACTCCTCTGCATCGTCACGAACCGGATATTTGAAGACTCTATGAGTTTGCAGCAAATACACCGTTGAAGTTTGCGCAGCGAATTACACACGAACAACCAGAACATCACTAAATGCATCTGAAAAGAACTCATTCGTTCTCTTCCATCAGACAGTGAGTTTCCTAATATCTTGTTCGTCTGTTTCAATACTCATTTCAAGACAGAGAAGAAATACAAGGTGGGCACGACGCAATCTCAGGGGGACTATGAAGGCTAAGCACCAAAGCCTTCTTGTGTGTTCAGAAACTGGTTGCTCAATCAGAAGTATCGCATTAACAACTCTTATTTCTAAATGCTACTTCTGATGCCTATGACAGTCTCTATATTTTTGTATAGGCATCGAATTATCGATGGGCTCTAAATGCTCACTATGTATACTATGTGGATCCTACGTTTGTCACACACGCAAGCAAACAAAGTGTTCGCATATCGCAATATATTTTTTTAGTCTCTTACCTGACGACAAAGTGATGGGTAGTCAGGGACTAGTATTAATGTATGCTAAGCATACATAACGTTTGCTCGCGACTTTTACGTTCATTTGGGCATTAAAGTCATATTTTCGGAAGAAACATCACATTCGAGTTTTCATATTGCTTCAGTGCATCAAAAATTCACTTGACTGTCTGCCCCTTACAACTTCCGACCTGTATGTCTATTTAATGTTCAAAATTTACTGCATGTTCATAGGTGATCCAAATTTTTAAAACGCCGTTCTGCGGAACAACACATACTCAGTATTTTCTAATCGTCCTATTCTAACTTATTTCTTATCTTGCAGTTAGGTGGTTCAGCTAGTCAACATCACTTTAAATTTAACAGGCTCTCCGCTTAACTCAGTGTTTGTTAAATTTGACCAGTCTGCGAAATACCGTTGGTCAAATGAAGACGGGAGCTAACACATCTGCAAAAAAGTACAAAGACATTTCACTTTATCCGGTTCAATTTTTTTACGATTACTTTTACCGTTCAGAAAACTACTACCTTCAAGCAATTTTCCGTAATGTAACGTTCAAGCACCAAAGAAATTATCTTGCTCACTACCCAACTGCTATCAATCTAACTGACTAGTGTGATGTTAGCATTGGGGGTTTTGATTCAAATAATTTGATGCTATTTCTGGAAACAGACAATCGGTGAAAGCTGTTTTTCACTCTTCCTCAGTCAACGATGGGTCGATGCTTTCCAGGTCGCAGCATTACCATGGGCCAATTGCATGGCACATTACAGAGAAAAATGAGGTAACAACGCTATTCGTGTGAATCTGTTTAAGCGCGATAACTGTGAAAAGGAAAACGAGGTAGCGAATCAGTGAGCGAAGTTTAAAGCGTCTTTCAATTGTATTCCGCTGTTACATTTGGGCGATTTTCTGAGGTAATGGTAATTGGTTGAGGTAATTTCAAACTACCTAGATATTCGACCATGATCTCGTGACCCTTTGGTTGAAGCATGATTTTTTACGCTGTACTTTGACATAGTGGTCGTGAAGCCTTTCGTTAAGTGGGTCATGTTACGAACACTAATAACCACACCAGATGAGCCTGAGTAGTTCATAGTTATTACACCTTACGTACTTCAGGGATTCTAGTCTGGTTCTCTTCGCCTCAGTCTTATCTAATTTCTGTTTAATAGCTTGCTAGGGCGTGCTATCTATCCGACCCAAGGCCGGTTTGAAAAATACGCTTACTTCAACGGGAGCAATTATCCCAGACAACAATCCACGCGGTTTACAGGGTATAAATTTATGCATCGTGTCCAACCCAGCTTCACCTTTTGGTAAGATAGTAAAATGCGATAATTGAGCGCGAGTTTTAAGATGTAGACTGAGCTAGTTAGCATATCGGTTCAAACAGGTTGCAAGATGTAGCCTCATTTTTAGGCCACTTGTTATTAGAGCATGTGAGAGCGGCTAGTACGTTCTCCATTAGTTCAGTTAAGGTCATCACCAGAATGACGGCCAATAGGGTAGACGTTATAAGCTAAGCAGCATTTATGACTGTAGTGTGTAAGAGTTAGGGAGCCTTTACATCACTTGTGTAACCGACAAACGAGAGTTCCTCGGATCACTGTATGAAAGCGACGGGATGCGAAGACAAATATAGAAGCAAATGGAATACTCTCCATCGCCAACTAAGTAGGTTAACAACCCACGGCACACCTCTTTCTGTTGCCGCGATTATTTGGATAAACATAATTCAACGCATTGATCAATTAGTCACATCTTCTGTATTCAGTTGAAACTCGTCATCGGATCACTTGACCAGCGGTTAAAGTGCATATTTCGCCTCCGCACCAAAGCCATAAAAGCATTTCACTTTTCAGGAGGTTACAATGACCTGTCACATTGTTTCCAGCATACGCAATGTTCGTTGCGAGGGGGTAAGTTGAAGTATTTACAGCCCAGGGTCAGCTTAACTAGCCCACTCTGATCGTCTGGTGGTCTTATATTCAGTATGAAGAATACAACCCACACACATTTTGCAACTAACAATCAACTGCGGGTAGCTTGTTCATTTGCACCCCACAGACATAAACGTCAAGAATGAAATTCGCACTACAAGTTAAGATGACCTTCGCGCAGCACCACGTCAAAACTTTTAGCCGAATAGTTCAACGTGCACCACAGTGGACAATATTTTAGATTTTCCAGGAGAGTGCATGCATATTTTTGGAGGGTGGTAATCAACCTAAAAACTGCACCGGTTAAATTAAAGAGACTTACAATTTGGTGGTTGCTTCGTAGTTGTGCGGCAAGACGCGGTGCTGTCATATCTCTAATCCGCCTCGTAAAATTATTGTTAGATTACGAATTAGCTGCTACGCTTAACGTCAGCCCTAACACCCAGTGTGTATCAGCAAGAAAATAGCAATAGGGGGAAACGTGCTGAGGGCAAGATATCTGCTGTTAAGAAATGGAGATGTTTGCCAAACTTGACCTACAAAACGGATGACCTCACAGTTATTGAGTACGCACACACATTTTTCTGTGTTGCTGGACGATAAAGCTTGTAAAAATCTGAAAAAAGGCTTGTTCCAAACAGTGCTTAATGAATTACAGTGAACACACATAATAGATGCATTAGTAAATCTGAATAATTAAGTCGGAGGAAATGTGGAGTGTTTCATTTTTCGCCCAATAAAAATGATCCATCCTTAAGTGTGCCAAAACTTAAATTCTAGCACCTTCAGCCACAGAAACACTGCCACCCAATAATAAATCTTATTGCACATACCAGTTCACATACAGTTGATCGACCATCAACCGATCATTGTTAATCAAATAACCCAGCGTATTGCCAACAAAATTAGAAAAACGAACGACTTCATCCATTATGCAGCAACTCTTAAAAGCCCCCCACTTTATCAGAGCATGCTAAGTCACCTACACAACTAACAACAGTCGTTCACTGAGACTTACAGGGTCCCCGTATAGCACAGTGATGTAAACCTTAATAAACTCAAATGGAGAAACCAGAAAGAGTAGGGTGAGGGTATTCAGTCGGTTCCTGCATTCCCATCAGTCATAAAATGTTCGAACACCACTTATAAGATACGAAATGAACGCAAAATTTCCAACGCAACTGTGATTTCATCAGCATGGTATATCCCTGGTCCGACTTTAGCTCAGCGCTGATCAACTAGTTTTGTCGTGCGGCCAAAATTGTGATTCCAAACCACTTTGCCAGTAACATCATGTGGTCAAGCCCCGTGTGGGTAACCCATCGTTATTTAAGTTCATCTGCCCACCTCTGTCTACGACTAGGTGAACTGATCGAGTTGGAAAAGGGGAAGATCCCAGTCTTCCGGTGTATGTAGCTGGGGCTATGGTATTTCAACGAAACAGTTAGAACAAGAACTTTAACAGATGTATGCATTTCGCACTGACTCGTCAGGACCAAATTCACAATAACGAGGCAGTTTTTTATATTGATCAGTTAGGTGGGAGGGTAGTTAGTCAGCCGGTGAGCTAGAAAAGGTCACTAATTTCAGGAAGGGGTCATAGGCACTAGCAACTGTCTCTGAACGCACAAGGTCAGCCTCAGCAAACCTCAGAAAACTTGGTTTGGAGTGACGCAACAGGATTTATGAATCCACAAACTGGGCAGACACGTGACTAGTGGTCAGGACGTGTCTTGCGACTACGGACACATATTGCTTGCGTGTTTCGACGACATTGCCGTTCTTCGACAATGCGGAGTTCTGCACCCATTTAGGCAAATGTTTCTTCACTCTGGAGATCAACACATCTTGGTTCTGCTTATGTGAATTTTTCCGTAGTTACGTGTAAATTGGTAGATACAGTGTGAGATGGCACCAACAGGCTGATCTCCTCTGCTGGAAGGAACATGTAGCTTCTGGGTCCATGATAATACACAGAGTTCCGTTGCATTAAGTATTCGTTTAATCGGACTTACTAAACTTTGAGTTGCTTGACACATACTATAATCACCTTTAAAAGACAATTCTGTATAAACTCTCTTCTTTCTCACTGTGGCCGCCTGTTCGGACGGTGGTTCCGCTCTATTGTGCCCTTCTATGGACCTTTTGGGAAACCCGTTAGATTACAACATAGATGTGATCAAATCTAATTCTTTCGCAAGATTATCCTGTGTGCAGATTCTTCTTGCGCGTGTGAATAGTGTATTCATTAGCGCGCGTTTGTGATGGACTGGTGTGAAAATACTAAGATTCAGGTATTGACCAGACCACGTGGAATTCCTATAGACAGCTCTTTTAATAAAGCCATCTTCCGGGTGACTTATGAGTATGTCTAGAAACGGCAAACATTTATCAGCCTTAGAACAACTTGTAGCGAACACGTTTGTTTCCGGCGACTCATCATCATGATAAATACAACACATTTATTGTGGAGACTCATTTCTGAGAAAACGTGCCGTAATGGATCAAACAGTTCGTTATCAGTAGCAGGTCGATCGTACAAATTACTGGTGGCTGTTAAGATAGTGATCATGATTACGTAATCTGTTAGGTCCGCACGTGGCCATGGAAGATTCAATTTTACGAGACTTTTTGAATACACAATGGGGTGGGAGAGTAAGCGGATTACTACGGCCTCTGTGACTGCCAATAAGTGCTCTGACCTGTTATGATTGTAAACGAAGAGCGCGATAGATAGGACGGAATTAGTCGGTGAAATCGATTGGACTCCATCAGGTGCGCAGCGATAGGGGATGAGCAAGATTTTGCCAAGCCCCAAGTTACCCACGACGGATGATTGTCCCAAAAAGGTTCGGATAATCGCCGTGTCTTGCGGTCTACGTAGCTCGTTCCAAAGGAACAAAAGAAGTGGTATACATAGTGAGGGGTAGCACAAACAGGCGATGTATCTTTCTACCGAGGGCGTAAAATTGGTATAGAATTAAACTGGACACAGATTTGTTGAAAACTAGGCCTTGCTTACGGTTACGCTAAGTTTGTTGCTTATATTTTTCCGGAGGCATTGTCACCCTTAAAAAGCAGTATAATATAAACAGGCCTTTTTCTCTGCAGTGTGCCGATTGTCCAGTTTCGTGCTACTTAATATATGCCTGTAAAAAAATGTTCGGGATAGTAGCTTTCATCCAGTAATTTAAACATGAACTGTCTTTCCTCCTCTAGAGTGTCGCTTGAGCATATTTTCGTCGTTCTGTCGACCTTACATCTGATAAGATTAATTTTCTGTCTTAACTGTAAAAAACTACAAAAATTCGTATACTGTCCTGTTTAAGTTAACTTGCGATGTATCTTTCCTTGTATCGTACGCTCTGAGCGGCGGGACAGGAAGAAGTCTAGAAATTAAATACCTCGGGGTGACTGAGGCTCCATGAAAAAATGGGTATTCCTATGGGCTGAGTTGAAACGTTCCAGTATTCCCCTGGGTCTTATTGAATCATCATTAGCCTCAAAGTCAAGCGTTACATTCAGGTTGGGATGGCAACCATTTAAGCGCTGCATTAGGTTATCTATTGCCCTGTTTAGAACGACTGAATACTAGTGTATCGTCAACACAGCGTTTGTCATATGGCAGACTTATTATGTCTGCGGCTAACTGTCGCTCAATCATAAAAATGGAAGAGTCTACTAAGATGGGTCCTAGTGAACTTCCCATGGCTACTCCATGTATTCGGCGGTAGCACCGTTCAAGAAAACGGAGGCCGATGTTTTCAGTATATAACAATAATGTTTCTCTCAGAATACCATTAGACAGAGGCAAAGTAATGTGTCTCATTTCATCGAGCTCATGAATATACTCGATTTTCTCGTGTAACGGGACATTCGTGAACAGTGACTGGACGTCTATTGAACACATCAACTCATTAGCAACATTGTTGTTGTCAAAGTCACTCAGCAATCCAAAAGTATCTTTAATCGAATAGACGTGAAGCCTCTGGTTTAATGGCCTTAGGATGATGGCTAACCAGCATGCAACTTTATAGTATTGAGAACAAGTCATCACCAGAATAGGTCAAAGCGTCATTCCAGGTTTGTGTTTCTTAGGGAGGCCGTAGAGTTCAGATGTCGACGACCCACAAGATTTAAGAGATTTGTACGTTATATCGTCAATCATGCGCAGTGGTAGAAGAATTTGAAGATACCTTTCTATGTGACCTTCTATTCTAGTAACATTGTCCATCGTTCCCATTCGATATGGGATTTGTCAAAAGTCTCCAGAAGCCTAGCGATGTTGTCACACGTTACTTCAAAGACCAGGGAACATCATGCAGATAGGACGTAGGGGAGAGTGAGAAATCTTACCAAGCTAAACGAACGATCTGTGCAGCAGTGACTGAAAGGAAGTGGACTGGATTAGTTAATTTCGCCTGACAAGTCCGGCTATGAAACCAAGACAGAATGATTTATACCGATCAAAATCCAATCCTCCAAGCTAAATGAGACGGCCTGTAACTGGCAATAAGGCTTAACTACAGTGGTCTTTACCAGATGTCACTCAAATTTCTAACCACTATTCCACCCAACCGCACGCACTTTCATTGATCTTGACATGCTGACGGGCAGACTAAAATTTAACCTTTGATTGAACAGTGGATTATTGAATAGGGGAGAGTAAAGCTATTGACCCAAGAGGTAACCTGAAAGCTTGTATGTGCAGATACTTCACAGGGAGTGAATCAACGATTACGTGAACTGTTTCATAATACAAAATGATGATGATTCGGTCCATACATGACTTGTTATCTGGCCAATTGGAGAGACCGATTTAGTCTTTCGGAATCACATTGCGGTCGACAGACTCACTGCAAATACACCTGTTATTCGTCATAATTCTTGATGCTCACCCTCACTCACGAGCGTCTACGTCCTTGTTCGGGTTCATCGGGTAAGGTTAACCGGAATGGGTAGAAACAAGTTGTACTTCAGCTGCATACACATTTCTCGCCAAAAACGAAAGTTATGGAGCTGTTGGCCAAGCACATAGGAGTTTTCGTTCATACCGTGAATGGTTGCTGGTCCTATCTCCCATTCAAGCTACCTCTAATTGATCAGTCCAAACAAGGACAAAACGGACCCTGGGGTGTCCATTAGAAGATGAGCATCAGGAATCATTATGAACTTGATTTCAATTCCACACTGCTGTAATCAGTGTAAATTGACAACCCAAAATTTACTGTATCTACTGGCATAGACGAAGTGAAAGCATGTTACAGTTCAATTAAACACATTATTGTCATTATTGTCCCTCCAGAACGACCAGGTATTGGAAGCCAATTTTACTGTGACCGAGTGAAGAGGACACGAACAGGTATGTGGTCTTATAAAAAAACCCAGACATTTTCAGGGCAAGCGCACACTAGTTGCTTCGTTTGTTTCTTGCTGCAATGTGTTCCGGAGTTGAGATATGGTGCACTATCAGGCGGTGTGGTAACTAATACGGCGGGTTTGTACCAGAACCGATTAATCTAGGGGTGGGTGTTAAGCTCACTCTGCAAGCAGAGTGAGGGTTTATGGACAACTGTCTCGGGCGTTCATCACTTCTAGTGGTGTTCGTCAGGGGTGTCCGATTTCCCCCTTCCTGTTCAATTTTGTCATGGACGACATTCTGGAGGGTGCGCTTCGTGAATCCAGTGGGCTTGGTGTTGAGCTTCTTCCTGGCGCTAGATTGACCGACCTGGAGTA
>QNGE01000882.1:35505-80445 GCA_008508345.1 Paragonimus westermani
TGATGATGATGATGATGATGATGATGATGATGATGATGGCTGTTAATGAGCAAAGGCCACGTGAGCGAGCCGTATCCGTGATCAAATACACGTATGTGAAATTCCGGCGAGCTCTCCTCCGTTCCGTATCAGGTCCTAGTCAGCCAATCCATCCTGAGAGACTGTTTTGTCCAGAAACTTGCTCTAATCGTCTGCTCGAATAGAAATATGAGGACCTGGTTGTACTTTTTGTGCTAAGCTCAACTCAGCAGAAAGCAAATATGTTCACAAAAACTTTGTAACCTATGCTAAAATAAACGCATCTTGCCTGTTCAATAACAGGCACAACGTTGCGTACCATAACTTGAAAAGCATAGGTCTTCAACACTTCGACCAAGTTAGTTACGAGTGGAAACAGTGTACAGACATTCGACTGACATTCTTTTCATCGAAGGGGCGCGTTTTAAAAACACATTGACAATGGAAATTGGCCGAGCACATGGAGTGCTTTGAATTCTTCTATGTAGGCGAACTGACCACATTAGAGAGCATTCAGAATGTTGAATCGACCGCAGAGGCTGAAACATCTCTGGTTGCCCTCCACCTCTTCAACTTGATAAGGAAGTGTAATTTAGTAACAGTCCAACACCCCAGTTTCCACGTCACACATCGTACAGATAAGACTCCCTCCAGGGATTATAGTTTTACATCGGCTGGTCAGCGTTCATGACATTAGCTCTAATGAGAAGCTGTTGCACTTGTCAGCTTAACAGTTGCACAATGAGTGAAGTGGTAGTTGCCCTAAGATTCACAGACAGGAATTTGTGTTTCGATGTGTAATTAGGATAATGGATATGTTGAAGAACTGGTAAAGTGTAGCGCACCAGTTCTTTTACGGAATCACTGTGCACTGAGAGAACATTCTTTTGTGTTCCCGCCAATATTGTTATACTTTTTTGCACCATGCCTTTTTGTTTGCAGAGATTTACCGGTAGACAGAAGCCTCACTTATTTCAATGTGACTTGCTTTGTTGTGGAAAACTTATTGTTGCCGACTTGCCAGTGTGGAAGATGTCACCAAATAATGGCCGGGCCACATAATTTTGTCACAGAGTGGATAGTCCGGATGAGATGGTTTGGTGATGAGTAGTCAATAGAAGATTCTTGTACCCATCGAGCATCTTCTTCTGACTGCTCTGCTCCCCTCTTCTATTCGTCAGTTCCCTTACAATTGTTAACACGCACTTGTTAATAAAACAGGATTGGTCTTAGGCCGGACTGTCATGGCACAAGACAACACGTTTTTTAGTTATAGATGATTTCTGGACAGATTTTGGTATGATGGTATTGTACTACTCAAGAAGTTTTATTAACCGAATATTACTAACCGACAACGTAAAAAATGGAAAGTATCACGCGCAAGCATCAAACTTTAAAAGCTTCACGATTTCATTTTTGAGTACGTTTGAGGGTCTCCCACCACTTTCAGAAATGCGTTTCACAAAGATCTCACCGTTAAAAAATATAGTGTACGAATCCACGCTCCTGACCATTTAGCTCTGAGCTCTTGTTCTAACAAGTGACAAGTAAATGAAACGGTTTCGGTGGATCAGCTATGTTGTCAGATGCTTTAGTCTAGATGCATTTGGTAGAAGATGCCGAAGGAAGTAGATCTTGTTGGTTTGCCTTCAAAAATGTTGATGTAATGGGTGTACATCTTCAAAAAGGTTAAAATGAATACGATTGTTCAGTCATACCTATCGTGAGGATACTAGGTTGGCGGCCAACATGCTAGTCTCACAAAAATGATGCTCGGAATAAAAATTCGGATTCAGACTACTGATGGCTTGTGGTAAAAGCTAAACTCACGTCGAGTTCTTTCTTACAAAGTGGCCGCTCGAAAAGCTAAACAAATACGCCAAGTATCTAATCGAATGTGGGTGATGCTCAATTTGTAATAACGTAACTCTTAGAAGTGTGGCTGGTAAGTTACAAAATTATCATGTGGAAGTGACACGATCAATTTATTTAGTGCTAAGAGCTTCGTAGCTATCCAACAGAACCCTCCACCTGATACCGTACTCATCTCATGCATCTCCACCCATAATAACATCACGAGAAATATAGATCATTGAGGCCTAAAAAATGCCAGAAATATGTACTAAACAATAATCATTCTGCAACGTTCAATTTAGCGACGGCGCAACAACGGTTTCAAAATAATATTACGCCCTTTCTAGGAGATTTAGTTGTGAAAACTCAGGAATTCCGCTTTCTTAGAACCGTCGACTGAAACGGCATGTCCAGACGCTGTAAGTGCCCTAACATTCCAGCTAGGAAATCATTGCGGAAGCTCGAAAATTTTATATTTACACTCAGTTACCCGCCTACCGTAGCATGAACTGATCGAGAAATCTTGCTAGGGCGGTCACATTGCTAAATCACTTGATGGGTTTCACAAGACACAATGGACTAGGTTGGTTAATAGTTCGAAATCTGAAATCTCTGAACTTCTAGAGTGGCTTCGTAACACACCTGTTGGGGCATTTGCCTTGTCCGGGAGTGCCATTTCTGTTGCTGTTTCGAGTCCAACGGAAGTCAAGATTTTTCGAAATAAGTTCCTTCTAACTTGCCATATTTGTCGAGTTACTTTTCAGCAGTATGAACTTACACCGTTCAAGCCGGAGTTTCTAAAATGCTTGTGCAATAATGAATCGGTAATGTTGGGTGATTGCTGGTGCCTCCCATTAGAAATTGTCTAATTTCCATCCTGAGGCCTACTTAGAAACCAGTTCAGTAGTTTGTGGCTGATTTGACTAGGTCAATTCAGAAGGCCAATTTAAAGCCACTTAGTTACAACAACACGATTCTTTTGAATGCCAGGTTGTGCTTTCAGTCTGAACAGAAATTTGTAAAACCTGTTGTGAAATGTTGTGAAACCAAGTACCAACTTTCAGCAACCTGTACTTTACAAATGAAGGTCACTATGCATGAGACGTTAAGATTAGAAAAGTAAATCAGGTGGGAGTTTTCTGGGTGTCATTAGGCCAGAAAGAGTGATGGTAGGCGGTTGTGAAGTCGTTGAACTGAGAAGTACAGAAGACGTGGGTCGCAAGCTCTTGGCCGTTTGCTCTTGAGGGCCTAACCTCTGCATGGGAAATACGTTAAAAGACGTAAACTAAGCTGGTAATTGTGCTCAACTGACAGGTATCCGACAAAATGAGTCTTTCATTAATAAAAATCTTCCTTACGCTACTCTTTTCCGAAACATCTATTGCAGTAATGTTTCTGGTTAGGTCACTGAATGATGAAATAGTCCGTACTTTTCAATCACATTCATCTTCAGCGTCGTCTGAGATGGGAATTCATTCTTTTCGCAAACAGTCCGCAATTTGTGATATTTATTGTCGAGGAAGAATCTAGTCTGGGCGGCTCCTGTGGAAAATGAATGTTATAAACTCCGACAGTAGTTAACTAGTGATGTTTCGGCATGCGGTTAAAGTTGTGGACGTGAGTTGGATGGCTAGCAAAATTTCACTCCTCAGGTTCGCGCAATACAAAGCTGGGTAAAGTTGGGCATGCCAACAGTCAGATGCCTCTCCATATGTACCTTATTCTCCAAGAGTAGTTGTGTAACATGCAGACCAACCGCTTGCGTTCTGACTGTCCGTAGCACTCGTGGCCCGAATCTGGAGCAATATGGAGGCACGGGGGAACAGCGTTCTTCCGAAGTACGGGTTCGAACAGCAGTCCTGAAAAGAGAAACAACACGAACGAACATGAGCCGAAGGCCCAGTAACCCATGCACACGACTTACACAAACGTAAGCTAAAACGGCACCGACAACACAGCATCACGCCTTATTGTAGCGAAATGGCGTCCAATAAAGCACAATCTTTATTGTCCAAATCGCTAGTCACATACAACGCACGCTCTCTCGTTTATGAGTCATAATTCCAACCCACAATACCCCCCGGTTTCCGTTCACACGTCGTGTTCACTTCTGACCGGTTTACGTGTGCGATCGGCGCCTTCTACCGGGGGGTTTTCCGCTTGCCATTCCTCGTCTGTTTGTCCGATTTCTCTGCGCGATGGCTCGTCCGGCTGCTCGTGCTGTTCGCCATCCACCCAATGTTGGCCCTGACCGTATTCTAAAATCGTGTCGAGATGTTCCTCTAAATGTTGGAAAAACCACGCCTCCGATCTGGCCGTCTGTCGTATTTCGCCTGCCCTGCCTCGCCCGTTGGTCCGATCCAGTCGAGCGATGACTCATCCGGCCGTGCACGTTGTTCTTGATCCGATCGCAGCAGGCTTTTGAACGTACCTCCCCCGCATTGAGGTATTCGGTCGAGCGTTCGAAAACTCGCACCTCCGACCTGTTAATCCACCACGCTACTACACAGTTCAAATTCAATTCATGCGCGCTCGCTGGTTTTGGTTGCACGTTACAGTTGTCATGAGGTTCTTGTATAAACCATATTGAAAATTTCTGGAGTACATGTGGTCCTGACGAATACAAAGAATTTAGAATATGTGACTTCGCCGATAAACTTTAAACAGAACTAAAACAAAAATGCTGTGATCTGTACCCAACAACCGGTCTCTTTATAAATGGCATGTTGATGTGCTGTGTTCGGATTTTAAAGCATAAAAGAGATTCGTTCCCTCTAGGTGTTTTTAAAAAAGAATGGATTAGCTATTTTAACAATTTTTGTCGCTAACACTGAAAAATACAAACATCTATATTTCGTTCGTGCTACTCTGATGCACATCGGATTCCGATATTTCGACGCCGGAAACAGGCGTGCTGCAATTAAATGGAAACCGAATAGTAGTAAAATAATTTTTATCGTTATACATTTATTGCTACCACTTTGTGAACTTGTTTGGCAACTTAATGTGGATTCCAGATTACAATCCGGGGTACACATTCAACTCAGTGACCAGTGGGATCACACTATGTTCATCAAACCAATATGGTCTACACAAATCCCAGGCCACGTTCCAGTGACCCCTTCAGGTTTGACGTTTAAAACGGAGCAACTATTGAGTGCACAATGGTTATAGCGCGTTATCTCCATACCGTTCTCCATCCTCTGTGTGATCGTTTCTATCCATTAGCCTGTGTTAATGTACGTGAGTTAGGTGAGTTTAGCTTACCAAGCTGAAACTACGTTGGCTATTGATTTGCTGACCATAAACCCTAATAGCAGTCCCTGATCACACCGTGCTTTCCATCTATACCCCGTTCATTACGGCGTGAGTGTTGTTGACAGGATTGACTTCTCGCGTATGCACCCTTAATCCCACCTAAAAGGCCTTGTTTCCTGACTATGTTGGACAAGTCAGTGTACAACACGGATAATCTGATGAATGCTTTTAATTACTCAGTATATCATTACATTTCCAAATTTGGCGTAAAATCTAATTCTTTGTTCAATCTAGTATTCATACGCATCAACGGACTAAGTGTTGTTGTACACCTTTAGAAAAAAAGCACAGGTTTAAATGACTTGAAACATTGAATTCCCTTCAACCACTTCATCACAAGCGATATGTCAACAGTTCATTTGTTGTTATCAGTCGCAAATTTGAAACATGCCAGTTATCTACATCACACAGGTAAGGAAGTTTAAATGAAATAAGCTTTCTGTAAAAATAGATAAAATGTTAAGCAAATTACGATGTATTGCAAGATGTTTGCTCAAATGGCTACTCATTATTTTGTCGAATGTAGTTACTGAAAACGAACGGTGGACAGTCTTTCTGGATTACAAAGTGTCCACGATGATCAACGACCTAGTTTACATCTAATGGTTGACTATTTTGGATAATTAACATTAGTGTTGGTTTCCTCCGTACACCATAATGAACGTTATCTTCAGTGTGTCATCCACACTGTATCAAACAGTTTGCCGGCTAGACTGCTCGTCCTCGGGTGTAAATTCTCTATTGTCCCAATTGGCAGCTGATTATCTGTCATTCTTGTGTGAAAAACCACCCACACAGACATTTGCATACAGGGTGTAATATGACAGGACGAAGCAGATGAGTCTTACCGGAAAGCGTTAGTATACCACTTATCGCAAAATCTATAACTGCTTTAACGGAATAGGACAACTGCACATCTAAAACCAATATTTTTGATAAAATCATTTAGATATAATCTTGCTTGAAATGAAATTTAATGTACGCTTTCTTCTTTTTGGCTGGTTAGCAGTTTGAATGTCGATCAGAAGAAATACTGGTATTTCCGTTTTACTTAATCGAACATTCCAGGAATTTAGTTCGCTACATCAAACACGTCGCAGAGGTTTACAAGTACTATTTCCAAATTGCATGAATCTGGCAGGTTAGCGATTGTCATGGATGTTGGGTTTCACAGTACACTCCGAAGCGTTTTATGATCGTCCCATTAGTGCCTCTTCAAGACTGAGATTAGCGGAGTGGATGAATAATCTAAGAGTAAATTCTCCCGCCTACACCGGACTTCGGAAAGTTTGTTTGGAATCACGTAGATTGTCAAGGACATGTGGGATTTACAACAAATGTTAATTCGCAGGTGAGTGATTGTCTCCTAATCCACCGTATGCCAATGATATAGAGTGCGATATACGGTCGAGATTATTCCAGTAGCCACATGTGATTAGTGGCAGCAAACACAAAATAGATCCTATGGTTTGATCAACTGTGACTAACGACTATATGCTACTTATGGTGCTACAATCTTCATCCAAAGAATATCTTTAAATCAGTAGTAGAATATTCAACAATGACTCGGCTGCACGATTGAAAACCTCACATACGATGATCTAGTAATGCAACTGAGATCCGTAACATGACTTGTATACAGAGATGGAGGTACGGAACCAGTGTGAAAAACATCGGGATCATAAGAAAGACTGATCCTCTTAATATTGGAAAAGTGAAACTTGCGTCATCAGTTAACACCTAAAGCCAGATGCATTTTTAAACCTTGACCTCATATGAGCACATATGGATATTCATACATAAAAGGTGCTTTTTGAGTGCAGAAAATGGTTTACAAAATGCAATTCTGTTTCAATTGTTGTTTGTTTCCTGTACAACTCAGAAGTGCTAAGTAAGTTAAATCTGAACTCAGACTCTGTATAAGATTTCTGAGTGACCATCGTTTCGGAACACCAACACTGAATGAAAGATAGGATAACTTGGAGCAACCACGCAAGAACTGGTGTTTCGTAGTAGATGCATGCAGAGTACGATGCACGAGTAGTTGAAAACACCGGACTAAGAACGAACGCCGCGAACGTACGTGCCGTTGAATGTGGTTGCCCTAAGTATATCTGTGTGTACGTATATAGGACTTTTCACTTTGAATACCCCATAATGAAATCTAAAATTATAAGTACTTGTAGAACGGCCACTGGGATTGAAACGTTCTCCTGCGATTTTTGGGATTATAAGCATTTCCCCCCATAATTAGCTTGAAAAGCGAAGTAGGAAGTGCTGCTATGCACGATTTGTATCATATTGTGGTGGATAATCAGGCCGGACGTGGGGGGTATTCCAATATTCCACGAAATACCTCGACGCGGGGGAGGCACGTACATAACCTCACAACGAACAGATCAGGGATGGCGGGGTAGACCGGATGAGTCATCGCTCGACTGGATCGGACCAGTGGGCGAGACATGGCAGGCAAAAGAGAAGGGACGACAGAGTTGAAAGTGTGGCTATTCCAACACTCGCAGGACTATCGCGACGCAGTCGTGGACTACAATCAGAAGCCAGCGTAGATAGATGGAGGAGAAGAGCAACCGGACAAGCCATCGCTCAACGCAATCGGACCAACGGGCGAAGGGCAGACAGAGAACCCCCCGATAGACGGCGCCGAACACGCACATAAACCAGACGGAAGTGCACACGATGCGTGAGAGGAAACCTGGGGCGTTAAGGTCCGGAATGGTGACTCATAAACGCGAGCGCGCGCATGGCATGATAACTAGCGTGCTGAACAATAAAAAACCACCCAACAAGTTAGGAAAAAATATCAGCCGTCTGGTGTTGCACAGGCTATATCACTGCTAGTGATGTACAGCATTGAAAGCGCTTCTATTTAAGTACAGTGGATGGATGTCAGGTTTCTGATGGTAGCCCCTCTGACGTGTCGAAGACCGGGAAGAAGAGGGATTGTGATGTGGAGGTTTGAACGCAACAGCAGCGGTGAGTAGATCTTGTCCTAAAATTAGGGTTTGAGCGATGACTGATGCACGTCGCTTGCAGACATGTGTGTTGGTGGTGGTTATTGATATTGTATCGATCAGTTTTCATTCGCACCAATGAAAACACACAAGTGTCCTAATGTTCATTTGTTATGCAACTCAGTGCACTCTCACAGTTTTCGCAGTGTGTGTAGGACTGGCCGTCCACTATTCGACTATTACTCTGAGGTGTACATCTTTTCTCGTATTTTTTCAAATAAGTTTTTGAGGTGCTTCGGATTAATCTGACATCTTGGATGTAAACACATTTATATAAACAAAGTGTAATACACTAACTTTGTTATTTTCCCATTCGGCACAATACAACAGGCGAACAGTTTACTAAGTCAAATAGTGAGGCGGTGTGGAACAGCCGAGAGATAAATTTGATTTCACAATAACAAAACATTTCTAAAGGTTTACCAGATGGTTTGATTGTTAATTAACAGGCACAGACACTAATTGCATTTCTCAGATGCTATCATAGAAAACAGCTGCTTGATGAAAATGAGTAAAGTTCGTCGAAATTCTTACAAGGTTAAGTACATTTATTGTTTTCACATTGTTTTCTAAGGAGGGTGAACGGTTGTTTACCTCGTAATTTTATGAACAACAAAAACAAACAGTCAAAGAGTTCCCAAAGCGGTCTGGTATTGCAGTCCCCATTGATTTTCCCTGATGGTAGCTGTGTTAGCAACTTTGAATACTGTCTTTAGAATGTATCCTACGGCACTCATCGGTCAATCTGTGACCGAATATTGTGTAGTCATTCAGATTTAGTATTCTATTATGATTGCATTTAAAGACAGGGGACGGAACCTGGCGTTTGGAATGTTAACATGGCGAATTGTTTTTAAAGTAAATGCACAAATATTCTAACCATTTGGAATGACTATAAATCAAAAGTTACTGCCGAACATAAACAGTCAATCTGTGGTTTTAATCTGGCTAGTAAGTCTGAAAACGAGAAACGAGAGGAAGAAAGAGTGAATAGCTCATCAGACTACAGAAACAACATTTAAAAAACTGTTTAGCACAACCGCCATAGATTCTTCAAACGCAGCTTGTCGACACCAATCTAAGGATTTACGATTATCATAAGTCCCACTGTGACGAACTATCATCCCTTGTTCCGTTTGAACCTCAAGTCAAGCATTCATATCGGAACCAATTGAATCATATATATATATATATATATATATATATAGCATTGATTACTTGTGGACATTCAGGACATCCAAGATGAGAAGATAGAAACATTGGCATTATGATTTTATGTTTTCTCACATAGCCTGTTCCGAAGTCGTCCGTTATGTTCTGATTGTCGTGCAGCTTGAAGACAATAGAGTCCAACCTCGGTATCATCTTGTAACTACCATCTTTTAAATAAACCGAGTGTTCTTTAATCAAAAACGCGTGAGTCTGACCTTTCCAGCGAATTTTTCGGAGCGTATGAATTGGGAAACACATGCAATCTAGTATTGGTTTCAGACTGATCTTTTGTATAAAATATGGGTGTATTTAGCAGAACCGTTTTGTATCAAATGAATTAACAGAAATCAGTCAGCTCTAGAATGGGTAGGCAGTTTTTGTCAAAATAATACGTTAAATGCAACGCATGGTGAGACCGGTTGTCAGATCAAAACTGCTAGGGCGTTACTCAAACATTAACACTTCATAAAGTTGAAGTATCAACTTCTTATACTTCACCGGGTGTAGAATATTTGTTTCGAAGGAACGAATCTATCGACCAAATTCATTATGAAATATGTGAAAATTGACGTACAAATATGATTAACACTGGGACCTCCTCAGACTAGTCTTTGCATTCTTTAGGGATCTTGATCAGGAGAAGGGAAGTTTAGGATCGAACAACCCAAAGTTAAGGTTGTGAAGAAAAGTGTCATGAAGTGAAGGGGAGGTACAGCATAAAAGAAGACCGTCGCAAGGATATGCACTACTGACGAGCTCTAATGAGAGCGAAACTCGAGTCTAGTGCTTCTTTTCGAAAGAGGCTGGCTGGAAAGTCTATGTGAATGCGAACGCTGCTATCAAATGTGAGTGGTGGTCAACTTGAAAATAAAAGAAGACGGTCTGTGGGGGTTTCTTTTACTGCACGCTGTCGGTTCTACATTTGCACTAACAGAATAGATAAGAGCGAAGTTTACGAAGGTGACAACGACAGCGATGAGGATGAAGAAGTAAATTATGATGGATATGATGAGTACACTGACGATCTGATAATGGCTGGCGTGTTTCAACGATTCTACTTAAGGTATTTTATCTCAGTGGAAGAATGTGGTCACCAATACTGACGAACGTGCTCTCGTGAATTGCATAGAAGATGATGTTATCGCTGTCATTGGAGAAATTAGTGGAGGAGATGATCCATAATAGGCGGCGAAGTGGGATTAGTTGGATAATCTTTTTCCACTGAGCCTTCGAAGTGGCACGATTAAGGATCCTACAAACGAAAACGTCAAAGAAACCATCGTAAACGCATCCGCAAAGAGGTACGTCGGTACACACCATTCACGCAACATGAAACGTGTATCTGGAAGATTACAAGAGTGATTTTAAGGGTCCTACGTAAAAACTGACAAAGATGGACTTATTTTCCATTAGGTTTTCTGTGATAATACTAATCGGCAACTGCATTTTGTTCAGGCGTACACCTTATATACTTAAGTTTACTTTCTACTGGACATTTGTGGAAGTGTGAGATCAGAACCTGGAAGAGAGCGGTAAATTAGATTTGTCTGGACATCCTGACTGTACGTTTGTTTGGGTCACGTCAACTTATGATGCTTCTTGTCAAGATTTGGTCTGTCGACTGAACCACGCTAGACGTGGATGAGATGCACTCTCTTCCCTTCAAAGAGCAGGTGTTTCTTTCGAGTGGACGTGTTTCGTTTAAGAGCAGCCAGTGATTCAACAGTCCGATTCGCTTGGCAGTGCGGAATTCGGTTACCACAACGGAGTAGTGAATAAGAAAAGGCTGTCTGATTCTGATCATCGTTGAGGGTAGCGGATGTATTCAAAAACAGATCAAGCTCTTGAATGATGCCGTTTTTTTTACCGTATCGGAAGATACGCCAGCGGTCACGATCAACCGTTGAGTGATTGGAGCACAATTTGTTTGAGGACAAATTTCCTTACACCCACTGTTATTTAACCGGAAGACATCAGTGTCACAACTGTAAAAATAGTTCCGCTGTACGCTCACACGATCGTGCACACCACCCAAACACTCCTACGCAGTCAGTGGAGCGAAATACAGCCTTGCGGGTGTAACTGTTTTTCGTCTCATCGCTCTCCTTTGGCCTGCCTGGCAAAACTGAATGTGATAGGATCGAAGTCACAGTCTTCAAAGCCCTCTGGATCGAAACAGTAAACAAGCCTGACCACCACGTCAAGATAGTAGAATAGAGTCAACAAAGTGTCAAAAACCCACGGCCTGGAATGCCTGACCTTTTGTGTCACCGAAAGTGTGAGTGCAAAAAGACCAACGGAGGCAAGTTCCGAACTTTGAATTTTAGCATCAGGTCATTGTACAAAATGTTACGCTGTTTGCTTTTGAATGTTGGCAATTTTTACAACTGACCTTTAACTGTACAGTACGGTATGAAAGCGTTCATTTACTGCGGTGACAGAGCGTCATTCGCTCTGAACTGTCATCACAGAACATCGCTGTTCACCTGGCTTTTTCAACAATTCCACTGAGTAGTCTATTGACTGCAGTCCGAATGTTAATCTGAAGTGTTTTCACATTACTCACACTGAATAATGAAATAAATGGATAAGTCCTCAGTATTAACCACAATGGGAACTAGTGACGGTTTGTTTGAAAAGTCTACCAAACCCAAGTTACCTGGAAATTGAGCCAGCTCGACAGGTGGTGGTGCAGGATGAGAAACGAGATGGAAGGGGTGTAGCCAGTAGGTTCGAGCAGATTGTGAGTGAGCAATTCTAGCGCAATATTCCTATTGCTACAAAACGTTGGCTTTTCGTATTTATTGATACCACTGTGGCAGCTGTCAATTTTTTCATTACAGCCTTCGCTTGCAAATGACATATGTGAGCTCTGTGCCATTCAGTGGTGTGTGCTGCCGTCGTTAGCTAAATGGACAGGCAGGCCAACTTCTAATACTGACTGATGTGTTTTACTAATGAACTCTAACAAGAGTGAAACCGGAGTATAATACTGCCTATCGAAAGCGAACGAATACAGATTATGGGAATGTGAGAGCTACAGCTGATAATGATATTCAACCTGAAATGATTGATCGAGTTTTGCCTACCCAAAAACACAGCGTCTCTTATTAGCACTCATCTTACTATTGGGTCGTAGCATATTCGCTTCATCTAAGACACCATTGTTTCCAGTAATGGAGGTTGCAAATTAATTCCTTCGGCCATTTTTGTAGACAAGCACAATGTATCACGTTCAAAAGTTATTATTCTACTATCGTCTCAAAAACATCAAAAAGGTAAGTAAAACTATAGTCCTTGTGCGTGCACTCCAGGCATTGTATCAATATCCACGCTGAAAAAAGACTCAGCAAGTGATACTGTAGAATCATTGGTGGGGTCCTCGACAATTTTAAGAACCACGGATTCAATTTACATGCAACCCGCGGTTAAAATGGGTAACATATGATCACGCTTGGGGAGATGATAAAACTGGAGGGAATTGACGAAGAGCCGTGTGAGCCTTCTAAATCGGAAATATAACCCCTCACATTAAATTTTCAGGCGTTGAAATCTGGAGCATCAACCACTGCATCATTTAAAATTTCGGACTAAAGAATGTAATCATGAAGAAGACTGCACGCATTTGCAAGCACGTGGGTCTTTAGCTTTCATTTTGTCGACAGGCGCATTGATTCTCTTCATTTAATAGTTATCACAGCTTTCGCACCCACATTGGATTGTGAGAGATGTTCAGTTAAATCACACAATGTCCGTGATGAGAACGCTTCACACGAAAGTCGATGGAGTCTAACAGAAGTCTAAGCAACTCGTTAAAATGTGGTCAAGACATTTTACCACTTAAGCCACAAACAACGGAAACTGGACTCAGCTTTGGTGTGTCGCAGTTATGGTGCTCATTTGGGCAGTACAAACTCTGTTCAGTTTTCTTTAGGTATGCAGTGCATGGTTAAGTGATTTCCACGTTGCAGAAGATTGGCACTCCAATTTCGAATATTATAAACCAAGTAAGCATGCAACCCAGATCAACGTTCAGCATGTGCGCTGTCTAGCTTGATTACGTTCCTCAATTTTTGTCTTCTAGCTGCATTCTCATTAGCAACAAAGTGAGCGCTTCCTGCATACTGTCTTACATAAAAAACAAAGGACCAATTCTGGGACAGTCAAGTGGGTACACGCAAGCCTCTCACATGTGGGATCCTCGGAGAACCAACCGTGTGCCACATGTGGAAATATATTACACAGGAGCAAAAGTAACTTCATTAGTGGTTCACGATTTTATGTTAAGAAATGTGTGATTCACTGGTTTTGCAGAATGCAACGCACAGCACAAAATCCTGACCCACAATGACCCGAACAGCAGTTCTCACTGTCCTTCAGTATGAACATAAGTCGCTTCATTCCTCCACACAAACACTATATAACACCATATAACACTAACTGTCCTAGATTGCAGTCACCATTTGGGTCAAGAAGACTGATTGCTAACGCAGTCCTTCTAACATATGGCAGAATAGGAGCCGTTGACTTGCAGTGGAATGTGCATCAGAACGTTAATTTCTCGTTCTTTTTCACTACGGCCTTCTGAGTGTACTCAAGTCAACTCATATATCTCAGTGTATGTTGGATGGGAAATCGAGTGAGATTGGAATCATGGAGATTGGATACCGAGTAGTTCTATCTATGAACAACTGAAAAGTGAGTGGGACATTTTTAGGAGGTCGTTTGAGAAACAGACGTGTTTGATTTTGGTGACTAGTTCCAATAGCAACTTGATCATATTCACTTATGATGTGCCGAATAATGCTTGAACAGAAGACAAATACAATGTCTGTTAGCCTTTTGTTACATTTTATTTCTCGTGCGTCCGAACCGTCAGCAATTTTAGTACCGATATGTCGTTCGTTGTTCACTACTTTCGTCGTACGTTCAGACGGAAATTTCAGTTTTCGCAAACTATACTGAACACTGACGTTTCGTTCAGTCACATTCGTGGTTGGCGTATTGTCACATTTGCTTATACGATAACATAAGCCGAATGAACTCCATATGACTACTGATGGGCACTAATGTGCATGTTGGCATAGAGAATTTAAGAGCTCTTGATAGAAATTGTTTTATTACAAAACCGGATGAAGGCCATTCAAATTTCCTTGACAGTATGTGGAAGGTTTTCTGGGCATATGGGCTAACACCTGCACAGAAACACTCATGCACAAAGTATCTACGTGTGACCAAAGTTGGGAAATCGCTGTACATATATTGGTCCGAGACACCCGTCACATCATTACTCCGACAGCTGCGCTCCAATTCGGTATAGAAATTCGATGCTTATCGTGAAGGTCTTTCTACTCGGGACATTACTATGAACGAATCTGTCATATGGAACTAGAACACATTGTAGGTTTTAAAGGTCATCCGGTATAACAATACAGTGGCCATGCCCCAGACTTGAGATTATCCATCTACTGGTAGACTAGTATAATGCTTTCAGTATGTTAGCAAACAATCAGAAATGACCAGTCCGTCAGCTGCATACAGAAAAACTGCTAGCTCAAATATACCATGACAGATAAAGCACTACCGGAAGATTTTCTTGTTTTGATGCAATTTTACAAGACAAGCCAGGTTCCGCTTGACAGTGTCATGTATGTCCATGTGCGGTTATACGCTACCTTAATCTGTTCTTGACGGCAATAGGATTTCTAGTCCACAGTTTTTCTGTTGCGGTCTGTTACTTAGAACCTTGATGATTTTTTCTACATTTGAGTCAACTCGAGCAAAATTTGAGTCAGAACAGGCTTCATTATAAAATCGTTACTACACTCCGAGGTTATTTTGTTGCTCACCTACATATATTTCAGAAAATAGCTGTTGCCATTATGTCACCTACTAATTTGCGCCTCAGAGTGATCATGCCACCTGTTATGGGCAGTACCGATGTGATCAGTAAAAACACAGTCTTTGACCGACTCACTCATAAACGTTCCCGTACCATACTTTGTAAATTTATTTTACTTCAACATTTGCAATCCATAGATTTACAGTGTCCAGCTGAGGGTTGGATTATCTTCTCGTCCACTCGCTAACACAACTTATTACTAATAAGTAGTGTGGCAGATTTATGATTTTAGATGAGACCTAACTGTAAAAAGTGAGGGTTTCGGCTAGATTCGAACTAGGGACAAACACAACATGCCTCGACACCACAAGCTACAAATCCACGCCGGCTGATAGAGCGCTTGCCACCTTGAGGTATTCTGTCTGTCGCTGGTTCGAATCTAGCCGAATCCCTGACTTTTCACAGTTGAGTCTCATCTAAAATAACACAGTTTAGCCAAAAAGGACAAAATAACTCCATTGCATCATGCGGTATTTGAGACCTTCGTCTGCGTTCTCTTCAGCATTTGGTGTGTTGGTGTAGAGTTACACCCCTTTAAGGTAGGCTTGAACGAGTCACATGTTAGCGTGAAAGCAAGGTGTCAACCGTAGCATCGATCGTCTTGACTAAGCAACTACAGGATTGGTCATCCAAGTTGGTAGGGCATGCCACCCATGCCAGGGCGAGGAGATGGCCAATTTTCGAGTGAACAGCACACACAGGGTTGGCGGTATCCGATGCGGATTTGCTTGTCACAGTGACCGAAGCCAGGGGACGCCTGCGCTTAACCATAACCGCAATTGGCTTGCGCCGCACCAATTGCGGTTCCACCAACACACCACCTATCCAGTGTAAACCCGAAGGAATAAGACCGGGAGGTGTGACAGTGGGGCCTTTCTGTTCAGCCGGCCAGTGCTGGTTAGCCAGTTGATTAGCTAATAGGGAAAGGAAACTTTTATCTCTCGGAAACTAAACAGAGAGAGGCTGTAATGATGAGATCTCAACTAAGAAGAAAGAATTGTGAAATGTAATACAGGAAGCATTGCAGTATAGGAGTGCAGGTTAGTGCATCCCAGAGGAGATAACGATGAAAAACGAAGTATACGGTGAACTAGGAAAAGCCAGCTAGACCATTCATCGTACAGTACACCAACAAAGCTGAAGAAATGAATCGGTAGGAGATTGCAGACACAGGTTTCTGAAAAGAGGAGCAGATTAGTTGTCAATGACCAGGCTGTTCGCCGATGCAGTCATTAACAGCAGCAGAATGAATATACTGATATGACCTACCTGACTGGAGCCTAACGTACTCGTCGTCTCCTCGCCGACGGTGTACTATGAGTACGTTGGTGGCCTATTAACCCCAAACGGCCAGCGCATTCGCGGCCGCACACATCGCAACTCCATATAGTCATGTCACCACGACCTATAGCACCCATGGTTCCCTTGCGTACCGCACGCTTCCGCTTGCGGCCGCGCAACAAGTGTTCGCTGAACACTCGGACGCCCGTCCGGACTGCATTCCTCCAGGCCGTCCGGTTCAACGCCAAATCTTCCCAACATCTAAAATCAATGTTACAACGTGAAAGACTTACCTGCACAACATCCTGGTACCTCCGCTTCTGGCCACCGGGATTTCGCTTACCTGACTTCACTTGTCCGTACAGTAACTGCTTCGGGATACGGTCATCGCCCATCCGACGGACGTGACCGAGCCAACGGAGCTGGTTCAGCATCAACATGGCTTCCATCCCATCCATGTCCGCCCGCCGCAGCACCTCAGTGTTCGGAATCATGTCCGACCATCGATTCCCCAAAATGCGCCTCAGACACTGCACATGGAAGCGGCTCAGATAGCTCACATTCCGCTGATACAGTGTCCACGTCTCACTGCCGTACAGCAGGATAGACAGCACTATTGAGTAGTAGACACACAAATTGGTGGCAATCTTCAGGCTATGACTATTCCATACACGCCTTTCAAGACGTCCGAAAGCAGCACTAGCCTTCGCCACACGCGCTCTCAGCTCGCGGTCTACGGACAAATCTATGGATAAATTGCTACCTAAGTAGCAGAAATCCCCGCAGCTGCCCACAATATCCCCATCAATGCGGATTTGCGGTGGAAGTGCACAAACAGCACCTGCACCAGGAGAAGGTTGAAAGAACGAAAACCTCTTACCTGTGTTGATGTTCAATCTGAACTTCGATGCTGCCAACGCAAAGGCTGTAGCCAGTCGTTGCAGTTTTTCTTCACTGTGTGCTAGCAATGCGCTATCATCTGCGAACAGAAGCATGCGCATCGTTAACGTACGTAACCGGGTTGGGGCGCCAAAACGTCGGATATTTAACAGGCACCCGTCCGTCCGGTACTCAACTTTAACGCCATCCTCTCCACAGTCCTGAAAAGCAACTGTTACCATGACAGTCAAATATAAGCTAAATGGGGCTGGAGCTAGAACACAACCCTGCTTCACGCCGGTGACGATGTCAAAATCATCAGAGGTCGATCCACACGATTGCACCTTCGTCTTCATGCCCACATGCAACAATCTAATCATATTGAAGAACTTACCTGGACATTCAAACTTATAAAGCACCGTCCACAGCGCCGCGCGGCTCACGGACTCGAAGGCCTTCGTGTAGTCTACGAACAGGGCATACAGGGGCTGGTTCCATTCCCGGCACTTCTTCTGAAGCTGTTGAGCAGCAAACACCAGGTCGTTAGTACTCCGACTCGACCGGAATCCACACTGCTCTTCGGGAACATTGACCTCCAGAACGTTTGCATTCAATCGATTCTGGAGGATTCTGGCAAGCACCTTGCCTGCACAATGCTTGCTATCCTTGCTTTTGAACAAGGGTACGATAATGCCGTCCTTGAAGTCCTGTGGCATCACTTCGTGCTCCCAGATGGAGTGAACCAGCTGAAGCAAGGCGCATTCCAACACCGGTCCGCCATTCTTCAGGATCTCACCTGGCAGTCCGTCCTCGCCTGAAACCTTCCCATTGCCCAGTTCACCGATCGCCCTCTGCAATTCCAGCATGTCTGGGGCTAGGGCAAGTGAAGATTTGATTTCCTGTTGCGGCAGACTGTCGCCCAATCAATTGTAGTAGGGCGGTTTAGCAGGCTGCCGAAGTGTTTGTGCCATACCATCATGATATCCTCCGGCTGATTGCAAGCACAGCCGGTGACCACGTCTACCAGTGCTTTAGTAGACGGGATACGTAGAGCGAAGATAGCCTTAAGCGAAGCGTAGAACTCTGTGTTGCCGACGGTTTGCGAAATCCTGCATGCGCTCGCCCTGCTTCCTCCACCAATTGTACTTAATTCCGCGAACACGCTCAGCCAGTTGACGGCGGATATTCCGGAACCTAGTCTTCTTCGCTCCATTGGCCGGGTTCATTGTGGATGTGGCGAACGCGGCATTCTTCTCTCATACCAAGTTGGAGATAGCCACGTTGTTGTCATCGAACCAGTCCGGGCGTTTCTTGCGCTCCACACCGATCGTCCCGGTGGCTGCTGCCATAATCTGTTTCTTCAGATGTTGCCACATACCCTCGGGGGTAGTGGGTACAGGAGCATTGTACAGACGGGCGACGACTGCACGTTGAAAGGCAGCCTTCGTCTCGGAGTTCTCCAACCTTCTGATATCCAGCTTCTGCCGTTGTCCAAAAGATCTACAATAAACGGACTTGCGTACATGGATAAACAGTTTGGTCCTGACCAGCCTATGATCTGTGCTACATTCAGCGTCGCGCATCACGCGAGTGATGCGCACTTCACGAATGTCGCGCTGCCGCACACTCACGTAGTCAAGTAGGTGGTGGTGACCGCTTCGTGGATGAGTGCACGTCGTGATGTCGCTCGCAGCCAGCTGGAATCGGGTGTTCGTGATAGCCATCTCGTGAGTAGCGCACAAGTGCAGCAGACGATCACCGTTCTCGTTGATTGAACCAATGCCGTAGGGTCCGAAGACTCCCGGCCAGGCTACTGAGTCGCACCCAACTCTAGCGTTCAGGTCATCCAAAACAAAGAGTCGGTCATTCACTGGCGCGGACCGGATTGTGGCAGACAACTGATCATAGAACTGGTCCTTTGTAAATCAGCGTGACACATAGTTGGACCATAAACACTAAGAAATGTAGCACACTTACCTCGACCGAGTCGCAGGCGCAGGCGCATCGACAGCATTCGAGGGCTGATGCCATGTGGTTCGCCTATCATCAAAGCATTGATGCGATCAGCGACTGCAAAACAGACACCATGCTCCCGAACACCGTCTGTCCAGTAGAAAGTGTACCCAGCGCCTGCTTCCCGCAACTTACCTTGGTCTACAAGCTTTGTCTAACTCAAGGCTGCTATGTCGACTCCATACCGCCGCAGTTCCATCGCAATCAGGGCGGTGCGTCGTTCCGGTCGTTCTGTGGCGCTGCATCGATCCAGCGGAGTGCGCACGTTCCATGTTCCAATGGTAAGCGTCCTGCGTCCTCGGGCCTGATTGGGCATTATCTTCAGGGGGGTTCCTATTCGAGGGGAAGTATGAGGGTGAGTGTTTGACAGTAGCATATTTTCGCCTATCCACCCTGCCATGTGCAGCAGATAGGGTGACCCGGTTTATTCTACGCGACGGTCGATGAAGTATGGTATTTCGATTATTTTGTATGACCATTGTTTGTATGGGCTTTGGAAACTGCCAGGACGCCCAGACCTGTGCAGGAGAGCGATTAGGGCCCTCAACCGAAGCCTTTGGCTAAAAAGCCCAAACCGCAAGGCAGCAGGTGACTCATACATGCAGACGCAGCAGCATCAACCACCAAAGAGAAGATCGACAGCCATATCAAAACAGATCAAGCACCCACCCACAGGGACAGTAACACTGCAAACACGGTCCTAGCAGACAGAAATGGATTCAGTTCAGGCAGAAACAAGCACCACGCCCAACAAAGCCACATCACACAGTCAACAAGCACAACAAACGCACGCATCTGCTTTTTGTCTGGCTGCTCCCCTTTGGCCAATCTGACAAGGTTGAACCTGCAGGGACCGAAGTCCCAGTCAGCACAGCCCTCCGGATCAAAACAGCACGCAAGCCTGACCACCACGGCAAGGTAGCAGAAAAGGTCAGCACACACACACACTGGCTCAGACAGTTGACGCGTATAGTGCAACCGAGGTAACGAGTAGGTTTGTGCAACAATTAGGCGGACAAACTGTGAAACGAAAACCCACATTTTCAACTACCAAGACAGATCACGTTAAAATTGTACCGCATACAGATCACTAAGGTTAACGAATAAAGGGAACCAATAATCTCCGTAGCTGTCTTTGGAATCTGAACCATCTTTCTGATTTTGCATTGCGGGAAGGATGCTTAGTACCTTCTGTAGATTTATTAAACGAGCATCAGACTTACAGCTGTCAGGTCACTGGTAATACGGACAGTTTCCGATCAGCCGTTCAGTTCATAACGTGCTACATCGACCACTGTGTAACTTGATTTCGACGCGTTGACCTGTGGTCATCTATTTAGCTCATGTACTGAGCAGTTCAACTAGATGGCTAAACAACTGGGAGTGAAGTATGGGATACAATCTAAAAAAGTACATTAAGACCTCTTGTGTCACACTGGAAGTAAACGAGGTTGCTGTTGTCCAGTGTGCTCCTTATTGATAATTTCCAATGACACAGTTAAAAGATCAGTTACGGATATGCTGACATTACGTGTATCACACAGTTGTACTGATCATGCTAACTCATAGCTTAAGTCTATGTTTTCATTACATCAGTATGCGTGGATTATGTTGCACACGAGACGCTGGATGCAGTGTGACTACCCTTTATGAGGATATGTTTCAGTGTTAAAAATAATGTCTTCCATTAGCAATAACTGCCGGACATTAGTGCCTAGGAAACAATAAGAAATATTCAAACATTTCTACCAATCAATCTCCTTAAAAGAAACAGTATGGAAAGGCGTTACTGACGGAATCCTAGTCAAAGGTCTGTCTGCTGAATAGAACGCTCGTTCGTGAACAGTTGCTGAGTGAGTTTACGAGCAGAAATTTGTGGGTTTAAACGCACAATCGGTGCAACATTTTACTTCAAGTTTTCCTTATTCTTGCTTTTCCAGTTTGATTAACGCCGTCGCCTACGCAAGATGTCTGTGTGGAGGAGGTGCCATTGAACTTTGGGCACTGGTGAAATATCTCATGGTGACGACGATTCAAATCAGTGCTTACATTTTGCCAAATCCAGTTACAGGAATCCAGCAGGAGCAATTCCGTTTCATCACCGTATGTAAGATTCGTAAATCATGAAATATTAAATATCCACAAATTAGTCAAAATAAATATCGGTTCAATACGAAGGGTGGGACGTGCACACACTGGCTGCAGACTACACAGATGGATAGTAAACCACTGCCCACTGTTATTCTTGTGCGTGTTGGTTGAATCAAGGATGAACAAGATCTGATAAGTTTGTTTGGCGGTGATCTTAGCACGGGTGTATAAACCCAATGGAGCAGCTTGAACAGCACAGTAAGCTGTCGCCATTAGTCGGTCGTTTGCGTGTGTGCACTTGTCCGTACAAACTCTTTCGAGAACGAATTTCGCCTCTGCCGACAAACTGTGTTCGAGATTTAGTAATGCCATGGAATGTAGGGTCCACAAACCTTAATAGCTCACGTCATCCAGCTGTTTGTACTCCTGATTAACTTCGTACAGCTGCTTCTTCGTCCGAGGTATTCTGATTGGTTTTTAACCAAAATGATACTTCCGACTGGATTCAAGAAAAGCAAATAAAGGTACATAAGATTACTTTCACAAGAAAATCATCCCCGCTTCGCAAAAGTAAACACAAGAAAAATGTTACCAGTTTCCCATGTAAAACAAAAATAAATTCAAGTGCCCAATGCCAAGTCTGATATCGCCAGCCCAATGAAATTCTGCACACGATGGCGTGATGTTTTGATGCTAAAACCGATGGCCTTCATAGTTAAAATTCATGAACTGAGTGTCAAGCGTTAAGCGGTGTGAAAGCAGGGTTAAAGTGTTCGAGATAACGAAACATTTAATGACAAGGATCAAACTAAAATTACAGACTACTGTCGGAATAAAACATGACGTTTGAAATGAGGTAAAAGACAGTATAATATAATCCCCCAGAAGAATCTTATTGTTTGCGTACGAAATTGCTAACAGGCCTCTGGATTTACCATGGTATGTTACTTTGCTCTAATATCTCAACAAACACTTTTCAGGCAAATGTAGATGCGCATATCTCACCACGTATGATCCTGGCCTTTTGGACGAATCAGATAAGCGAATATAACAACGGTTAGAAATTAACCTGCAGTCAAATTCAAGTGCAGTTTGTATATTGTGTATTACATAAGTGAATATGATCAAGTTGCTATTGGAACTAGTCACCAAAATCAAACACGTCTGTTTCTCAAACGACCTCCTAAAAATGTCCCACTCACTTTTCAGTTGTTCATAGATAGAACTACTCGGTATCCAATCTCCATGATTCCAATCTCACTCGATTTCCCATCCAACATACACTGAGATATATGAGTTGACTTGAGTACACTCAGAAGGCCGTAGTGAAAAAGAACGAGAAATTAACGTTCTGATGCACATTCCACTGCAAGTCAACGGCTCCTATTCTGCCATATGTTAGAAGGACTGCGTTAGCAATCAGTCTTCTTGACCCAAATGGTGACTGCAATCTAGGACAGTTAGTGTTATATGGTGTTATATAGTGTTTGTGTGGAGGAATGAAGCGACTTATGTTCATACTGAAGGACAGTGAGAACTGCTGTTCGGGTCATTGTGGGTCAGGATTTTGTGCTGTGCGTTGCATTCTGCAAAACCAGTGAATCACACATTTCTTAACATAAAATCGTGAACCACTAATGAAGTTACTTTTGCTCCTGTGTAATATATTTCCACATGTGGCACACGGTTGGTTCTCCGAGGATCCCACATGTGAGAGGCTTGCGTGTACCCACTTGACTGTCCCAGAATTGGTCCTTTGTTTTTTATGTAAGACAGTATGCAGGAAGCGCTCACTTTGTTGCTAATGAGAATGCAGCTAGAAGACAAAAATTGAGGAACGTAATCAAGCTAGACAGCGCACATGCTGAACGTTGATCTGGGTTGCATGCTTACTTGGTTTATAATATTCGAAATTGGAGTGCCAATCTTCTGCAACGTGGAAATCACTTAACCATGCACTGCATACCTAAAGAAAACTGAACAGAGTTTGTACTGCCCAAATGAGCACCATAACTGCGACACACCAAAGCTGAGTCCAGTTTCCGTTGTTTGTGGCTTAAGTGGTAAAATGTCTTGACCACATTTTAACGAGTTGCTTAGACTTCTGTTAGACTCCATCGACTTTCGTGTGAAGCGTTCTCATCACGGACATTGTGTGATTTAACTGAACATCTCTCACAATCCAATGTGGGTGCGAAAGCTGTGATAACTATTAAATGAAGAGAATCAATGCGCCTGTCGACAAAATGAAAGCTAAAGACCCACGTGCTTGCAAATGCGTGCAGTCTTCTTCATGATTACATTCTTTAGTCCGAAATTTTAAATGATGCAGTGGTTGATGCTCCAGATTTCAACGCCTGAAAATTTAATGTGAGGGGTTATATTTCCGATTTAGAAGGCTCACACGGCTCTTCGTCAATTCCCTCCAGTTTTATCATCTCCCCAAGCGTGATCATATGTTACCCATTTTAACCGCGGGTTGCATGCAAATTGAATCCACTAATGCCTTTATAAGCATAAGTTTTTCATTTTTCTATATACTTCCCTCCTTGTCTGTGTACGCTTATCAGATATGCCCAGATGACATTTCAGGTTTGTCCATGAGTGAGTTTATTAATCCAATCAATTTTATGTTGTGCTCACTGTGATAACTAATACTGACATTTCCGTCTTACGTGAATTGGAGAAAAGTATGGAAGGTTATTTTTTTACAATCTCTGCAACAGTTCGGCTCACATACGGTGTGATTATTTCACTTGGAAATTAAGTGTAGAAAACTCATCAGTAATTTACATTAAATCTTAGGCTGTTCTTGTGAATAGTGAATTATTGCCCATTCAGTGGAATGTCAGCTTTCACGCTAAGGATTGACTGAAGTCGATATTGTTGTCAGTTTCTCTGACCGCCATTTTTCCTCGGTCAGTTTACCAGTCAAGCGTGAGTTGACGGGCGCCACCCCGACAACCACTAATGTCACAGATCACTTGTGACTGCTTATTTACATCATGTATTGTCGTTAAAGGATCGCTTCTTTGTAAGATGGTAATTTATTTGTATTAACGTTAACCTGTTACCTTTAGTCCAGGAGAATCACTGTAGTTTGTCCCCTTACCAAAACATCATTGTTTATGTGAACCCCAAATAGCGCAATGTTCGTAAGTAACAAGACAGTATACAGTGAATTACTGAACACGTATACTGAGTGATAATGGTGGTGGCTGTGTCCATTTAGAAGAATGTAATAAATAAAGCGCATCTGATCAGAATCAAAGTTTTTTTTAAAAGCGATTAGCTGAAACAGATAATCACGTATGGATTTTTGTAGTACATAAAATAACGAAGTATTCAACAGACACTGTAAGCGATTGCTTACAAATGTAATAAAATATTTGTACGCCATGAAGTGTGTTGCAGGGTGTTCACATTTAAATTTCAGCTTGCCAACTGTTTACACAGTAAATAGGACCCCAATGCTCCTGGATAAAATACACCGCTGCTGAAAGCCAAATCAAACTGTGTATACCAACGCCGATACGGTCGCTCAGTCATCCACACAAGTGGATACGACACTATCGTGTCACCCGATGAGCGAACACACAGCCCAAAAAGTCATTTGCGCGCTACATACCCAACTAGAAACAATCCGAATTTGAACACTGTATGTTACCGAAGCTATTAGAATCAGACTGATTTACCCATCACTACATTAAAGCAGTCTGTGTAGAAGTTGCTTCCACCCCACACTTCATACCGACCAGTCAATCCGCACAGCCAACCCAATTGACGAACGTGATTTCATAGATCACTCAAGCCGTTGTAAATCGATCAACCAGTAAATTAGTTGCTCCGGACTAGGTACTGTTGACTTCTCGATGGGATTCTCTAATGTCTTTTTCGTATATAGTTGTGTCGCCATGAAGTTGATTTGTCGCCAAACTCGTTTTATTTTCCCTATTCCCACTGAGATTACTTTGTAGAAAGGAAACTATCAGTTCTCGGTTTTGTACAAGTTTTTGTTAGCTATCTATCAGGTATAACTGATGACCCAGTCGGCATAAAGAACTTGAAAAATCAACACGTCAATAACCACAAGAAGGGCAATGAGACCAATATTGTGAAATGTCAGCAATGTAATTTGTCTACTACTAAAAAAACAATATACAACAAATGAGCAAGCTGTCGAAATTGGTAGAGTGAATTCAGGGTCAACTGGCCACTAACAAAATGGGTGGCTGATTTGTGTCACAATTTAGCGTGTGATTATTATACTTCGTTTTCATTTGTAAAAACATGTTGATATCTAAAAGCCTCATGTTATAATCATTGGATGGTAAGCTAAACGAGTGATTGTAATCAGTCTCTAGAACTAGTGAATAAAACAGAAAAGAAGTTTCACGGGCCAGCAAAGATGACTTAAATCAAGCAAACGCAATATTTTAGTTGACAAATTTTTCAGTCCAAACTGCTACCTTCATTAAGAGAACTGCACATCCCCATATGTTCAAATATAGCTGACAGGTCATATCCAGTACTTTAAATGGTTGTCAGTGTACACTTCAGCATACCGTTCACCAGTAGACAAACGTGGTTCAAGAAGGTTTACAATGCGAACAAGAATAGTACAAGCAATTCATTCAACAAGACATTAGTAATTCGTATCTTATTTAAGTTTTCCCACGAAAAATGCAGAGACATCGGCTGAAAAGATTAAGTTGGACCGAGTGTTCTGATTGGTTCATTGGTATCCCCAACACTGAATTTGGTTGAGTGATTGAAATATCACGTTAGCCCACGTTTTTCGTATATTCTGTTCTCCTGATTAATCACACTTTGTAACATGTCGCGAAAAATAAATAACTTAATAAGTTGGTTGTGGAGATTTGAAGTGCGTTATCACCAAGTATGTCCTGGCTGCCAAATCGAAGAGCACCAGTTATGTGCACATATTCAGTCAGTGTACAATTACATACGCCGGACCTAAAAGTTAGGCACATCAAGTGTCATCACAATAAACTTTCTTTGACAATCAATTTTGATAGCCGGAAACCATATACTGTTTTCCTCTGCTAGTCTGTTCCCTTGATACCTCTAACTGAAGTGCAACTTATATCGCCTCAAAATTCAATTTCCGTCGAGCCACACGACTGCCCATTAAGTGAACGCGTTCTGTCAAAACCAACCGGTTTCTCGTTAACCACAAGAATACTCTACTTTTAAAGTGATATATGCGATAACATCGATCGAAATATCTCATTCTATAAAACGAGACTGCTCAATTTGACAGTGTGATGAAACGAAAGGAACACATCGGATATAGACAATCGGGAACTAACTGTTTGACTGTTAAAACATTACTCATATACTGGTTGACTTCATTTGTGTCCGGAGTAGTCCGTCACCTGGTTCGTTTCGATGGGCTGTTACACGATGATGATTTGTTAGCTCGTACTAGTTTTGGCTTTTCGTTACAACGCACTGTTGTTAGTTTCTCAGCTAACAGGTAATCAGTACTCAATTGTAAAGAGATATGCTGTTCCACTTGGGAAACTGACACCGTCTGCAAAATTTCAAAAGTGAGTGTTGGCGTTTCTTTATCAAACGGATTGCGACGTTTAACCTATCTGTGTATTGTCAACAAAAACTCCCCGGCCAATTATAATTTACGGGGATAGTTTAAAAAAACAGCAAAATGAGGAGTATACTAACCAGTTGTGTGCCAAATACGAATGAACAAGCAAACATTCAACTGGATAACGCTGAGATTCACAACACCAGTTATACTACTCCACCCTTCCTGACCCTACCTCATGCTGTAACCAGCCGGGTACTTTTGTTGTCCTTCTGTTCTACACAAAGAAACTTGAAAGGCCTGCGTTCATCAGGGCCTCCGTCCCATCACAACGCATTATGTAATGATAGGAACAAAATGATATTTATGATAGGTTGTTAGTTGTATAACTTTTTCGATTCAACAAGTATGTCCTATTCTCGGCTATCTGTGCAGTCTATCAATTTGCAAATTAGTTTCACAAAGATATACTCATGGCTGCTTTTACTGACAAAGTTATCGTCTAGTATGCAACTGCACTTGAGGATACAACTTACAGAAGAAACTGATCAAATGAGTGTCTATAAAGTAAGACCATAACACTGTCATTCTCAAGATAAATTTATTGTGTTGTCCTTTTTAACCAGCTGCGTACTCAACTCTAGGTACAACTGAACAGGCAAAGCCTTGGGGTATATGCTGTCTGATATGAAAAACATTCACATTCAGTAAAGGTCATCTTGACGATAGACGCGCCTGCATGCAAGTGTTTGCGAACGGGAACCACAATCACTTTTGGGGCTGGGTCACTCTGTGTTTATGCATTCCCGTGGGTACGTGCGTCACTTTGGTAATAAATTTGCAGGTGTTCTAAGGGCAACCTTTCCTAAGTGAACGGTCAAACCGATGATCTGACTGTTAAAATGTAATTGAATCTGATACCGAAAACTATGGGCTACTGATGGTTTATATGTAACTGGTGAGCCGTAAAAGCTAAATGAACCGAAATGTCAAAATTGTGTTCCAGTGCAAACATGTGAAAACTCATTTTGGTTCGTTGCACCACGACATTTATTAGATAGCTGAACAGGAACGTGTTAAATTTTTAAACTTCCATCTATAGTCAACTCAATTCAAGAAATGCTTTACGCACCATGAAAAACAAATACTCTGTGTATCCGGAAGCTTTTTATCGTGGAGTTCTGCGGCGAACTTATGTATAACAGGGCTTTCGATCAGAAACCTCGCCGACTTACGACCTACAGGAAGGCTGGGTATGGACAAGTAATGGTTTATAACCAGGTATAGGGGTAGCCGGGGACACAACGTTAACAAGAAAGACTTCCAGAAGCTGATCCTGAAAGCCAAACGCTTGCATGGTTTAAAAAACGGATACTGTAAGCCAGGAATCAGGATTATCTTCGCAATTGAAGAGGTGGTTTGGGGGTTCAAAATGAAGTTTTTGCAGCTTGTTATCTGTGGGATATATCGTGTTACTGAAGAAAGGAATGCATCCACTGTGACAGTGCGTAGTGGTTGGCAAAACCGCCATTTATAGTTTGCCAGACTGAAAGGAAGCGAACGTTCAGCTTGAGTCAATTAGGGAATAATCATATCAACATATGATCTGACGTAGCACCTATGTTTTTACAGACCGAGATCTATCGACGGTTTTGTTTCTCCCTGAATTCTCCAGCAATCACGGAAAAACTTGTAATGAAAATGAGACCTTTTGGTGTGTTGATAAATAATGATCGTGTGTTAGAACAGCTGTTCATCTTGACTGGATTATTCTGCTAACTATGGATGTTGAAAGGTGATAAGAACAGTGTTAGTGTTTCACTTGGAATGACTTAGAGATAACAAAGTGAACCCAATAACAGGAGAAGGAATTTTATGTTCAAAAAAGCCAGAGCTATTTACACGTGTGGCGAACACTTGAAGTTGGGGGAAATGCCCAGCTAATATGAATGATATCGTGTATTCTGGGAAGAAGGATGATTCTCCTTCTCGCTGATGTGCACAGAAGTGTTCTGCTAGTCTGGGCTTTGCGTTAAGGGACTACAAATCAGATGAACAAGATCGACTGACCTGTCACAGATGAACCACCGCATTTAAACCAAGGCAGATCTGGCGAAGTTGAGATTAGTGGTCGAGTTCGATATTATTTACCCCGGATAAGATTTTTAGACGTTGGCAACTTTGGAGCCAATTATTTGCAAAAACCCAGTGATGACACTTTTATCAAGTATATGAACCGCGTCAATGCGTACACTCGAGATCCTGTCAAAGTAGAACTGTGAATGAAATATGCGGTGCGACAGAGGTCACAAGAGAACACATGCCATGTGGAATGCGATTATTACATAAAGGTGCATTCTTGTATAGGATTTACACTGGGCAACATGAACCACAGTATATAAGACATGTACTCGACAGGCATAAGGTCAAGTACCAGTCTGTACATGTTGCGCTTTTGTTTGTGGCATAGTAACTAATGTGTCCCTAGATAAGTTACAAACACAGTTTTGTCAGTCTAGAATGTCGTACACCATAGATCTGTTAAAAAGATCGGGCTGTTGGTGGATATTTTATTGATATCTGCCTATTTAAATAACAGACTCCTGTTTTGTTCACTTGCCTAGTCCGAGCTAAACTGACGGTGAAACGCGGCTATGTTCTTAACTATGACACGTAATAAAAAATCAATCTTCCCACATCAAAAACTTAAGATTTTACTCAGTTTTGTTTGCTGCTATTCTGTGTCTGAAAAATTTTCATCGGTGAACGACTTAATCACTTCATTGACACTCTTCAAAGTTTACGACAAAAATGACCAGATTAATCATTGGACGTGTTTGTGTGTGTGTGTGTGTGCTTCTTCCGGGACTTACAATAAACGGGTAAATAAATTGTTACAGAATACGAGACAACGCTGCCCGGTGATCAATAAATTAACATTCAAATGAAAAGCTTATTGACGAGAAATAGAACGTAAACATGGGATCTAATCCTGGGCCTTAAACTGGATATTGTGAATCCTTTAGATAATGTTCTTATGGACCAACATATTGGCCAAAATCTTTCACCACAGTTGTGTCTAGAAGACTTGTGTCTAGAAGAATGAAGCAGGCACCCGCCATACACACTGAACGCCACCACTTGTTTCGTCTTGACAAAAAGAACATTAAAATGCGTGATTTCAATTTTAGATGGGACCCAATTGTGAAAAGTCAGGGCTGCGACTGGATTCGAATCAGCGACAGACACAGCATGCCTCAACTCGGCAAGCGCTCTACCAGCTGAGCTACGAAGCCACACCGGGAGCTCGGAAATTTCACATTTGAACTCTGTTACCCACCCGTCCCACTGTCTCATATGAAATCCACCAAATGATTCAGGGGATCGACTGCCCCGGCAGGATTTCTCAAACAGTTCACGCTGGAATCCACCAACGTCAATGCTGAGCACAAAATTCAATTTGACGGAGAAATCTTATTCATGGATCAAGCGGGTTGAATCCATTGAACAGGTATCTGACCTCCTCTCTTGGAGACCGGACCTCCTGAGTACTACTCATCAGAAAATGTAGCAAAGGTTTAACTATGAACATATTGTCGTGGCCAACACAGTTGTTCATTAAAAACTTTAGCCAGAGTTCAAGCTCCTGGCTTTGCAGGGATACACATTATTGATTAGTTCTGTTAAGGGCTAACCTCCGAACTAATGTCTCCTTTTGAAAAGGAAGTTGTAGACAAATGCGACTAATTGTCACCTACTGGGATCAAAACACCGAAGCATGCGTGTATCAAATAGTCAATAAACACTAAACCCCTGCGATGGAGAACATAATTCCGGTGAGCAAAACTGTTTTCGATAACTTCTAATTCTCGGTGTTTTTAGTGGTATGCAACTTAGATGAGGGCTAAGCTGTTGCTGATCAGAATTAAAACAAGAGCTATGATGAATACGTGAAAGAAATATCCACTTTCGCTGTGAGCGCATATAAAAATTAAGTAGGCTTTGAAAAGATCTGAAACATCAGGAGATTTACTTGGTCTATTTTACACACTTTACCATATCTGTTTCAAAGTGCAACTTCTCAAGTCAACCATAGTTTTATAACAGCAAAAAGCTGTGTTCCAAAATTAAACCCAATATCCGTTACTGTAATCTGACCAGTTGCATCTAGCATTAACTTTCTCTGTCATTAGCAAACATGTTCACGTTAGTGTCAACATTGTCAGCTTGTTCCAATCTAAAAACCAGAAAGTTAGTCCCATGAGTTACTATGCACAGTCTCTAAAAATGCCAGGATTCAGTGTGGAATTATCATGACAGCATTAAATTCATCAGAATTGTTCTTCGTCAGTCAACTTTTAATCGGTTTCTATTATCATCTTTTGCCTGCTGGCTTCACTTTATGTTCATTTGACTAGTTTTATATTTCAAGAAAGCATCAACCACCTGATTTCGGAACAGACGCTCAAAGACCCTACTCTTCCTATTTTAGTATATTCTACTTGAACGATGTGTTGCAGTTGGACATGTCGTTATGTGGAGTATGGGTGATATGTGAATAGCCGATTCATCAACCTTGCACACAGATCACCACAACTGACGGGCTATTTTACCTGACATTCCTCATCCATATTAATGGTACCACAGAGAGCCTACCAATCAGATTGTATCCAAATGTACGCGGAAATGCACACGCACCGGTACATTTGCATGCATAGTGCAGATCTGATTTGATTGGCATCTTATCAGCTATTACGGAATTTTGTATACGCATAATTTGTCTTCATTCAGTGTTCAGGATTTTTCACACTAGACGTCAAGGCCACGGTTAGTGTATCTTGGGAAATCAGAGTGCAGCTTAGTATTAGGCCAGAATAATGGTTCTGAGAAAGTCAATTATGATTGACTGGTTCGCTTCGTGCATCAGTTCAGTGTGCGCAGCGGAATGGAGGAAAATACAATCACTACTGACAATCAAAATGATGCCTACAATACTAACAACACTAGTAACAAAGTGAGGCTAATAAGTATCAACCTGGTTCTAGTATATCTCAATAAATGATGGATGGTGGTCATCTAACTCGTATGCTGTGATGGGCGGGTTAAGCTTGAATCACAGGCACAAAGTAAACATGAAAACAAGAGTCAAAATATGAATCGATTGTTATGACAGTCCTATGCAAACTTATGACTAGGTTGAAGATAAATACACCAGTGAACTGAAACGTATATGTTGATTTGGACCGTCACTGTTGTTCATAGCCTACGGCGAACACAGAATGACAACCGAGGGTTTCTGAGCACAGAGGGTCCGTTGCCAGTCGAATATCAGTGAGGCTTCATGATAGCTCAAAAGTTGTGAGTTGTGAGAGATAGTGAGGAGGGTAAACAATGTTATTTTGGCCTGACAGGAACGTTGAGAGACGCCTTGTTTTGTACACCTTAATTGTCGCTCATCAGCGAGTCCTTTCGAGCATTTGCTCTGTGGCCCTGGTTTCAAACGTGCATTCTCTTCCTTGATGTGGATGTTTTCGTGGCTGCAGACAAACAATATGTGTACTGTATAGCGGGGAATGTAAGCGTTCGCCTAATGACCCGAGGTAGAAGCAACCTATTGGTCAATACTAGTTTTGCTTCACAGTGTGCATGTTTCAATGTGGTACTGACCATCCTGCTAGAAGTGCGCATTAAAATGACATTTTGTAAGGTATTGTGACTGACAGCCTGATTTCTGAGACTTTCACACAGCTACGTAGGGGTGGGTTTGTCACATTTTCCAATGGGGGTTCCAAGGAATTTGCGACAGAGTTTCACATGATGATCTGTTCACCCGCTAGTTTATCCATAGTGGACATGTCTTATAACACGACTCGATAAGTGACCTATCACGCACGACAGGACTGAACATTGTTAACCAGTTTGTCCACGGTAGTTAGTGGTACATTGGACGTTCGCTAGATCCAGCTGAACGGCATCCAATCACTGAGCTCCACAAGTGTACACTGCTCATTCATGTTTATACTTTATGGTTACTGACAAATTTGGGTGAGCAGTAATGTGCGCACGAATCAGATTTGTAACTTGTTCCGTATTACTCATAAAGCTTTAAGTTATACACCCAGCTCTTGTCGAGTACCTCTTCACAAATGCAACATAACATAGGAAGATTGTCAGTTATGTGATTATATTTATCATCATACAACTATTCTAAACACAAAGTATTTAGTTTTACGTGCAAAAGACAACTGGTATTGTAGCGAGAAGGCGTCCAACAAAGCACAATCTTTATTGTCCAAATCGCTAGTCACATGCAACGCGCGCTCTCTCGTTTATGAGTCGTAATTCCAACCCGCAGCACCCCCCGGTTTCCGTTCACACGTCGTGTGCACTTCTAACCGGTTTACGTGTGTGACCGGTGCCTTCTATCGGAGGGTTTTCCGCTTGCCATTCCTCGTCTGTTTGTCCGATTTCGTTGCGCGATGGCTCGTCCGGCTGCTCGTGCTGTCCGCCATCCACCCAGTGTTGGCCTTGACCGTATTCCAACATCGTGTCGAGATGTTCCTCTAAATGTTGGAAAAACTACGCCTCCGATCTGGCCGTCTGTCGTATTTCGCCTGCCCTGCCTCGCCCGTTGGTCCGATCCAGTCGAGCGATGACTCATCCGGTCGCGCACGTTGTTCTTGATTCGATCGCGGCAGGTTTTCGAACGTACCTACCCCCACGTTGAGGCATTCGGCCGAGCGTTCGAAAACTCGCACCTCCGACCTGACAATCCACCACAGTATGAGTTCCGGCGATATGCTTATCAGCAAGTAATTGTAAGAACAGAAAAAATCGTTGAATTTCGGAAAAGTTTGTTCTTTTCTTATTCGTCATTTGTAAACATTAGGTCAACAACCTTTCGATACTTACTGGTGATGGACTTGTTACTACTCCCCAACACCATTTTAAGCCAGCTTACAGAAATCTCTGTGTATCATACTGAAAATGGCAGAAAACCATTTCGTTTCGTTTTCTACTGTCTAGGCAACAACATGTCACGATTATGTGATAGAAGAGAACTGCGAAGAGCAAGTGTTTTCGATAGTTCACCACCGAGGCAACGTAATTAGTTGAGTTCAACGAAATTAAGGCAGCATGTATACAACACAAATAGGTTTCGCCGAATATCATTAAGTCATGTGGAACGTTACAAAATACCAGTCACTTACAATCTACCCACTTAGACGGCGAATCGCTAATGTTATTGATAAGTAGCTTGAAGCTGCACCTACGATTACATCACAAAGTGATGGCTTGGAGTTTGGGTGGGAATTCAGACCAATGATGTGACCGTTTGCCAGGGCAACAACAATTTATCGTATTAACAGGGAACCAGATTGTGTAATTAAATGATGATCGATTCATCGGTGGCTTGCATCCACTGTGTCAACAACTTAGGATGGTGGAAAGAAACCCCATAGACTACACAGAATGCTCGAGTGAGGTCAACTCGGGAATCAGTAACGCTTGGATGTTCAATGACTGCACTGTTGAGGTAGCTGGTCGAATCCATCTCGTGTTAAACTGGACAATGTTCAAATCAGGTGAAAAAACGCCTTAACGAGTAGTCTACCTTAAAACAGTGCGATGGTAAGTACACAAGCGTGGATCGACCAAGAACAGGAATTTTGTTTTTCAAGACGACTGTCAGCAAGCGGTTACGGTAAACCAGCTGCCTAGCATTGCCGCCAGTTATGTGCGCCTGAGTGTCTGTTAAAACCGACAGTTGCAATGTCACTCTTAAGTGGAAGGCGGATAAATACAGCTTTGTTTTCCACGGTGGTAACCGGACCCTGTGGTTTAGTTTTAGTGGTTAGGTCATGGAAGTTTGTAATTTTTTTACGGTTTTACATGACATGACATTTTACTATACCTCGTTTTGTTGTTTCAACTTCGCTGAGCATAGATAACTACTGATTTGATGATAAATTATCAAGAACAACTGTTCAGCACGATTCTATCCCATGTATTACAATCAGTCCATCAGGCAGCCATATGGCGCGAACAAGGTACACTGTTCTAGGCATTCTAGCCTACGGCACATAAGCGCCGTTTGTAAAGAACGGCTTTTGATGGACAGAGAGGGTTATGCGCAGCCGGTTACAGGAGACCTAAAATCGACAACAAGGAATAAAACTGAATTTGCATACAACTTTCATAATACACAACAGAATACAGAAACAGCCTTCAAATGATTTAGATATGCAAGCATGACTTGGGAATGTTGGGTTCCGCAATCAAATTTAGTTTCTGTGAGCTTTAGACATCTTATACTACTGGTCTCACATGACAGAATATGCACGCGCCGTGGTGTCCAGACTTGTTTATTTCGCTAGAAAGTTTGATAGAAGCCAGGAAGAAAGCGTAGTAGAGAGTAGAATTTGTTTTATGTGCTCCAGGGTGATTACAACACAGAAAGTGTGAAAGTAATTACTGAGATGAACTAGTAAGACGGTTGGCAAAGAAATCGCGGATTGTACGGTGATCAAAAATGACTGTCAAGAATGGGTGAACGTCTCAACTGACTTCATCTGAGTGTGGCTTGGTTTTAAATTCGACGACTTTCAACAGTGTCTGAATATTGTGCGCCAAGCAACAGTTCAACATGAAAACGTCTGGTAATTCATAGCACATGGTTGAACAGTGATATGATCAGAACAGATCCAGGCGCCATTTTTGTTCTTGTGATCAAACAATAAGTATCGTCCGCTTTTTCTCTCACGTGACAGATGGTATGTCGTGCATTTTAAAGATCACATTCACTTTGGCACGGAACCAGAGTTGCTCAAATAGCCACAGAGGGGCTTCAGATGTTGGCTAGACGAGGTCTCTTGCTCACACTTAACGTGGAGCTACTGATTTATCGACTGAAAGAATTAGGTAATCAGAACATGTTTATTTGCACTAATCCGAATAATGCGAAGTTAACAGAACAGTGATTAATACGTTCAAATGTTCATAGTCACTAGGGCTGAGACGATGGTATGCACCTCCGTTACGGGGTGATATGCGCACGGACTCCCGGTTTAGTGTCACATTAAGACTGTCTACATACTATTTCAAAATTGTCACCAACTGCCCAATACATCAAGATCTGTGAGCTAACAAGTACAGAAGTTGTCATGCTGACCTTCAGAGAATAGTAAATGTGCGACCATCAAAAAAGCAATATCACAAGCGTATATATATCATAAGAACGACCACTCGAAATGTTAACCATGGTTTTTGTAAACCATCCCACCCAAACAGAAATACCCAACTCTGAACACTGTATCTGTGATGACATTTTGAGTCCCAAAGTAGCTGGACATTTCATTCCACTAAGTTCGCCCGTTTTTGTGTGTATGGCTGTTTTCAAATATTTCAAATGACCAGAGTTAAAACACCAAAATCAGATGAACTGGGTGGTCATTCACTCCTAACCATCATCAGACACACTTTCAATGCATTCCTGAACAGCACCTTCGAAAGATGGTAAAGTGTCGACCCATAGAAGCTGTAAGCTGAAATCGCCTGCTGGAGAAACCTCGTTTGAAAACCAGTAGGAGGTTTCCTAAACGTCTGCAATTAGTAAACCATCTAAGACTAGTTGTAACTCAACAGTGACGTTCGTTAGGGAATCTTGGTCCTATGATCTCACCTTACTCGGTTCCAACTGGAAACATAAATTAGGGGCAGAACTACGTTCGTCTCCCGTCAATTTTTCTGGGGTTTTCGACGGCACAGTGATATGGTAGCTAGCGGAAGATTGCTTCAACACTGAATATATATAATGAATATCCATTCACCCCAGAAAACAAAAGTACGCTCGTAATGAATGAGCTTTCGAAGACTTCCTTGAGTGATCGAGATCGTTGTTGTTCCGAACGAATGACACGACCTAACTACACCGACTAAACGACATTGTGATTTGTGAACCCAGGCGGTTACACAGTTTGGGCAACCCGTCACATATACACAACCAGAAGCAAAATGTCAGCTGAGGCGGCCCCAATGCGATTAGGTCGCCCAAAAGGATGACTAACCAAAATGACACCGACTCCAGGCATCAAGATGGGAAGAAGACATATTGAGAGACAAACATTTAATTCATTCTCATCAGTCACCTGATAACGTTTTAATCACTCTCATGTCACCTCATCTACCTAAGATTAAGACAGTCATCGACCTTCTCGAATGTGTTCTGGAATAACCTGTCCATCAACAGCTCGGACAGTAAGTTGTGTGCGGAAAAAATGCAGTCCATCAACCTAATTGCTAGTACATGCAATGACGTCACGTATTCACTTTCTCAGCAGAATGTGATGACGCAATCAGCTCCGCCCCTGTTTTCGAATCACCCGTTGTGCATCCACATGCCGACCGTCGTCAGTTTTTTTTGTTGACTGCATCCATAATTCTGAATGTTTTAAATGACTAAATTTCGCGACGCTTGTCTAGTTCCGTCTGGAGTTGGTAATTATTTCTCCCGTATCGTAAACCCATTCGGATCCTATGGTAGTCAATAGGTCACCAACCAGCTCTAAGAACTGTCTTTTAAAAACATCAGTCCGAATAGAATGACTTGTCATGCCACATAAGTAGCAGTTTTATTAAGACGACAAACACCCCATTCTTAGAGAGGTCGGGTTTGCTGTTTTAACACGTTTTGACTGCATGGTGAGGCAAGCTAACATTCACTTTTCTGGCTTACCATTGTACAAGTTATGCGTGTGGTTTGCTGACTTGGGCGTGTCTCTTTCCAAGTGTTCACAAATCTCATGTCTAACGAGACCCAACTCTTGGTATTTACACGCTGAATATAGAGGCTGGACGGCGGCTGCACCACATCACTCCCAAGTTTGAGTGGCCAATCGAGAAAATAGAGCCTCCTGGCATAGCCTAATTCGTCCGGAGATCGCTCACTCAGTAAAGCAGTCTTTGCACAAACATTCCTAGCCTAGATAGCCTCACAACCTAACGACTTCGACCACTGCACAAAACACGTGGTACACAGGACAATGTTAGTCGAAGGAAATTGTGTAATGCATCGAGCTAGTGTGACTGCGTGAATCGTTAACTCCTATCACTGAGTATTTTCTCACACTCGTCCTTTTCAGTCAAGACTTTTGTTGGGCATACTGCGTAGGCTTCACCACACATGTTAAATAGTTGGTTCATGTTTGTTGCCGGAAAATCGAGAAACAACAAACTAACCTTAATAAGCGTGTGTGGCAAGTGGCTGGCTTACCAGTACACCGTTCAGCAAGTATGGTGGTTAGAAGCTGAATTTGGTTCAGTGAACATACAGTCAGGTTCACAGAGATTGGAAAACAACTGATTTAGAATAGTGTTGATTACTTTGCATCCCAACTTGCTCATGCAAATATCCCCCAGTAATGGTCTTAACGACAATCCATTTGTCACTCAATCCGTTTGATTGTAGATGTCACCGACAAATATCAAGATGGCATCACAGAAGCATCTACTCTAATCATATAAGTATTTTTCTGAAGTCAGAAATAGGTTTCTTTAATTGAATGTCTATTCGAATGCAACTGTCAGAATGTAGCACCGGTACATCTTCTGCTTTCAGTGCCCTAATCCGTTCACGTCAATCGCTGAACTATGACGGATACTTGTTAAGTTGCATTACCGTTACCAACATAACCTACGCTGACGATACACTGGCTAAATGGGAGAACATTATCAGTAACCGGCCAGCAGTAAACGCCGGTAAACCTCTCAAATCGCTGGTGGAAAAACAAAAGTAACGCGCCAAAGAAACAAAATATGCGTAGAGATTAGAGAACAAATGGCCGCCAGCTACCCTGGATCGATATCAAACGCCGGCACGCAGTAAACAAAGATCACCCACGAGGAATTTGTTTGCCCATGTGGAGCGCAATATTCACAATTAACAATATTCTTGTGCTTCAGATTCGCTAAAATATCCATATGAGGGCGTACAGCTGCATATGCAGTGGTGTGCATAGAGGAAAAAAATCGAGCAGCACATTGATTCACAGCCAATTTTTGTCAACCAGCAGTTTGCATGTTTCAGATACCAAACAGAACCGACACATTTAAACCCTCCAAATAAGAAATATCCGGAAATATTCTATCATGAATCGATACGTTATCGGGACAAGTGGACATGCATGTAAATACCGGGCGCAGATTGTGAATATTCATATTTGAATGACAAATAACTTCACGATTTCATAAAACATCTTCCCACAACCAGTATGCTAAATATTTTCGTCGAAAGACTCGCATAAATCACATAAATTACTGCCGATTGCTCTGAATACATTTATTGTTGAATACAGTAGCATGGACAACAACAAGAATAAAAGACCAACATGAGAATTGTGCTATCAGCGAGCACACTGTGAGTCGAGAACATAAGACATTCGGAGAAATTTGGATCAGCCAGACGTCACTAAGAACTGTACAACGGTAATTTGTCAAGTGGTGTAGATTAAAGAACATTCGATCAAGGGTGATCACAATAAGGCGCGTAGTTCACTTCCTATTGTGTCGCGATGATCCCGAACAGACAGATGACATATTTTCACCAGCTGTGGATAGAGAAGACGACAAATATGTTGTCTGTGGGGGAGATATACCGACCGAATCGGTCGAATGTCGATGGTGATGGTGATGCGCTACAAAGCAAATTAAATAAAAATAAACGTCTTTTTAACTGACGAACAGAAATCGGGCAAGAAACGGAACGGAAACCAACACACAAAACAGAAACTCAGAGACAACTCCGCCTCAAAATGTACGGTGGACTAGCGAGCACCATATGCAGGTAGGTTAAAATAACATCTGACAAAAGTACGGAAGGCACTTCAGTTGATCGATTCCGATAATAATGGATCAGCTCACTGAGTTGTGGACTACAAGACTACCGTGCATTTCCCAGCGAACAGCATAAAGCACGATCTCCCAAAGGATAACGAAAACTAGTAGTCAGAAAGTACAACCGAGACAATATTAGCTGATTCTTCCAGAAATTCCGAGAAACAACGTTACTCTACTCAACAGCAAACGGCCAAACGTCAGTAAAACGAGCGGCAGAACACAATCTACAAGTAACCAGCTGCCAAAAATGCATAGAATGTTGGGCGCAGTACCTTCAGTAGCAAGCCAACTGACTTGGTGTTTTGTTTTTGCGATGTGTCAGGTAACACACCACAGCGAGGTTCAGTTTCATTGTGAAAAACCGGAAGCAGCCTAATCATTTGCTTCGGCTAACAGTTGTGTCACAGTCTGCAGTTGTGTGCAAGAAAAGTCCTCATTAGAAATCGTAAGAAGTACCTGACACTTCCGGGTCCGGAGCACTTTTGTGCCGGCATGACCTCCGTCTCGTAGGGTGCGGAGAAATTTTACGGTTACGAAACCTGATCGTTCCCCACTCGATAACATTCGTGGGTCATCCGTTTTTGGATAAGTAGTGTCACCAGGCAAACAATGAGCAAGGCCGGCGACATGGGTTTGGAACAATTAAGTGAATTATTTTCACTTCACTAGGCAGGAGAACTTGGGCATAGCTCACTTACACTTACCCAGTGCATACCATATTACACTTTGATCGTCCTCTCTGGATGAGACTGAAAAAGGGCACGGAGGGCAACCTTATCTGATATAAGAATATGAGGAAATTAGAAGCAAGTTTGGTCTCCAAAAGAACACAATAAGGATTATTGGCTAAAAACAGTGGAGGATGTGACCGCAAGTTGAAGTTAACGATGGAAAAATGATTTTGTTTGTCATTATCGCCATCTTTAGCGGTCACTCAGAACATTCCCCAACAGAAAAGAACAAGTGAAAAAACGAATATACAAAAACGTCCAAATTGCGTATAACACAAAACTGATAAAATCACCTTATCTGGTCATCATTATATTTAGTGCTGTTTTCGTCTAACAATTTTTTTGTTTAATTCATAGAAAACATAAAGTTTGCGTGATGAATTCACGTTGTACACTTCTCAACCACATAAATGTACCAATTAAACAAGAATCAAAAAAGAATACTTGTGAGTGAATTACTCAAAGACGCTTTACCCGAGCTAGGAAAACCAAGGTAAGCTCAATGTAACTGGTAGATCTTTTTGAGCCCACAGTAAAGATAACTGACGAGTGAACAGCGAAGCACCAATGAACTTAAACAGTTTAACGCCTTGATGGTTGATGAGCCAACCTGACAATAATCGTGCGCCAACCAACTAGAAATTAGCTTCCCTTATCGCAAGGCAGGTCTGACAATTGTCATCATCATAGAGAGTAGCACACCAGTGGTTCTAATCGAGGCTTAACTACTACACAACCATGAAGAAAAAAGCAAACCCTGTACAGGAAGAGAGAAGAGAAAAGAAGGGAAGGGGAAGGGACCTAGATACTCAGAGATTTCAACAGCAAGGTGCTTACACCTTATGAACAAACAACTGGGCTGCAGGTGAAAGTAAGGTGTCGTCAGCAAGACAGCTTCTTTACGACTATGACTGCCTCGCGTCGTTAAATGCATTCAATTTGCAAACAATTCGGACGAAAAACGACAACATTTACGCCGCTGAACCCGATTATTCGCCACCTCGCCTACCGCCTCTAACTATCGACTCAGTGAGTAGCGAGGTTCCCAGCTCGAGAGACCAACCCAACCTACAGTGGCCAGCCCCTTGTGAACGACTAGTTCTCTATGCCAATTTATCATGTCCACTTCGCACCTTAAGCCAGTCGGCCGCAGCGCTGTCAAACAAAGTTCGGTGTGAAGACGACTACCTAACGTTCTTGGTACATAGCTCAGCCATCTAAGTCTGTGTACACGTAGGGGAGAAGTAACTGCATCGGCTCGTGTGAACATGGTGTGCAAGCCGCGGTGAATTTTCCGAAATCTCTCACGTCTCGTTAGTCATCTATCACAAGCCACTGTTGTGTCCAGAAAGATCGAACAGTTACAAGTTGTTTGGCTTGTTCATCCCGGCGACGGATGTGCGAGTTCTAGGGAGTAACTGACAATTATTCACTTATTTGTGAAGGTTCGGTGATTTAGGTTAGTTCAAAAATGAACACCATCCACATTCGCATTCAATCAAGTCTTTCGATTAGCCCACTCCGAGAGGAAGCACTAGACTCGAGTTTCGCTCTTATTCGAGCTCATCAGTAGTGCATATCCCTGTCCGGATAGAAGTTTGTACTTCCGAAGTGGGCTAACCAAAAATCTTATTTGAACGCGAAGGTTGCGATCAAGTGTGGGTGGTGTTCAATTGTGAAACTACTCATTCGGTTTTCGGTAAATTGTCATGTTAGCGATTAAGAAGAGTGTGTAAAATTAATCCGTTGCGGGGACTTCACGTTCTCCCTATGCTATTTAAATTTACAGAGGGAGCAAGCCGCCTTATTGTTACATAACAGTTAACTTCATACTCCTGAACTGGTGCTCAACCCGTTTTAGGACTGCACATTGACAACATGAATGCATATTTCCTTGACTCACTTCGTTTGACCTTCTTTCCGGTTGAGGTCAACGCTCGCTCATCGTCCTCTTTGCTGTCAACTGAATTCGAGGAGGAGGCACGTTGCGGCCCACGCCGAGAATGCTGGCTTCGAGACTGATTTACCGAAGAGGCTGAATGTGATTGATCACCGGAACCACTCATAGCTCGGCTACCACTACTGCTTCTTGAGTGACGCATAAGGCTGTCGACCGCGACAGTGTCCAACCCACTTGAAGGTGTACTGGGATTAGACCGCTTTCGTGCCAGCTTACGTCCGTCACGAGCCTCATCTGTTCCACTTGCGGAGTTGCACCCCTGGAATGGAATAGCGGAACGAACACCAAGATCACATAAGCATGTGAAACGAGGTATCGAGGCCAGGTAAGCCTGATAAAGGCCTGAAGTAAAGTTCGACAGTTAATAATCATGGAGACAATGTTTGGTTTAACATTCCGCAGGGATGGTGAACTACGCTGAGTGCATGCTGGAAAGTTAACCTTAGCAGATGGATAACAGTCACATCACGATAAAGCAATCCAATGAAAATTGTAATGTGACGATGTGACTTACGCACAAATTACTATATACTGACGTTCCTGGATATATGTCTTGGGAAATACACGAAACCAATTCAAACAAAATGACTGCTGGAACGTCAAAAACTATCAAGACTAGTGTCGGGCATGAGATCATATGGTCGGACTCGTAAGGTGAGAGTGAAACAAGCAAACCTGCTCCAGAATTCGCAGAAACAGAGGGGCATGGATGAAACAAAACAACTGGGAACATTGTAGATGGCAAGTAAATGGGGGGCATTTGGTCCAATAATTCAGATATGCAAAGCAAACAGGTTACCGTGAAAGAGTTTCTAGGGCACATGGAAACGATATGTAACCGTGTTAAGTGTATGAAGAATATCACCATATCCTGTTGTCTCATGATGCTTATACACCAGCATCCCCCTACGATCCGTTTCGTTCTTGTTTAAACTGGTAAGATAAGAAAAGTAGAGCGATTATTGAATTTCATGACCTTCGGGTTGAAAGCACTTACGTTTCGACAGCTATAATCCTAACACCAACGTTTGGATTAATGTTATTGGATGAACCAGTGGTCACAGCAAACATCGTTCGGTTAAAAATCGTTACAACCAAGGAACGAAAGTTGAAATGATGTTAGCATGCTTCGATGTGCAACAAAAACCACCCCACGAGCTGCAGACGACCGTTCCCAGTGCAGACCGCTGCAGTACGTCCATCGACCACCTCTCTAACCTCTACAGTATCCAGAATCGTGTCATGACAACCACTAACCATTGGCACGTACAACCAAAGTTTTGGTTGCCAGGTCGAACCAAAGTTTTTCTTGTTGTCTGACCTACATCTAAATGACGCCCGCCACGAAAAGAAGCCTCGAACCTAAGACATGCTTTCTGGTTCAACTAAAAAAGTGTGACCAGTCATCAAGCGAACCATCCTAGAGTGATAAGTGCCCGTTACACCTCAAACTGACCACACTGTGAACTCAAACAGGTTGCCGTATAATGGCTGAGCGCAGAGGAGGATACCGCACACTCGAAAACAAATTCGAAGTGGTTCGTTCGAGTATGCACAGAGAAGCTTGGAGATCGCTATCCGGCCGCATGAAAATAAGCCAGTCAGACTCTGAACAAAGAGTACAGAAGATTTACGAATGAAGACGTATTTGTAAGACCTTGGACAAAAAGTTATATTCCGAAGCTAACACTACGATCAAGTAATAGTGGTGTTCGATTTTAAGTGATCAAAAAACTTTACGACCAGTTCGTGGATCTCAAAGCTAGAAAGGTACCCAGATGCGATCGAATACGTCGTGAGCTACTAAAAGTGGATACCTTTAGGAAATTAATCGAAGAAATGATACCCGCTCAAGTGCTCTCGCTGAGGAAGGCATAAATGCAAAGGAATGATTGAATACAGTGAATTCAGATGGGTAACATTCTCAAAATGGACAAAGCTGTACTAACAATCTGTACAATGCGGAAACTAGCCCTGTAGTGATGTAGAAAAAAGCTGAGGGCTTCACAATGTTATCGGTTCTTTTAGTGTGCCTTACCGAAGAGGGTCATCATCATCATAGACAGCAATACATCAGTGGTTAACACTAATGCTTAACTGCCACACAACCATGAAGAAAAAGCAAACCCTATATAGAAAGAGAGAAGGAAAAAGAAGGGGACGGGAAGGGACCTAACTACTGAAAA
>QNGE01000882.1:83725-101761 GCA_008508345.1 Paragonimus westermani
AGAAGGAAAAAGAAGGGGACGGGAAGGGACCTAACTACTGAAAAAGACTACGTCCCTATTCAAACATTCAGCATCAAGGTGCCTACACCTTGCAAACAACACAACCGAGCTGCAAGTGAGAGTAAGGCGTCATCAGCGAGACTCTACAAAATAGTAATTGGTTACGTTACGTGGTAGACAAGTAGACAGTTTGAATACGCAACCCAACTATCCTTAGACGCTAAGCCTGAGTATCTTATATGATTCCACTGATCAATGCACAGATGGACATTACCGCATGTTGACATCGATAGACTATACCTCGTGGTCACTCAAACCGCTGGTTAAAGACGCCACCCGAGGTGGCGATGTGTGGCAGTCAATGGTGTATCTGTATCCATACCATTTCTAGTTCTTCCGCTTAGTCTTCTTTTAGTGTTTGTCGGCCCTCTTAGTAACGTTTCCTCCTAGGATATTCCACGTCACTATTGAGGGGAGCGGCGGCCAGAGCCACAGTACCTTTTGGTCAGGCTCATGGCTGTTATGATGATGATGAAAGACGTTTTGTAGCCATAACGCACCGCTGTTTCTGCAGTCGCCGTAGAGCTGAGCCGCTTAGGCATCAGATACATCTAGCACTAGATAGTAAATGAACGAGTCACGGTGGCTCTGGATGCATGAGTAACTATTTAGTTACCCGTTTCCAGTAATGCAGCCACAGCTCTCCACGTCCACAAACGGATCAACAAATTCCATATCTAATCACCACAGCACTTTGAAACTACAACATACACCAGGAAATGAGATGCTGTCCGGCGCAACACTGTCGATGAAACGATCAACATCTGACCAGTTATTCGACGAGTCATTCTCGACAAATCCAAGGTCTCTAATTGAGTCTGACACGTAGCTTTGTCGACGTACGAACTCGACACAAAATGAATTGCTGTCTTTACAAAAGATGATTCGATCGCAGTCCGCATAGAAGAGCCTGCGTCCAACCTGCATAATACAATTTTCAGCGTGCAACAGCTGCTTACAGCCTATATTGTTTTACATCTTCTTGCTCTCTACATGTCTTGGCTTCTCCACTAACCCCAACCAACATCGCATTCCAACCGCACTCATCATGGTTCATTCACATCAAAACTCTGGTTGCTCGCACATCAATAAAAACTGCGTTGCGCTCTAAGGACCGTAACACAATTCCGCCCGAATACACTTGACTTATACTCCTCAACTTTGTCATACTGTGAAGTACTGTTCGCACATACGAAGTGGAGCCCTCCAACAAGTTTTTGAATAATGTTCGAGGCACAATTGTACGAATCGGTAACGGCTCATCCCCATAACTTATGGCCATCAACTTCTATCCCACAGGTTACGTCGGGGTAAAAAACCTTTGGAACTGACTATGAATCCCTCTCCATTTATCTTGTTCTTTCTATACGTAGATGCATGCCAAGTCATCTACCTCGAGTTATGTTGTCACGATACTAGATACCGGAGCCCATTCATTCTCAAGGCAGCAAAGCTGTGAAACCCCTTTCCTTTAGCCACTTTTCAGTTTTCCGATGATATCCAGTTATTGGCATCGGAGTAACAGACATCTGATTACCGGTCTTACAGATCCAATGTATTTTTCGTTTTGTACAGTCTCTAGACCTGTGGTTTATCCATACTTCATAAATTTGATATGTAACCAACAGGTGGGTAGTCTTCACTGAAATTAAGTGAAAGTACTGAATAGTAATGAACAAATTCCTTCATGACAAAAACGAATAGCAAACGGACAAACGGATAACCATGGCTTAGATTTTTTTAGACATCAAGTGTGCTGAACAGTTCCCATAGACCCAACCGTGAGCAGAAGCAAACATTTTGTCCATACGCTTGCTGAACATGCCTCTGCATTTAAGTGGCTACAAAAATGCAGATAAAATCGCTCACTGGGATGCATCTACAGTCGACTGCCACCCAACAACTACCATATTCATTTTTAGTTTCGAGCCGTAACTGTGAGTACAACGACTTGTCTCTGACTATAGTCCACGAAGATGAACAGTAATAAATAGACGAGTATACGGAGAAGAAAGAAAACAAACAAACAAAATGATTGAACTGCACTCAACAGAAGGGTTAAGAATTTTGTGGATACAGGCTCACCAATGATTGCGACACAACACCATGTCATAGCGTTTTCAACCAGTGGTGCGGGTGGTCGCACATTCTCCAAAACCAGATAAACGGTATCTACTAACATTTCTCAACGGGACGAGTAAGGCTTCATAGGCCACGACCACGTCATTGCCTGACCATTGCGATTTCCACCAAACATCAGTAGTCACAGTGAGGGTAGACGCTCCGTCATAATAAGCAATACATGAATCCATCAACAGAAGTTGTGCATTTTTACTCGGCTAACAGTCGCAAGCTCGTACACTTCCAAAACACGCACCAACGGAGTGTCGCGTTGTTCACAAAGTTAGCCCATTTGATATAGGTTAACTGGCGGAGACAACGCTGATCAAATGCCGAGTCTATGTAAATATTCCGCAGGGATGGACCGGGTCTCTGATTAACGGAAGAAAATTGGACGCACGCCTGCATTGTATACCCCGCTTTTAATCGATGAATGGACTTACTCGCGATGCTGATGACGCCTTACTCTCACTTGCAGCCTGGTTGTTTGTTTGCAAGGTGTAGGCACCTTGATGTTGAATGTTTGAATATAGACGTAGTTATTTTCAGTAGTTAGGTCCCTTCCAGTCCCCTTCTCTCTCTGCCTATATCAGGATTGCTTTTTCTTCATGGTTGTGTGGCAGTTAAGCATCAGTGTGAACCACTGATGTATTGCTGTCTATGATGATGACGATGATTATGTACTCGCGATGCTACAAGTGACGTAGGTCGGAGAACGCAATACACGCTTGCCCCATCCTCGTGAACACCTTAGCAGCAATACTATTGGCTGACGAGATGACACTATTCATGTAGGCGCAACGGTCGACAGTCTCCAGCGGCCTAGATTCAAGAACAAGAATAGAACCAATGCTCATTCACTTTTGCATAATATTCTATTTTGGCGGTGCGTAAGTTCATAGCATACACATACCACCTATATCGCTTGGCCGATTCAGCATGGACGGCGTGCTCTCTGCAGAAGAGCCAAGCAGAACAATATTGCCCGCAAACTCAATATTAGTTAGTTTGCCGCCAGGTAGGAATACCACTGCGAGATCTTAGGAACCTCTGAGTGCTTCCTCTAGGATATCGTCCCTCACAAAACTGAAAGGGAGGGGGAAGATCGCATGTCTTTGTCGGGCGCGACCTGACATAGAGAAGGCTCCACATAGTTGCCCCTAAATGTGTGCTCTGCAATCAGAGTGGGTACACAATGTTTTTATCAAATTGGCATACGTTACAGACTTCTGTGTAACGAAGACATTCCAAGAGAGCGTGTCGGGCAGCCGCGAAAGCAGCCATTAGGGTTAAAACCACCACGACTGATACAAGATTAAAACCTGTGTGATGGTCACATGGTGTCTTGGCATCTGTTGAAAACGAAAATGATTGTTGACAAGCACAGTCATGAGGTACTTTTTTAACCTCCCATATGAAGTGGAGGAGCGCGGTTAGCTCAGACACCAACCTCATAGCCGCTGATATTTGTCCAGTACTTTCTTGGACCACTCTATAGTTGTCACCCGGTCAGTTTAACCGTCAATGCCACCTAAGAGGCGTTCTATGTACCTTCGCCGTTCAGTTTCCGACTGATTACTCCATGTTTGTGAGCAGACGATAGCTGCGTGAACGATAAAGTTGGAATGCGCTGCTCGATATGTGGAATCGTAATATCCGATCGCCATTGCCACTGCATCACGCACGGACAACCAACACACCACCCAGCGCCTTTTCTTCACATCCCCAGCAAGCACAACGATGTCTGAGTGTTTAGTTTATTTCAGAACGTCAAAGATAACATCGTAGAAGGCGTACTTGACAGCATCTGAACTATTGTTTATCAGAGCACATGAAAGTATGACAAACAAACACCTTTTTGGTCAGTGTTGACAGACCAGATGAACTGCTTTGTTTGATGGCAGCTAACATGTATCGGTAAACGGGCCAAACACCAAAACAATCATGGTAGGATATAAGAAATACTCCGAATTTGTCTCCATTTTGAAGTACAGCTAATACTATTGTTTATCTTGCGCATAAAAACATCCACGTATCCCAAAGACTCTCGTGCTACATCAGATCAGTGGTCACTCATGTGTACCTTTCAAGATGCCTCGGAATAGCCTCCGCAGAGTAAGTCCCATTCAGAGTATTCATAGAGTTAGCTTCACTAAAGTAATGGGGCAAAATTCAATGATCGAGGGTCATGTTTGACTTGTGGGTCACCGCCCATCTGTCTGACTTGATCCCAGAAGAAAAAGTGCAGACTACTGTAATGATACTAGAAGAAAAACAACAAAACAATTGCATTTGGCTAAATGAGGATGAACCAAGGATAGACGTATGACTTGAATCTGAAAACAAGAGTGGAACACAGTGCTTCTAAGCGTGAGCGTCTGATTAGCACTTCTGCTTAGATGCCGGTCAACAAATGAGACTTAACAGAGCATTCTTCGAAGATGATTAGTCTTTCATTTCCTCCTAAACCCGAAAGTAACGTATAAACGCATGACCGTCAGGACGGAAATTTCAGAAGTGACTAACAACCTCGATTTTTTTTTCTCGTTTTGTTTGATGCCATCATCATTATCATCAACGCAGACAGCAATTTATCCTCTCTCATATATCATAGAGACAGTAGGAGAACAAGATCCAATGGGCGAGCAAGAGAAAAAAACCGATAGGGATTCAATACTACAAATTAGTCCATTATGTTATATCGCGGAAGGACCGAGTGGACGCAGTTGAGCTGGAAGGATTCCTGTGACGCAGTGATATGGTACGCACTGTTTTACACCGAAGATCCGATTTCCCCAAAGCCGACTATGTAGGGAAAACACTGGTCTCCCGAAAACAGCGTTTATTTTCTCAGCCCAAAATTCCGAGTGCCGAAGCCAAAGTCAAAGTGCCGAAAAGCCGAAGTCAAAGTACAAAATGCAGCTCTTGCGTTTTCATAGCTCGGGTGAAAAAAACAAGCGAACTAGCGTCCAGTATGTGAGTCGGCGCCAGAGGTAGAAAAACTGTCGGTACATCAAAGGAATTCGGCCTTACAAGAAAAACGGTAAATGCTCATTCCAATAAGTGGACAGTTTTTTGGGGGGTGTGTGACAACCCCAACACATTAAATTCATACACCCAAGAATAAATAGTCTAGGGATGTCAACCAAACAACCAAGCTAGGTGCCAAAATAAGGTAGTACTACCAGGACAGCTTTCATGCGATTTTCACTGGCTCACGCAATTAGTTGCACTCACATACAAGACACTCAAAATTAAAAAACATTCACAACACCGGATACAGCTAACAGAAATCTCGCCTAACATTCACCCCAACCACTGACTCCGTAAGCCACACAGTCCTAGCCCGTCAGACAAACCCAACCAACAGCGGAAAACCTTCCCGTAATGGACTACACTAGCCATCATCCGCCCCACAACTCATGTGAATCGGCAACACGTGTTCAGCGTGCCAGACTAGTCAACATCCTCAGTATATGGTCCAACAATCGAGAGAAATCAATCCGCAGGGCCACCACAGCCATATATTCATAGTATCAAAGTCGTCAACCCTTGGTGCTAATCGACACGAACAGTTGGACACAAGTAGTAATAATCGGATAGTTACAAACGGTTTGCGCTCACTAAAAAAGGCGGCCACGCTTCGCAGCCGCAGAGTAATATCGCTATGAAAATCACTTTACATGCGCGACCAGCAAGTTTCGGAGAGTTGTCGCTCTATCGTCAGCAGTGTCCTAGAGTACTGAATACCATTGTAAGCTAGGAGAAATTGCTTCCATTTCAATTCGAGTACCTTTATTGTTACTGATGCCACTTCGGAAGTCTAGGAATCGATCAAGAATCTCTACACCCTGATTACACAACAATGTCTGCATATACACAATATGTTCAAGATGCATTGCAGATTGCGAAGCACATTTAGCAGAGCAGGCGATAATGTTCCACGTTCTATGCAATCTGGAAGTTATCAAACAATACGACCAAAATTAAGTGGCCTTTCATTAGAGGGCAGGAAGTCACCGGTACTTTGTAGGTGCGGAATACGGTCTTCATTAATTCATTTGCGATTAATTTGGACGAAGATAGCAAAACTGGACTTAGCTTTGACTTACACCGCTATCAGTTAGAGCACGCACACAGAACTGAGGGTGTGAACGATCATCCCAAGGAGGTTCCCTCTTTAGGGTTGAGCGTTCGTTACGGTCTGGCTGATAGAGTGATTCATTAGGGCAGAAAGAAGATATATGCTGATACAGTGAAATTATCTTCGCCCTCAACAGGTGCAACGTAAAATACGCGAAAGATACGTATGTAATATACTTAAAAAAAAGGCACACACGGAGTAGTGAACGATTTATTGTGACGTTTCAAATTCACGCTAGAATCCATTACCAAACAAATAAGTGTCAAAGTGAGAAGCACCTAAAGGCAACACGTCACCATCTTGACTCAGTGAGCCGATTCAGCAGACTTGTGTAACAGAATCCCAGGTAACTGGCTACTGAGGAAGCAATGCTCATCTGGACTTATCGAGAGGCGTTTTGTGCACAACCTATCAGATTGCCGTGATAATGATTACACAATAATTGCTGTGGATACACGCATGCCTATTTACTGTTTGCCCAATGTGTACTATCTGCATGTCTCACGCTTGCAGCTGATGACAATAAACGAAGCGTTAGTTCATCGCAACTCACAATCTTCTGGTGAAATGGTTGGAGGGGACTCAAAGTTTCAAACAGCAATTGCGAGAGACAGTAAATAAACGGCGTCTCTCATTTGGAAGCAGCAAGTGCAACAATTGAAGGTGAAATGAGTTGGGAAGTTGACAGGAAGGCGCAATCAAGATTCAGTTTGTAACATTGGTGTACGTTCGTGAAGCAGTGTACAACACGAACATAACCTCATGGGACATCAACGGATTTCTGGTAACTCATGAATATTTTGGCTACCGCCGGATTGTCGGGGCTAACGATGAACATAGTCGGACAGGAAGCTGGAACTCACGGAGCTGCTACAAAGGGTCACAGGAGCTTGGTGGCGAAAACGTGCAATGGAAATGGAATCAGCCGCCAGGTCAAGAAGTGTACGGAGGCTGTTGTAAGACCTGAGCCAGAAACAAAGTCAATACAGTCTGAGGCAAGTGAACATAGCTGCAATCCTAAATGATTAACAGAACGTTAATTGTACCGCTACGAACAGCAATTCAACCTGCTGCTCGTCTCACTGATTTCTTTTTAAGGGCCCATCAGCACCACCTAGCAAGTGAACGCTTAGTCCCTATGTGAAACCAAGGAGAGAGAAATGAGAAATTGTAGAGTATCACCACGTGCCCGATTTACACGAACTCCTTGTGGTTATCATCAAGGGCGCTGAACGTTCTGCTCCAGAAAGGAGAGATTTACTCAGATGATCGGAGTTGCGTCCTGATAGCTCCTATCTTCAGGGAGTGCGTGCAAAATATGGGTGAAAAGAACGTTCTGAAGTTATGACGATTATTCACCACCGCAGGCTGGCTGCGAAACACGAACAAGTACGATGTGCACCTGCAGTTAGGATAAATTCACGCTACATCACATGCAAGTGCGTAGCCATACCTCCAGACTATTTGTACTCGTTGTTTTTTTGACCCTCGGGAAGTCTCCCATTCGACTGATAGAGCAGCACGCTGATGTTGGCACGCAAGAAAAGACATACTTGAACAGCCTATCACTATCAGCAAAACACCGTGGTTGACATTCTAAGGAGCACTCTGGGATGTTGCCAACGTAAGGTGTGAAATCCCACCACGCGGACAGAATTCCAATTCCAGAGTACGCTGACAACAGTACTTAGCCTGCAGTGTCACACAGGAGGGATGGTTTATCGTTTACACCTGTGACTTTCCTTCTGAAATGCATGATGATCACCCGTGATTGTTGCTTACGAACGATGTTGTCGCGTTGGGATAGTAGAGAAGTATAACGGTTCGTGTCGTAATACGAGCATTAATAAACTGTTTGACTGGATATGTAACCGAACAGCTAAAGTCCAGATGATATTGGCCCTTGACAGCTTTCATTGGATAGCAGGGTTTAACTGTAGTTAGCATACATACAATCCTTCCGTAAGGCCGTCCGATTGCGATCACCAACGAATGCACCACACTGGAAGTGTGAGGCGGGAGAATTGCACAAACAATTGCATGATTCGCAGCGAGAGTTTTCGAAGCAGCTAAACTAAGCGTGACTCATAGGCGTGTTGATCTCGCTACAAAGATAACAGTGATTTGGCTACGTTCTGAGAACGCCAACCTATCGGATACAAAGTCGTTTTTCCGAGAAGCAGTGCTACGTTGGAGGAGGTAATCACATCGTCAACGTATCACTTGAATTTAAAGAAGGAAGGATTCGACATCATGACTCAGTTCGACAAGGATTTTCGGGTAGGATCTAGGGGGAAAAGTTCACCTGTAGACGGCTATACAGACTCAGATTTTTATGGACCGAAAGCAATGATACATTTCTGTCGACTCTCCACCCATTCTCCCAATTTATTGTGGTATCCAGGTCCGTATCGGTGCGATAGGTTTGGCATAAATATCACGCTGACCATGAATTAATGAACGACAAGATAAATGACTGTCGATTTATCAAAAAAAGAACCCCTCAATGGAATCGACTTTCACAGCCCAGATTAAGAGAGCCAAAGATAGTAACACAATTATCCTACAGGAGGTCTTTGAATGTATTAGCGAAGTCTGCTCGGACTGTAAGTGCATCGAAACGCTCAGCTCCATCAGTGATGGAAAGAATGCGAGAGCTAATTCACTCATGAAGAAGTTCTAGATATCATCGATCAACCATAAGGTATGTAACAATTACAACAAGGTACAAGCAAACGGCATAAACCAGGGCAAAATGCCAAAAGAATATTTTGGAACTCTGCAAAAGATTTGCATTAGCGTCCTGTCACCAACATGTTCTAAGCATAAAAACATTAAACTGTCATGTGACAGGTAACACGCAGACTAAGCTGTCATCACAATGACAGACAAGGACATTAAAACGGTACATTTAAGCTGAAAATATTGAAGTGTCACGGGACAACAAACTTTTTTAGAGAAGGTAACAGCAACACATTTTTGCGTACTAAGTGAAAGTGATGTGCGTATCCAAACAGTGGGCGGCTAACACTCGACTGATTAGTTAAACAACTCTACAGACAGACAAAGCTATAATCTGGTTTAAAATTATCTCTTACATAAAATACGTATGCCTTCTGCATCAAAGCATCGGCACCCAAGAGGTACAGAAAGTGATAGGAGATGCCAATTCACTACTGGCCTACTAATGCTTATTAGTAAGCACCAACGCAATAAAAGTGTAGAACACGATGTGGTTCGGTAATTCACAATATAGGCCACGCAAACAATCGTGAATTCCTGGTCAACAATAAAGAGTGCAAACACAGGAGGTACATGCCTCCCGCTGAATACAATCGTAACCAACTAGGAAGTACAGAAACCACGAAATGAACCTGACCTCGGCAGGAATTAGAGACTCTCCTAGGGTTTGTGGACCATGTAAGATCCTCACATCTTAATGGGCAAGCACTCTGGTTTCAGTTCACAGGTCACCCATTCATGAACATCAGGATATATCTACATGCATCCCAATGGCGAGCGAGCTCCGCTCCCAGTGCCAGATGAACTAAGACACCACTGCTGAACGTAACATTGACTACGGAGTGACAAACGGCTCAACTTGACTTGGACACAGACCTTCACATACGATGATGACGTCCTGGCAGTTAATGGACATGCATGCAGACCAATCGTCCTTATGAATGTGATGTTCTGTCGTGGTAATCACAACCTACGTCACTAGGGAGGGGGGGTGGAGACGGAAGGTCAAGTGAGATGCTGCTCAAACACTACGTCGCTGGCATTTTAAGGACAGAGAATGCAAAACCAGTGAGCCACGGTCTTCCGAAGAACTCTGACGAAAACTGATTTGACGTACAATCGACATGAATCAATGACCTTTAAGTACGATCCCGCCAAGGAAAAGGTTGTTGCCTTCTTGGAAAACAGTAAGGGCTTCCCTCTGTATGTGCCCACAGAGGAAAGGTAAGCCCGAGAAGTATATAGACATTCTAAGAACAACTTGCTGCCAGACGTCTGGCCGGGTTAGGGTCTGTGGGATCATACCGTCAACCAACAGCACCTCAGGTGAGGCACAAGGCTAACCCGCCTCCACTTTACTATCCAACTTTGTAGCATACGGGATTTTAGAGTGTGCTCAGAAAGACTGAGGATATGACGGCGTGAAATCGATCCCCGATCAACCAAATTCGAGAGACAGAGCACCCAGAAGACAGTGCTGCTAAGCACGAGGGGGCCGGAAGGTTGTGGACAGGTTAAAGGCTTTAGTTCGTTACAGTGGTATGGCCTTCGCTGTTGTAAGATTGACAACGCTCCGTAATTGCTCTCACTCGCTGTGGCGAGCCGTCAGAAGTTGTCAGAAAGTTCACACACCTTGGGGGCTGCATCAACGTTGGTTGAATGTCTGACATGATCAAAAATTGCATAGCAAAGCCTCGGATGATGTTTGCCACATTACGCCACCTATGGGGTTGGTATGATCTCGGTCTTTCTGCGAAACGCTGTGTGTAATGCCACCGTAAGGGAGGTTCTATTGTACGGCTCCGAAATGTAATCCATTCATGCAGAGGACGCTCATGGGGTATCCGTTTTCGGCCGTCGGTGTCTCTGAAACATTAGCGAAGTGTACTGGAAACACCGTGTCAGCAATGACGAAGTTCGCAAACGTGTCCCAGGACGAACAGACTCTGTCAACCCTTGAGCATACTAATCCGGTCTCATAGGCTACGTTGGTTTGGTCACAATTTACGAATGCCGACTCACGACCTACCACATCGTGCTTTCTTTGCGAGTGGCGGGTTAGGTTGGAAGTGGTAGCCTGCGGGCCAGTATAAAGACACTCACACTGAAGATTTTCAGTAGGGCGCTCCCAGCTTTCAGACTGGGATCCGATGGACGCGGAACACATTTGGTTGAGGACGTTGTTTGATGTGGAGAAGAACAGAAGTCGACAGCGCTCGCGTTGCGAATCATTGTCCACAGGAGTGATTTTTCTTACTTCTCCCTTTCTCACTTCTTTCTTACTGTGCACGATTCCTTTTTCCGTCTCTTCAATTGTTGTGACACATCTGTCATGTTACATAGTCTTTTCGTGTTAACCATATATCTCCAGTCGTGTTCAAAACTCCGAAGAAAACTAACTGCTTCAAGTTTCAAAAGCGAAGAATTCCCGTTAAAAATTGCAGGTTGTTGAACCATGCAGCCACGTTGAGATGTAGAGTTGCGCGTGAACTTGTGAAGATATTGATTCCCAGTGAATGCACCCAGCATAGTCGATATCACAGATTTCCCGCGGCTTCTAGGAAAGAACAACCTGAATGTGACCAACAAGAACCCCTGTGTACTGCGACTGCCGCTCAGAAATTGCACAAATGCGAATGATGGATTTGCACGAAACATAGTCTTTCATCGGTCTTCAAAAAATTATCGCTGTGCTATCGTATCGTGTTAACCCTAGTTTGCATCCATCGCTTACTGAAGTAATGCGCAAAGTTTGTTGAACGGCCAATTCCGGTGAATCAAATTAGGTCAGTAGTGAACTGTTCTTCAGTGCAATTAAATTCATTGCAATTAGAAACAGTAGCCTTAGATCTTGATTATAAAATAACGCCACACAGGACTAATCGCATCTATGTTGAAGCTCGATTTTAGAACTTGGAAGGCCAACTAACCGATCTTCAATTTAATACTGTTGGCAGTTTAGTGTGGCTCAGAACCCAGCTCACGCAGCTTATGGGCTTACCATGACTGCAGCCAATGGTCAGTAAGCTATCACGAAGAAACACCTGCAATCATTCAAAGGATATAAGAAAAAAGATGTAATACTTAAGCCGGATAAAGGCTCTGGGGTAGTCGTTTTGAACAAGGATACAAATGTGTAGACGTTGTCAGTATTGGCTGACAACATGTTGGAGCTCCACAGACGGCAAGTCACTGTTTACGAACGTTCCGCTATACTAGACAACTCAATATCTCATGGTTTGATAGATCCGATAATTTACATTAGTCGTCGCATTCGGACACACTTTCCAGCCAGCCTCCGTCGATAAGAAGTACTAGATTCAAGTTGCGCGCTCATTGGAGCCCGTCAGTAGTACATATCTTTGCCACGACCGGGATTTGAACTCCGGCCACGCTTTCATTAGGCAACCGTGTTCATTATTGCTTTAACGACCTCACATTTAGACTCGATTACCAACCACCAGATGATCCAGTAGATTGTATGTCCAAGCAAATTCTTAAACAGACCACCCTGAAATACACCAACGTCAGCGTTGAAATGATAATACTCATGAGTGGTTTGACAGATCTGACAACCTGGAAGGAACTTCATTGTGAAACGTTTGGAACCTAACCGATGACAAAAACCTGTCAAACAACTTATCAGCAATACAAGTTCCATGCCCGAAAGTGACGTTTGTGGACTTCAGCGCGAACCGTTTAAGAAATCCAGCTTCGGCATTCCTTTCGCTAGATGATTTGGTGGATTCACAGTGGGTTGGGTGGGTAACTGAGCTTAAGTGTGGAATTCCAGAGTTCTCGGCGTGGCTTCGTAGCCCAACTGGTAGAGGGCTCACTGCGTCTGAACATGCAGTTTCGATTGCTAGTTCGAGTTCAACTGATACCAAAACTTTTCTCAATCGGACCACTCTTAAATTATGAAAACTCCCGAACTACTCACTGGTAACATACTTGAAAGTCCCTTGAAATGAGACGTTACTTTGCTTTTACCGAAAGGTATTTTGTGAGAAACCTTACTGTTGTGCCCTGAAAATGTGCACACTAAACCGACCATACTGCTGAGGGAAACCCACTAAGGCTGACCTTAGAGGACCTCTTCACGTCAAACACTCATCAAGAGTTAATCCCGGCTATAGCAAGTTTGTCGACGACGCATTCATTCGTTCTAAACAGGCAGAAGAAAACCTGGTACAACGCTAAAGAGAATGTTATCATCCCACCCTGAAGGTAACGTGTGAATTTGAAACTAACAACTGACTGCCGTTTCCGGATAGATGTTCGTGTTAACGTAGAACGGCAAAGTCGTCGAAACACGCAACCAGTGTCCACGGTCACCAGACGCGTCACGACTACTGGTCACATTACTGACTTAGCTTGTGCATTCAAAATCTCATTATGCCACTCCAACCTAAAATCGCTGTGGTTCGTTGGGACAGTCGCAATCAATCGATGAAAGCCGGCCTCGTGAGTCCAGGAAAATTTGTTCGTGATCCATCTTCGGTTATTGCCAAATCGTCCAGGGCGTGATCAAGGACAATTTATTCGGCTTTATCACGAAAGATATCAGCGTTACAACACATCTTCAGGATGTGGTAGGGACGAGCACGAAAAGAGAACAAGTTGTTCAAACGGATAATGGGCATTTCTCATGAATCGCTTAGAAAGGACGCTACGTGAAAATGACTGAAGTGTCAGTGGGAACAGGCCAGCTTCCCGTATGCACAGCTCGACCATTCAATTCACAACGAAGCCTAAGGTGCAAAAACAATTCGGTAACAGAATAATGGGTCCAGAGATCCATACAGGTTTAAATGATACAACGATTTCGCATTGCAACAACATCATCAGAGACAACAAAACGTCAGCGGTTCGCGCCCATGGTGAACAGCAAGACATTCATGTGGAAAACAGCAAGCCACTGGGAAGAGAAGATAGAAAGAGATGGGATAGTACACCAGTATTGGAGATGAACTGTCTATACTCAAACACTCAATATCAGGGTGTCCACGGCTAGTGAAAGTGAGATGTCATCAGCAGGCGACCTCTATTTTATCAATCCTGTTGGTTAACCAGGTGTTCAGGCTACGCTTGAGTTGCTTGCAGACATCCTTCAAAACTTATACGAACTACCATGAGGAATATTCCGTCTGGGTTTTAACAAATCAAGAAACTTCTCTGATATTCAGTGTTTGCTTAACCCGCAAACCACTGTTCATAACAAACGGAAGCATCGTACAAAACGAACAAGGTACTGAAGAATGACCGATCAAATCGGAGGACCCATCCTAATTATTGATTCGCCCTCATGCTAATTACCCGCTAAAAAACAGCTATTCCACATTTGTTCTAAATAAGTGAGTTCTGCAGTGGAAATTCATCTGAAACCCACACTTCACAGTAGGGACACGTCGAATCGGTCAATTTGTGCATAGTTAAAACGAGTCGCTGGTGTTGGACGCCATTCGACAAATCAGCTGATAATCCAGAACAGCAATCATAATCGTTTAACAATAACCGATTCCTGTCGAATCGGTGATTAAATACCTTGATTTGCTCCAGAATAGTAACACTTTTGAATAGCACGTTTGTAATTGCGCTAAAAAGGCAAGTAAAACTTCCACACCAGTAGCAGCTTTTCGCCCAAATACTTTTGAGCAGCTTGCATGAAAGTAGGTCCGGATCGAGGCAGTACAAAAACCAGATTATCGACTCAGAGACAGAGAAAAATAGCAGATTAACACTTATAGAACTGATCAAGGAGATACCGAAAATATCGCAAAAATACAACCTTTTCAATACTTAGTACTTAACTATAATGGTTAATCGAAAAACCTACTGCACTAGAGCCGCAAAAGGTGTTTGGCTTAGAAGATTAGTTATTGTCAGTCACAAACTAAACCAGTATTTCCAGGGTGGACAACACCTTTTCCTAGGAAGCAACATGGAAACGTAAGAAAGTAACAACAAAAGAAAGGCGAAAGAGGGGCTCTTTAAATGTACATCTAAAAGACAAGCAACCCCGTTTTAACAAGATTATATCGCTATGGAGAACTCTTCTACAAAGGTGATCAATCAGTAAACGTACCGTTATATGGAATAAAGTAAGCGAAGTTGTCACTCTTGAGATTTGTGTTCACATAACGTATTACACATGAAGACAACAACGTTGTTGAGCCCAAGAAGCAAATGGAATGAAGAAGCGGAGTTCGAGAGAATAGAGATACGATACGCTGAAAAGTCTACGGGCCAACGAATTGTATCAACATAGTCATACTCACTAATTTGTACGATCGGCATGTCTCTACATCGACTGTTAGAAGCACAGTATCTAAGTTTTTTTGTAACAATGTTCCGATGGTCGTTCCAATTTTCGGGTCCAGTGGGCAGTGATGACTGCTATTCAATAATGTCAGTTGTTCTTATCAACCGGTGCCACACTACTCACAAGCATCCCTGAGTAAACATACTTTAGTAGTGAACACAGACGTCGTGGCACCTGCTAACGAGTTCTCTGGCAGACGCACTGATGAATTTGAACCGATTTTACTCGGGTTCATCTTTCTAACGTGCAACGTCCTACCACTGTTGTGCACGTTAGTCTCACTTTCTGTTCAATCGTGTATAGTAGAGATCATTTTGGCAAGGCCACGTGCGAGCCTTTCTATTCAGGCAGCAGTTTTCCTAAGCCCATGTGTTGATACCCGTGTTCCGACCTCTACGTCTAACTCTGTCACTTGCAGTGACAATTTTTGGCCTGTCAAGCTGTTAAGCAGATAATAATTTGTTCGTGTGTGTCTAGAAGGAACTCAGAAGAGTTCGGCCGTCTTGTCTAATTTTTACAACCATTGCATGGGCCATTGTCCGTCACGGTGAGACTGGACCTTGACGTGGTGTGAAGGCTTGNATGTTCGTGTTAACGTAGAACGGCAAAGTCGTCGAAACACGCAACCAGTGTCCACGGTCACCAGACGCGTCACGACTACTGGTCACATTACTGACTTAGCTTGTGCAATCAAAATCTCATTATGCCACTCCAACCTAAAATCGCTGTGGTTCGTTGAGACAGTCGCAATCAATCGATGAAAGCCGGCCTCGTGAGTCCAGGAAAATTTGTTCGTGATCCATCTTCGGTTATTGCCAAATCGTCCAGGGCGTGATCAAGGACAATTTATTCGGCTTTATCACGAAAGATATCAGCGTTACAACACATCTTCAGGATGTGGTAGGGACGAGCACGAAAAGAGAACAAGTTGTTCAAACGGATAATGGGCATTTCTCATGAATCGCTTAGAAAGGACGCTACGTGAAAATGACTGAAGTGTCAGTGGGAACAGGCCAGCTTCCCGTATGCACAGCTCGACCATTCAATTCACAACGAAGCCTAAGGTGCAAAAACAATTCGGTAACAGAATAATGGGTCCAGAGATCCATACAGGTTTAAATGATACAACGATTTCGCATTGCAACAACATCATCAGAGACAACAAAACGTCAGCGGTTCGCGCCCATGGTGAACAGCAAGACATTCATGTGGAAAACAGCAAGCCACTGGGAAGAGAAGATAGAAAGAGATGGGATAGTACACCAGTATTGGAGATGAACTGTCTATACTCAAACACTCAATATCAGGGTGTCCACGGCTAGTGAAAGTGAGATGTCATCAGCAGGCGACCTCTATTTTATCAATCCTGTTGGTTAACCAGGTGTTCAGGCTACGCTTGAGTTGCTTGCAGACATCCTTCAAAACTTATACGAACTACCATGAGGAATATTCCGTCTGGGTTTTAACAAATCAAGAAACTTCTCTGATATTCAGTGTTTGCTTAACCCGCAAACCACTGTTCATAACAAACGGAAGCATCGTACAAAACGAACAAGGTACTGAAGAATGACCGATCAAATCGGAGGACCCATCCTAATTATTGATTCGCCCTCATGCTAATTACCCGCTAAAAAACAGCTATTCCACATTTGTTCTAAATAAGTGAGTTCTGCAGTGGAAATTCATCTGAAACCCACACTTCACAGTAGGGACACGTCGAATCGGTCAATTTGTGCATAGTTAAAACGAGTCGCTGGTGTTGGACGCCATTCGACAAATCAGCTGATAATCCAGAACAGCAATCATAATCGTTTAACAATAACCGATTCCTGTCGAATCGGTGATTAAATACCTTGATTTGCTCCAGAATAGTAACACTTTTGAATAGCACGTTTGTAATTGCGCTAAAAAGGCAAGTAAAACTTCCACACCAGTAGCAGCTTTTCGCCCAAATACTTTTGAGCAGCTTGCATGAAAGTAGGTCCGGATCGAGGCAGTACAAAAACCAGATTATCGACTCAGAGACAGAGAAAAATAGCAGATTAACACTTATAGAACTGATCAAGGAGATACCGTAAATATCGCAAAAATACAACCTTTTCAATACTTAGTACTTAACTATAATGGTTAATCGAAAAACCTACTGCACTAGAGCCGCAAAAGGTGTTTGGCTTAGAAGATTAGTTATTGTCAGTCACAAACTAAACCAGTATTTCCAGGGTGGACAACACCTTTTCCTAGGAAGCAACATGGAAACGTAAGAAAGTAACAACAAAAGAAAGGCGAAAGAGGGGCTCTTTAAATGTACATCTAAAAGACAAGCAACCCCGTTTTAACAAGATTATATCGCTATGGAGAACTCTTCTACAAAGGTGATCAATCAGTAAACGTACCGTTATATGGAATAAAGTAAGCGAAGTTGTCACTCTTGAGATTTGTGTTCACATAACGTATTACACATGAAGACAACAACGTTGTTGAGCCCAAGAAGCAAATGGAATGAAGAAGCGGAGTTCGAGAGAATAGAGATACGATACGCTGAAAAGTCTACGGGCCAACGAATTGTATCAACATAGTCATACTCACTAATTTGTACGATCGGCATGTCTCTACATCGACTGTTAGAAGCACAGTATCTAAGTTTTTT
>QNGE01000882.1:119537-165464 GCA_008508345.1 Paragonimus westermani
ACACACACACACACACACACACACACACACAAGTGCGTACATGGTACCAGACCACAGTATGCAACGTGCAATTGAAGAGTAGTGTGCCCAGAAGAACAAACAAGACGAACGAGTTCATTGCCGGTTTCCCAAGAGTACAAACTAATACTGGATAAACGCACCTGTTCGTGTGCATTACCTCGGAAACAAAATCTAAACTAAATTACCCATCGTAGGAAGAACACAAACAGTCAAATTAGACATTCAAACATAGGTTACCGGACACTTGAATAAAAAAGCGAAAACAGTGTAAGCAACAGAAACGTAAATTATTCCGACGCCCATCGCTTCCATTACAACTGACACAATCGTACTCGGACGAAGTTGACAATGAGTCACAGCAAACTCCTAGGAGAGGCAAACCGAGAGAATCTCACCGCTAATTAACTCAGTCGAGTAGAACATTCGTAAAACTCGCAGCAGCGTGCTCCTGATTCGGCTATTAGGCATGCAAACACGCAACTAACAGTTCCAATCAAAGTAAACGAACTAGTTGTCAACTAACAATGAACACCTCACACGAAGCAGATACAGTAATAGTTGCGTTCATGGGTAAGAATTGACCAATCGCGCTGAACAGTGACGAACCTTCAAATCTGGACGTCGATCTTTCTCCTCTTCTTTCAGTTTCAACACTCGACGTTCAACAGCGCTTCCAAACTGCAGGATACGCGGATATTGGGGGAGAATACGAGTGAGGATGATCAAAGCGTTGCGGATTTGCACATAACTGCCGGATTCCAGACAAGCCACTGTGGCTTTCGTGATTCGGTAATGCCATTTGTGCACCACGTGACGATAGTTCTCAAATTGCAACTGATCAGCTTTGGTGTTCGCATCGGAGCCCTGAGAAAGGAGACAAGAATTGAATCTGGTATGCATATCAGAAACAGCAAGTAGTAGACATCGACGGAGAAACACAGTTTCCAGTGTTTATCTGAACTGACTGTAATGCAATCTAATAAGTCGGTTGTGGGGAATGGAAATAGGCGTGCTGCAAAAACAAAAACATTCCTGACAACTGGGTTTCGTATTTTCGATTGTAATATTGGTAATCGGCCTCCATATCAGTAAGGCGTTATGAACGGATATGGTAGAGTGGTTCATCGACCACGTGAAAGGCTGCTACATGAACAATCGCAAATATGCACAGCCCTGGTAATATATGCCAGTACGGAATCATGGTGGTAGTAAACACGCACTACATGCTATAGACATGGAACGCCAATAAAAGTCAATACGGCTTGAAACAAACGTAAGCAATCACCACTAGCTGGGGGGGGGCATTTTTTAAATAAAAAAACGTGTCGAATATTTTGTGTACACAGAGTGCATACCAAACATTAACTTTAGTTAAACTAACAAAGTCCCCACCTTTTCACGCTAATCAAAGGTAATCGTCTGAATACTATGTCGTTTTCATACTAAAACAGCCACGAGTTCCCAGTACATAGAACGACTGAGCGTGAGCATGTTGTCTATTATCGTGCAACTGAAATTAATACGAGTACGTCAATGCTGACGAGTGGAATATAGCTAACTAGCCGTCGGTGAATGAAGTAGGCTCGTCAGTGCACCGAGTAACACTGGAAAATTTTCCGAGGGAGCAAAGCAAAAACTATTAACACAAAATGACAGCATTAGCAGCCTTTCGTATAATCATATTTCATATTTAAAAAATGCTCCAACTGAGCTTATTGAAGGAGAAAAGCAGTACTGATTCAAAAGTTTCCTTAGGCCTTATGTAAGGGAACTCGGAGCCATGAACATGATAAACACTGGGAAAAGCCGCATATTCGATTTTCGAACCTACGACAAGTGAGAGTGCGGTACTTTTCGCTTTCATCAGAGACGGCTGCAAAAAAGTAGGACATCCAGTTGCCAACGATGCGTTTCCACCTAACTGATCGATCAGCACTGTAAGAAGACATCTGGTATTCAGCGCACTCACAACGTCTTTTTAACACATTCAGGTTTATAGAGATGAAAAGTCCGGAACATTCTCCAAAGCAGCAACAGACCACCGTTTCGATGAGCACCGACAGCTGTGCATTCGAAACATACTGTCTACGATTTCAACCCCACAATCACTCTTGTCACAAAACCCAATGGCGATCGATTACCGTCCCTGGGTTGTCCTACATCTGCATGGAAAGAAAATGAACGGTTTATTTTTTGCCTGATAACTGACGACAACTGTTGGCTGATATTACCCGAACAAAAGACCAACCAGTACAATAGGAGTAAGTTGCATAAAACTCGTGCGATAATCCATGGCGGTTTATACGAAGTGTTCCCGACATGATAATTCCCATCTACATCTGTTGACGTGCATAAGTCATCTGTTATCTTATTCTACCCTGTATGCCACAGACCGTCAACCATTTTCAAAACGGTATAAGCAAGAAAACAGCGATCACATCTCAAAGGAACTTTAAAAACGCCCAACGGTCCTATCATAGTATAGCTATATTGTGAACACACTGCTTCGTAGAACCGAGTGTCACTCAGAATTTGATGCCTAATCCACCAGGTTTGTTTGGCATATAGCCCACGAGCCTGCAACGACTATTCATGGTTGTTCGTCAATAGCCAGTGCAAAATAGGAATTATGTTACTCTGAAGTTTGCAACAAAGGTCATTGAAGATTCTGTACAGGCAATCTAAACGATCACTGGTTTCCGGAATCGCTATAGTGGTCGTGCAATCCAAACCTCTTCCTATTCCGCAAAAACTCTTCTGATTCATGGTACATCTGAAGACAGGTGCCTTAAATTCGGTAATAGAAAGGAGTGTTCCATTCCACACAGTAAGCCAACTAAGGTTTTAAGCTCGTCCAGTAAGCCACAGGATGATCCTCAGTACCGTATAATGCAAGGATTTCTTATCACCAGTAATACAGCACTGACAGCTTCCAGACACCCTAGGTGCAATCGATGTTCGGTGAATAGGTTTGTTCCAAGCCCACAAACAACTCGAGTACGTCCACTCTATGTATCCTCCTCAACAGCAGGTTCGTGATGCCAGTAACTACCATCACGTGGACGACTGCAGTCCCAACTTGACTCTGGATCACTTCCAACGTCCAGTTACTTAATTTCGTACACGCATTTGAATAAACCATGACGACACTGCCAGTCGCTAGGATTTGTGGACCAGACAAATGAAGTGGCTGATATAACAGTGTTTAAGGCGCTGACTACTGAAAGTAGGGCAACTTGGGTAACTGATTTCAACTTGTGTATGGCTGATAAGTACGTCCGTTCATCCAGCCCACATGCTGAGGGAGTCAAACTGGATCCTAGACGTCGTCAACGGCATACGTTTTTGCAGCAGTCGTGGGACCTACTGTGATTGGCATGGCTTTAATTTGGAGGAATGATAGGGGAAATCACGTTGGGAAGTCAGGAAAACAAGAGACACGGGAATGGACGTACATTTTGGTATGCTTATAAAGAGGGCAGGGGTATAATAAAACGAAATGGTTCTTGAAACTGCAAGACGACCTAACGTCTTGGTTGCGTCTTGACTGTGATTTTGAACGAATCGACAACGGTTTAAGATGTCCCAGGAGGTTTCCCTGAACATATCACATATGGTTTAATGGCAAGCGAGATCACACGGTTGATGTGGACGTGGATACCACAAAATATCCATTAGTAGGTTGGTTCGTACGAAGTGAGAAGACTCGTAAGGAGAATGCAAAGTTAAGTCACTTGCAATCCCATGCTAGGTAAAGTGAAGGCTGAAATAATAAGGATCAAATGTACGATCCGGCAACAATAAAATGATGACTGACATTCATTAATGACCACGTAAGCGAACTTAACGGCAAGCAAACGGAAGCAAACCTACTTGCTCATGTTGTGCAAGTGGATGCGTTACACATTTGGTGCACTCGGTGATATACATAAGTGGCGGAGTTTAACAGCACTATGGACGCTTACAAATCGGGCATAACGTGGTTAGGAAAAGTCTGTACGGAACAAAACTAATAAGGAGGACGACACTGAGAAGTCAAAACTACTCACAACTGGCATCTTGTGCGACTGTTGTGGAGACACATCTCTGTTGACAATTGTGAAAAGCAACGAACAAATTATGAGAATTCAAGGATCAGTTTGTCTAGGCAGTACATTGTAAGCTAACGGCTATCAAGCCAACTACTCCCAATGTTGATAACTGTCTGTCTGTCATAGTAGGAAACGTTTACAATCCTGAGTAGTCGTCATTAGTGGCATAGTTGACTGTGACCCGCATGTCAGCAATTGCACGGTTCCCTTAGCAGTGCAGCCAGAAGACCTCTGGACCACCCACATACAGTGGCTAACCTAGCATGAGCGACATCTCAGAATAGGCATGCAGTGAGTTGCCGCTGGCTCGAAGACTGTCATCACATGCTTGCGGATCGAAACTGATCCCTTCTTCTAGGTGTTCCAGCCTTGCTTTCAGTTTATCGGAGTGATTGCTCGACCTGCCGGACAGTTCGGACGACAATCGAATTTAAATGAATAACCAGTGTGCCGACAGACAGGTGACTGGATTGACAGGTGTACTGGCATCCGGAGTACACCGTTGTTCATACCATTGTTGAACGTGCGCAGTACGGAGACACGTGTGTTTAATGTACATCGTACATGATGCATGGGCTGAATGAACGGAGGTGGTAGTGTTGATTTGTGTCCTAACCAACTTAGCGGTTGGATGCAAGTGAATCGACTTCGTTTACTCATTGTAAGTCTCCCCGGTACGTCCAAGCCAGTCAGGATTTGTTTATCGGACTATCTGTGAAGTCGAAGGATCGATTGATGACAGGAGGACTGAAGTAGTCGATGTATGGATATATGGCAATGGTTGGGTCACGGGTGAACCGTACAACAGGGTAGCCACGACGAACACCGACATCCATTTCATTGATTTTGAAGAAGGCGAGAACCCACAGGCTACAAAGTGGCCGTGAGCGCAACAACAAGCATTACGGCTCAAGCTTAACGGCAGTTTTGAATAGAACAAATAGGTGAGGACAGCAGAACTTGCATCAACCAACTTCTGAGCAGAAAATTCCAGGAAAGTACACAGCCGAAAGGTCACATACAGTTTAAATACGGTTAGGCATCATCATCACCATAGACAGCAATACATCAGTGGTTCACACTAATGCTTAACTGCCACACAACCATGAAGAAACAGCAAACCCTATATAGAAAGAGAGAGAAGGAAAAAGAAGGGGACGGGAAGGGACCTAACTACTGAAAATGACTACGTCCATATTCAAACATTCATCATCAAGGTGCCCACACCCTGCAAACAGAGCAATGGGAAGTGGAATCATGAAACGTGCCAAACTCTAAACGCAATAATGACAACCCAATGTGATATATCACAGGAGTCACCTTTCGAAACACTGTCACGAAGCCCGGGAATTGACCACATTCGCTGTTGAATAACTCTTCACTAGAGTGCCAGCGCATAACCAGTTCAAGGACAGCGCACAAAAACCGACCATATCGATGAGCTTCATCCTCTGTACACATGCTGGTCGGCAGTGTGATATCGTTAAAGATCTGCAAAGAACAGAAGAAAGGAAACCTCTTCAAGTGAAGTAAATCAGGCCAGAAGAATTGTAATGTCTGTAAACACGGTACATGGAGAACGTTTCGATCGATGAGTTAAAATGCAATACTGGAGACGTGGGACAGAGTTTGAAACACGTGTAACATGAAGAGAAAAACCACGAAGTCGTGTAACTATTCTAGTATTACATACCTCCTGTAGTGGCCATTTTCTTTCCGAATCAACAGTTGCAAATCAAAGCGGGTTACGACGTGGCTAGACCTCGATGAATTTTGTGCAACTGGATCGTCCAACAGGCCGAATCCGACAGTATTACAAAACGAAGGGACAATCAATTGTGCCAGACAGGCTAACAGGTAGGGACCTAATGAACTATGAACCTTCGTCTCCCCAGCCATGAGGGTAGGAAAATTTAAGCCTCTAATTCTGAAAAAAAGTCATTTGTTCTGCTTAGCCACAATCTGCAACCAAGCGGCGCGAACTTTAGCGACAATGGTATCCGTCAAGAAACTTGAACGTCCTCCTGCTAAGCACTGGATATCCTGACAATATCCGCAGCCCATATGCAACCATAACTTCAGGTACAGCATGTTATTTTATCCTGAAACGACCGTCAGACAGCTCAAATCAGCTCGCTTTCTCTGTAGCACGTTGTAGGATTGCCAAAACATGTCACTGTTAACCTGTTCGTCACCGTCCTTCTAAACTTACCACTTAAATCCTCTTCGCCTCCAACAGAAAACGTTCCTTTCTTAGACCATAGCAGCACGGCAACAAACTTCAAAATCCACATTCCGGAAGGCCCTTACAATTTCCGTCTTCCACACTAACTAAAGATCCAACTTCATGTGTATCTAAGACCACTGCATATATTCAACGTGCCAGTGAATATAAGCGTTTGTAGCGTTTACCCTCTAATTTAGAACGCATCAAGAGGTCACACTAGTTCGGACACCACAAACATTAAAGGTGAATATCTGCTACGTCTCAAGCTAGGATGGCGGCCTGTGACAGCATACACATATGCATACCCTCTAGCCGATACCATCGGTCAGGCTAGAATAAATGTAGCTCTAAACGGAACAGTGAAAACCGCGTTGATAAGTTGGCTTTTAGTTGGTAGCATGCTAGGTATCGTCTCTTCGGCCGACTTTAAGAGTTGCATCTGGAATGCAAACTTATTGTTGCTTACCAGTAACGTCTACTTGGGCTTCTACGGGCCGCGGTCGTGACGATGTTACGAAGGCCACGAAAGGGTTGGTTACCTCATTACAATCAGAACGTAGCTCAAATGTTGCTTATGTGAGGAAAAGACACTTTGTGCTTGATCATCAGGCTAATCACAGCACGATAAGTGCCGAAAATAGAGTAGGACTGTGATGGATGATCAAATCGGAGAGGCGATGACTCCAACACTCAATGGAATATCTTGATGAGATGATGAGATATGGTCAAAGCACACAGCAGATGGATTGCGGACAACAGGAGCGACCGGACGAGCCATAACTTAATGAAATCGGACCAACGGGAGAGAGTAGGCAAGCAAAAAACTCACGACGGAAAGCGTCAGCTACATGCACAAAACCAGGCAGAAGAGCACACAATGTGCAAGTAGTAACCGCTGCTGAAATGTGGAATAGCATTGCGGTTCACAAAAAAGCGAGTGCACGCGTACCGTGGTAACACGTTAACTGGACAACGAAGATCATACTTTATTGGACGAATTTTTGCCGCACGATGATTAAGAAAATCGACCAGTAGAAATAATGGACTGCATGTTTGATGGCAGTTATGCAATCGGATCGAGTGTAGACTAAGAGAAGCGAGTCGCCACGATCTACTTCTGAGTGGAGAGATCAGGTTACGCAGTCGGATACTAATGGGTTCGGCAACGGCCAACATTCGGAATCTCATCCCCTACACTATCCGGAGATATGAACACAAAAATAAGTTGAGTGGGATGTGGGCTGGCTCAACGTCACCGGGGGCGGTCTCAGGCCGTGGATTGGAGGACAGCTATCCACCTGGGGGTTAACAACGAAATAAATCAGGTTCTCCTGGTGAGTAAGCAGTGGCGGACAATGAGCACTGGTACTACCAGAATGTGGTGGAATCACGGCTGGCGACCGGGCCTCCTATAACTAAAATACGATATGGAGAATGTTACCATTGACTAGACAGATCAACTACACCAGATTCGCCTTCTTCGAACAGCCTTACACGAACCATTGCGCTGACTCTGCCATAACCTTACGCAGGGTGCACTGGACATTCTGGACGGACAGACCTTATCCGAAGGACAAACAAACCGAGCCATTTCTAGTTACCAGCCCCGATAGACTGCGAACTCTATGCTTCGCCCTGCTGCCTTGTAGGTTAGGTACTTTTGAAACAAAGGGTCCAAGTGGGGACCCTCAATCCAACCTCTTTCTTGGGCTTGGACAACCGAGAACTGGTCTGTTCCCGGGACTTTGTAGCATGTTTGCCAACGAACGAATTTGAGAGACAGTTCAGTTAGCCACTCACATCTAACGGATTACCTCTACATATTCCTGAGAATACGCTCTGGTCCGCCAGCATGCAACCACTCACCAAAAAACTCAGTGATTACCCTACGGCCTCGAAACGTTGCAAAGCTGCTCGTTCAGACAACCTCAAACTGTCAAAGGTAACGACGGAATGGTGGAGGTTTTAATTCATCCGTTACAGCTAAGAACAGTAATCATACTTGGGGTAGGTACACTATGTTAGAGAAAGTGGGGAACCACTGAGGAAGTAGTCTAACTCCTGTGGTAACCAGCGGTTTGGCATCCATCACACTTTAACTCATCAGAACTCGAAAAGAAGACAACAGAGGAGAACAGGTAAGATTTAGTCCTCGGCGAGAATGTGTAGATCAAACGGTTATCCTTCGCCAAATGTTGGAACTGCGTCATACATACTGCCAGTCAGTAATCACGGAATCTCCCTTTCACAATGATACGTCTCACTAGGTTGATTGAAGTAAATCTTTAGCGTACGTTACAAGCAAAAGTACGCTGATTAAGTATGCGAACGCATTATCGGCGCCCCACGATGGAGTATTAACTCAGATAAGAATCAACAAGGAACCGTCAAACATACTCCACGCTCAAAGTGGCTTTCGATGAAGTGCTCACTCTCTTCACTCTTGCTCGTATTAGTCATGGACGAAATAACGATGCCTGTGGTTCTCGCGGAATGCATAAGTTGGTGTCATCCAGGGCGGAAAACTGGCCGGCCTGCGCTATGCTGACAACAAAACACTGCTAGTTGGAACATTCAGAAGCCATCGAATCTGTGAGATATCACCATTCGTCCAGCCTACCGAGATGTGCCTTGTTGCTTCAAAGTGTAAGGTTTAGGTCAAGAACAAAGCGACAACGATATCAGCCTTAATTAGGTAATGAAACTGAGGAAGTTTTTAACCGAATAATATGCTCAACAAGCTGCACTGTGGAAAGCTCAATCGACGCCGAAATTTTCAAAGCTGCGGTAATTACCTGCAGATTGAGGTACCTTCAGTGTCACAGTGTCTCAATTAAACTAAAAGGTTACGTTTGTAACACTGTATTTAGAGGTGCCTTACTTTACGGCACAAAAAGTGGTCGTCAGGAGTTAAAGACAAAACATATCGAACACTGGGACCATCACTGTTTACGTTTAACTGTACGCAACAGATTAAGATGGTTACGCTGTGTAGTAAGAACGCCAGCTTGTCGCTTACCACGCTGTAAACTCTTATCAGGGTCTCCAGCTCACCAACCTGAGCTACAGGGTTTTCAACCAATGATTTGGCGAACCAACCAGCTAGGTACGGCAAGTCTTAATTGATCTACCTGGCTTCAAGTCGGAAATAGTATAACGTATGGCAACTACTAGAGTACAGTGTCATGAATGCTGTCGTTTGACTGAGTTGTCTGTGAAGTAAACGCAAGTGGGCTGCTAAAAATTACTACTCCACTTGAGACGCATTTGTTTGCAGAATGTAAGCGCCTTGCTGTTGATTGTTAGAGGACGGATGTGGGGTTACACGAAGTAAATCTCATCCTTCATTTTTTCAGCTTTAAACTAAGGTTTGTTTTCTTCATCACGGTTACACGAAAACTGAGCACTAAGACTAACCAGTGATGAGCAGACTCGTTGACACTGATGACAAGGGGGATGGATATCTCATGGAATACAAACAGATCTGAATATACATCACACTGATAGAACACATTCAAAAACAATAATAACGGAAACGGTTAGTGAGCCGGTGACCATTGACGAGCTTGCTTGTTAACGGTCAGGTCTAGCTAGACAAATCAAATGTGGCATGCATGGTGGGGATGCTAATCTAACCCGAAAATGTCCTCTCGGTGAAACCACGTGCGAAAAGCGCAATTTCCTCTGACCTCCAGCGATTGCCATAAGGTACGTTACGAACACAGTTTTGAGCGGGAGGTTTACGAATGAATTTGTGCATTATCACTAACTGGCATAGAAGCAGGGTACGGTATAACGAGCTTAGCAGTAAGTGAAGGGAATCAAAATGGGAAACACGTCTCCAATTGAGTGACAAATTACTAGGCTCGCGAACACGCGAAAAATGTTCGATACTCACACGATCTAAGCATATGAGCGTGGAGAATCGAGAAGTTTTCAATTGATGGAGCACATGCATAAATTGAGCAGCGTAGATGGCATCCGCCGCGGTGAAGCATACACGCGGATAGATACAAAGTTGTAAGAACTGCGTGATAGTATCCGTTTTCGTGGCTAAGCGAGTCTGAAACCAGCTGTCACGTTCAGCTAACAACCAAGCACGCACACGAGCCACATGTTCGTGACGTTCGTTTTGTTCCACAGCCAGCTTGTCGACCAGACCTTGTAAACGTTCGATTTCACGCTTCTTCTTTGCTGAAGTCTGTAAAAAGTGAAGTAGACGGTCAGTCATTTTGGGAAAAATGTATAAGATATACAGGCAATGAAGGTGTTTCGAGAAATTTTATAACGGTCAACCGAATCAGCTACCTGAGCTAATATAAGCCATTCGGTTTTACTTGTCAAACGAGTATTATGCCAAGAGCGGTGGTTATATTGCAAGTCGGGAAGCAGTATCACACGGATAGTCCGTAAGGTTAGCAACAACAAGGGGAAAACTGCCTTTAGCGTGTTAAACATCAAAATTAGATGTGTTGTCAACAGAATAGGATTTTTTCAACGTCAATTTATCAACTACAGTCGTGGGCACAGCCTATTTTAGGCCCGTGCTGTAATTATGGCAATAGGAGATGCAACTTTGAAATGGTTTTATGATTTCTGGATGATACTTTCAGAAAGTGGATTATTTAAAAAGGTTGAGCAGGTACATATAGCGGATCAAAAAGCCAACAGAACACCAGACTGAATCAGAGCATCGGACAACATGATTGCTACCAAATTCGCGAGTCACATGCGTTCAAAATACACTAGCATTTCTTGTCACAAAGAAATCGGTTATCATTCATACGAATCAGGGGCTACCGAAACCGGACGCAATGTTCCCAGGTGCATTTGCAGATTGCGATCCAAAGGAAGACAGGACAAGCAAGCATAGTTGATGAATAAGGAAGCGTACACAACTGGCAGTAAAGTCCGTACGTTTAACAACTGAGCATGCTCAGGAGAAACCTTCGAGAGTGAAATTGAAGTGTTGAATATCATCCGAAGTGATGTAAAAAATAGAGTTATAATTTGCTACAGACGTCGTATCACTCTCCAATTATTAGTTTTAAATAGACGGAATATAACGGTTAAACGTTTCATCCACGCTAACATTAAAAAAGTATATATCGAACATCAGTCAGATGCGACACCGACGGGAGTCCACGCCAACACTCAACCTCGATGTTAAACAGTTGGAGGCAACCTAAAAGTTGTGTAATTCCCACCGAAATATCTGATGTGATTATAAAACCAAAGCCCGAGTATTGTGCGTCAACCGGACTGTCAGCGGTACACCGAGAGCTGTCTTCCTATGAGGTACCCAGTGTACACTGCAACCCTACGAGAAGATACGCGAAAAGAGTGTTCACAGAATGCCTGTCACAGACCTCCGATGATTCCGTGACATCAGTGGTGTACCGCGTACTCAAAGTCGGCAACGGTTTCGGAAATGGTGAACGACTATAATCAGTGACGCTCGTGTTGTGTGCAATATGCTAGGGTTTTGTGTTCCTAGGTTAATTATCTCTATCCATTAGGTTTCGTGTTTTCCATCCGTTTACATAAGCTAACTCTTACAATGTTTGTTGTGGCACGCATGCGACTACTCATGCTTGATCAAAGCGCATATAGTAATAATCCAGTTAGTTACGAGAGAAGTGGAGAAATGTGTACAAAACGATACGAAATTGCCACACCATGAGATCAATCAAAATCACGGAAGAAAAACTGAAGAGTGCGCAAAACCTCACCCAACCATTGGGAGCCGTTTCAATTTGCTGCATCTGCTCACGCAAATGTAGCACCTGACGCTGGTATGCCGCTTCCGGAACAACCAAGTCGCTGGAGTGCAAAGTCCAGAAGGTAACAAAAAAGTTTGTACCCAATTCGTCCCAAACACGCGACGGATATAGTGGACGAATTGCTGCGGCGACCTCACCGCAAAGCTGCTGTGAAATAGTAGCAAAAAGTGCCTACAAAACGAGAAAACAAAATAGAAATGGTAGTTACCAAGTAAATTGGGAGTAACGAAATCATAAAAGTTGGCTGGATAACGTTTTACTGGCATTGTGTATTTATGAATGCCAGGAGAAGTCAGCAGTAAGATTTACGCCTCCGATAGATATTCTACATGCTGTCATCTGTTACGAATATATATATATATATATATATATATATATATATATATATATATATAAACAGAAAATCAGTAAGCTTAAGTCACGCAAGAATAACAGTCAAAACAGACGTGATTGACGGTGCAATGAACAACCAGAAAATAGTGTTGTTCCAAAGTAAAAAATGATTCATGTCTGTAGTTAGCGCACGAACAGAAAGACCGGATTTGTGGGGAAGGGCCTCAAGCTACATAGGAAATAACAGAAAAGTAAGGTCGAGTGTGTGCAAATAAGTGGTAATACTTTCGTCTGATTGGAAAGATTGTCAAACATTTAGGAAGGTGTGAAATAAATGGGTGAGTTATGTTAAACGGAAAATAGAACAAAAATTTGCGTATGTTGTAAAGTGACGAGAAACAATTAATCAGCGAACGGTTTAGGCCGAGTTACGCTGAAACGCGAAAGATGCCGTTGATGGTCCGGCAGAAAGTATAAAGCCTTCTGACAGCAAACCAGAGAAGACAACAGATGAACAGTATGTCTAGTGGGGGAAAATACGCCGATCAATCGACAGATTAACGAGTGTGCAATGAAGAGAAAACTTCAGAGACCGGACATGTAGATTTCTGACTGGTAGAACCATCAACTTCAGATGCCACGTTATACTTTCACCCAAATTAACTCCAGGAAATCTCAGAAAGTCAAGATAATTGTACGTTAATTGCAAAAATAGAAAAGCAATCCTTAGTATGTTCCTGAGACTGATTATCTCTCACAAAAGAAATTAACATACTCACACAGCCGATTATTGTAAGAAACAGAAGTTAAGGTTGCCATCTATTCGACAATCAGATGAAATTCAATAAAGCGCACAAATGAAGTAGGAACACATAATCTGCGTGGGTGAAAGTGTGATCATAAATCAAACAGGAAGGATTGCACTCAAGAGGACACCAGAGCTGATGGTGATGAGACGTGACCACGATTGGTGAGACAATCCTGTCAAACAATGACCGTTGAGAATTAAAGTCCGGGCTTGTCAGGAAACGTTTTACTATCAAGGTTGCAAAATGTAATGTCGTATTTTAATGGATATTTGCAAGCTGCTTCAGATGATGCACCAAGCGATAGCTGAAAGGTATGAATTAGAAAGACAACAGCATCGTAAACAACTTAATCATCCCTTTGGAGGCTTAGCGTGAGATGTATTATTCTTCGATAGTCAGCAAAGGAGGTTGCCGCCACGTGTTGTGTTCGTTATAAGTATGTCTTACCGGTTCATAGCACAGTATGCACGATATGCTCACCTTGGATGATGACTTGGACTGATCACCAGCTTTGTTGGACTCTGCGCGCTCCTTCGTTTCCAGCATGCGCTAACAAATAAAAGTAGCACGAAAACCGAAGAAGTCATCAAATCCGTAATCCAATGCACAAATCAAGAAAGAAAAGAATCAATCACCAGAATCGATCAGTCTACAACCGTGCATTGTTGCTAGACAGTTGCAGTGCACCAAACAGATAGGATAACGAGTAAATAAACAAGCGCGTGATCGACAAGCAAACGGCAAATAGTGGGAACGCACAAAATGATGGCGACCATAAGCATCCGGTGGACAGTGAATGACGACTGAAACCATCGACCAATTTCCACATATTTGGCACATCTCATAACGTTTGCGGTTCGTCGCGTCTGTCAATCAAACGACGGTCTTCATGAACCTTACTCGGACGAATAAGCCGGTAAATGATATGCGTGGGAATCGTAATTTGTCCATCTTAATCGATCTCTAATCACACGAGATTTTCAGTTAATTAAGACAACGAGTACTGAATAAACAAGCGAACAACCTGAACATGACAGACATTTAGAAGACGATGTTGAAGTGAAAGGTCCAGGATCATTAAATGTATTACATATGGTAGGTATATCCGTATGCAAAACTAAGAAAAATATTACTGTTCGGAATTGTACACCAGTGCAATCCCACGCAGTTCAGTTGTTTGAAGTTGGTTGTTTCCAGTTTCTGGGCCACAAAGTGTTAGCTACTACGTCACACACAAACCGACATATCGGCAGGATAATACTGTTAACCTATCCAAATTGAGAAAGAAGGAAGGAAAAGAGGAAGTCGTGGCAGACGGGCTCGAACTTACTACTGACAGCCGAGTGGCATTACGTCTCGCGCGCACTGTCTACTAACGTTAGACAGAAGGGGTTTTGTGACAAGAAATAAAGTAAGCTGTTATTAGGATCAATCTAGATGATGGAGTGAACAAAATGAAAAATGAACAGTAACAGGCATAAAACGCCTGATCAAATACTGAACAAAAATGACTAGTTCATCAACAAAACAAAAGCTCACACAAAATCCGATACAACTCACAGACACTCGTTGCTCGAACAGGCTTCGATACAAGCAAAATGCTGTGTCCGCAGGAACATGAAACTCGCCCATCATACGTTCAATCGGTAAACACTGGGTCTGCATCTCCTCACGCGTCAGTTGTAGACCGAGGAAAGTGATGAACTGCACCAACGTACCTTGACACTAGAACCCATTGGAGAGAAGAGATCGTCAGTAAGCAATAGAGAAAGGGTTAAATACATTGAGGGCCAACAGAGATGCAAAAATATTTGCGATGAATAGTGTTACGTGAGCCTCATTGTTCCAACTGTTATCACTAAAGAAAACCACAGGGGATCCATGTTCCATAGAAGAAGGTAAGCAACAGATAGACAACGTGGAAGGAAATCACAGAATAGGGGGAAAGTGGGAATAAGACTATCAGAGATGATGACTTGCATGAAATCGCTTCACACTTTCAAAGTAAACGATGTCGCCATGAGATAAGGAGGCTCCTAATTCAACGGTAGTCGTTTCAAGCAGAGCACATGAGGTTGCTCAGCGCGTTATCCACCGGTCGCCGGTGAGCACTCGGTGAGGACTGCGAACGCACATAGCGTATTCGCCAACCTTTGTCGGCAGAATCAACCTTAATCTACAGTTCACACATCGTGCCTATCTGTTAGTAAAGTACACACAGATTCTCCGTTTTTCACCGCCGTTGTCACCACTAGTTAGCCTGTGTCAAGTAAACCGACAGGATGGACAACACTATTTAGGAAACTTCCAAGTTCACGATCAACGCAAAGAAGATAAACAGTTCCGTACGTCACAGAAGCGACTGTCGTACTGGAGCTCTCTTATAAAGTCGTTGATTGCAGACCATAAGCCAGATGATGAAGCGGTGGAAAACTACAAGAGCATTAACCGATTTGCTGATCAGTGTACGAGGTGCAGTCCGCTTAGCTGGGGACCACGGGACCATCCACACCACTGGCTGAAAACACTCCCAGATATGACAAGGCATCGTAGTCAACGACACATTCGCAAAATTGTTGAATTTTTCACACCGTTTTTAAATCACCGTTCATTTTGTCAGCTACTACACGTTACGATTAGTAACAAGGACAATCAGATCCATCAGACACATGAGCAGAGCTGAGAGTGCACGTGTACATATATCGGTCGCACAAACCCGTCTTAATAATACTGAACCTGTCTCAACAACTCGAACTAGACGGGCTTGCACATGAGATAACACTGTCACCGACCTATTGAGTATTGAGCGAAGAAGAAGGCTGTTTTACCGACATTTACGATACCAGGTGTTCGTTGTCATGCGACAAGCTAGGCAACAGGTAGTAAAAATAGTGTCGGATTTCTTAGACACGGGAAAAAGCTGTCCATTTCACAAGCGCAACAATCGGTAAAGTTGAAGAAACTAAAAGCAATTGAGACACGTTTGAACGGCACACTACCTACCTGATCATAAAGACGACCGGCTAATTTTACATGGCGGTCCGGATCGTCCAAAAACAATACTGCGTCACGCTGTTGGGCCATTAGGAAGATGAATGGCATGATCATATTGTGTTCAATCAGCGCATCCTTTAAACGGGTTGCATTCTTCCGGGTATTCCGAATTTGTGCATAGTAGCCACCCTCCTGAAGAAGCAATTCACCGCCTGACATGGACTGCAGCTGTTCATCCGTCATGTCCTCCGAAATATCGATGCCAGACATCCGATGAAGTATCTCACGCAATATTTGCAAATCATAACTGAAAAGGGGTGGTGGAGAAGGTAGCACATACCCATATATATATCCATTTACACACAACAGGTGTTACTGAGCGTTAATGAGCCAGCTATGAGTACAATCAAGGGGAACGTGGAACCTGAAGCCAAAAGAACTTGGGGAAAAGGGCCTTGAGAAGCTCTGACTGGTTCACAAAAAGCCTCGGATAATAAAGCTAGGATATCATAATCACATCGCCTACTGCGAACAACTATAACGAAACTAACCGTTACAGAGAAGTGGGATGGTGGGAAAACATTTTCAAGATTCCACTAAGGGGAAGCGGGCGATGCTATCGGTAAAACTCCCATGGCGAGGACTAAAACGGACATTTCTTAGCAATTGGCCCACAAGCAAGCACGAAGTGAATTCAACTGCAAGAGATCATTGAAACTCAGTGCAACTATGAATAAATAAAGGCAGTGGCAAAGATTTTTTGAATAGATGCACGAACATAACTGCATGTGACGTATGAGAAACCTCAACCAACCAACAGTGATTGAGTTTTAAAAACGTATGAACAGTTCGGGAAGTCAAATAAAACAACGACAAATTTTTGCCTACCTTTTGCCGACCTTTAATTGATTTAACACATATTGCAACAGGCCCGACAAATCAAACTGGTACTTTTTGCATAATAAACCAGTGAATGCCGAAAGGGCTGGGGAAAGAAAGAAACAAAACTAGTAAACATCTAGAAAGGAAATTTATTACAGGCGTTGCCGATTTAAAGATTATAAGCTGTTAATTAAAGGAGCTATTTTGTCAAAACTTGTGAATACTTTCGGCAAATTCGCAGTTGGTAACACGTTTAGACATTTCATGTTGACGGGTTTTGATGCGTGAAAGACAGCCTGGGGACTATATGGCTAAGAATGAAAACAGGTCGAGTCCACCGGAGAACTGTTGCCAAACCGTAAGGCGTTTGGTCAAGTATGCAACGGTGACCTTAAGCCAACAACGCTAGCTAACCCATAATGTAGGCGTTTGGCCGCAGATAACCGGTGAACATGTACAATAATCAGCTGACAGACACAGCAGGTCCACGAGCAGCGCGTTCGAGGTAGTGCGTACAAGAGGCTGTTATATGAGAGAAAAAGTAACGCAGAGCGATGTGCATACCTTGCAAACTCTGACTGAGCTGTAAATCTTCTAGTTTCGTTTCGTCCGCGATCAGAGCCTCGATGATGCAAACTACAAAATACGAATATGAAACACATGACGGTGATATGCATACACAAAAACCATACAGAACGTGTGCCCGGGCAAGTTACTGTTTATTGACAAGACCAGCTAAATGGCAGTTTACAATGCTTACTCGTAAGCTGACACTCCATGGTGACCAGTTTAGTCTTTGCTTAAACTTAGTAGATGGAGACAGATTGGATAAGGTTTCACATTTAGGCTAAGGACGAATTTCCCATCTAAACCAATAAAGCAGCGACCTTGTGGATACTGCTTACCAGGTCAAGCATAAATACGCATGTTGAAACACTTAGACGACCTAGCCATATAAATGCAAACAAAACGCTCAATTTCGCTGCTGCGGACACTTTCATTCACTGTAAGCATTAATGTTAGTTTCTGTTCAATCTTGTCCACCACCAAGTACACGCATTATTTGTATCCAAAAATACCGTCACGAATGAGTCCCGTTTATATAACAACATAAACACAGCTTCCGTGAATATGCAATCCACAATGATTCATTTGCCGTGAACACCATGTGTCTTACGTAAACAACTCATTTCTACATAAGTGACCTCAGAGTAATGTTTGGAATAATGGCTCACTTATGGTGAGGTACGAGAGCAAATCAAAGACACCACAAACGAAAGAAGCAAAAGCTAGAAAACAGATCAACATGTTCAGCGTGACGACTGTGTACTGCTATAATGTTTCGAAAACTGAAAAACCTCTTGATGTGCACAGAGAGATGGAAAGATAGAAACGACGGAAAAACAAGGCACACTTTCCAATTGTTTGAGGTGATAGAACAATCGATCCGACAAATCAAACGCCCAACTGTGGATCCCAAAATAGTGCAAACCGAATGAACAATATTCACAACAGATGCAGAGAAACAGAATTTACGGCTCCGAGTTTCGTGGTGCTCCCGAAGGATAGCCAGAGCCTAGAAGTTCCATAAGCGGATGTTGCAACCCATCAAACGTAACTCGATATCAGGCTGCACAGTAAGGGGCACTATATATATATATATATATATATATATATATATATATATCTTTGCCGCGACCGGGATTTGAGCTCCGGCCATTCCAATCATGAGGCAACCGTGTTCACCACTGCACCATTTACNAGTGCTTCTTTTCGAAAGAGGCTGGCTGGAAAGTCTATCTGAATGCGAACGCTGCGATCAAATGTGAGTGATGGTCAACTTGAAAATAAACCAAACCCCCGACTACTCATCAGTAATATATATATATATACATATACATATATATATATACGGCGTAGTATGGTATAGTATGCACAGTAGAGGCCACATATGTGTATATATGTAACCGAATATATACATTCAGTAGACACATCGACGTCGATGCCCACTGCACCCCCGTTGGTAACATAAGTACGACAAAAATAAGTGACGGACAGACTGACGGGCCAGCAACCCAAGTGTATCGTTCCGACTATCATGTTGTCTAACAACGGAACCGAATGTGTATTTGAAATGACACAATAAAGACAAACCACCTGGCGTTCGCCATTCACATTTAATCATACACATGTGAATACACAAAAGATAAAAACAACATAGAGTCACAAACTTATCACAATAGCAGTCATTAACCAGGCCACTAACTAAGCATACTTGCTAATCATGAACTAGCACAACTACAAACATGTTTGCATCCAATTGACTCCGTATGTTCTATGTATGCAATTAATGCGACTAAATGGCGGTCGGTCTGTTATCCGCACTGCTGAATGAATCTAAAGAGTCGTTAGTTTAAAAGTAATCGATCGGACTCTCCGCTCACAAGAAAAGGGCGGCCGAAAGTCGTGAAAGGCAAGGCACATGTTTGAAACATGGAACACACATGGACAAAAGGAGCGAGGTGATGCAAAATCACCTACATGTAAGTACATCATAGCCCAAGCTGCTCACGTATTTCAATGCTTCCACAACCGGGCCGACCAGATTAGTGTACAACTGCACTGTGTTGAGGACCTATCGTAGAAACGGATTGAAGAAGAACAAACAGAATGATTTCTAAGGTTGATGTAGACCAACGGCAAATTACAACAGTTTATTTTAGTCCGGTGCCCTCTTGAAACTTAAAGACCATATCACTGTCCAAAACAACAGGAGGATTGGCGAAGAAAGCAAACAAACATTTATCCACAAGACAGCCCGGGAGAATTGCAGAGGTCGAAATCACTCAAGTTAAATACGGGCATTACATGTAGTTCCATGAAGCGTAAATTGGTGACACGTAGACAAGGAACTCCGTGGTTTCATCACCATTAACCGTATCAGTCATGAGTCACACCCGCCGTTAGCTATCAGCGGCGCTACTCAAACAAAGGATGTCGTTCATTTTGGACTAACTGTGCACTCTCCGGTCATGCCGTTGTTCGTACAGTGAGCGGATTCAAAATGCGTAACTTCATAAACGCGAGCGAAACGCGCGGTGGATGACAGCTTATCTTAATATCGTAAGCAAGCCCTCAGATATGACCACCACTCGTGCGCCGTGTATCCAAATGGTAAACACAGCGCAGAGTCAAAAAGCAAGTACAAGCAAATGAAACAGGGCTACACAACCTGCTCTTTAGCGTGTAAGCTGTTAGTTTAGATTTTTAAAACTTCGCTACGGTCACATTAATGTTTGACACAAACTAGTGTAATCCTTACCATAGATATGTGTCAAAATTTGGTCAGACAATTGAGACATTATATTGTGCAATAGCTAAAACATGGAGAAATCGTCCACTTCATAGGACGAATCCAGACCCAAAAGGACATATATCAACTTTGGTTGGGCAACCCTATGATCGTTGACCTTTAGAAGTTGCAACGGGTGAATAACGAAATTATACTTACATGATCGAATAGAAGGCCCGGATTGCTATGCGACAGTGTGCCTAACTGACGACCCATAGGCTTGACATTTTCTTTGCTCAGACGTCTATCGGCAGAAAAATGCAAGGTAGAAAGGCTAACCATTATCAGAATCTGACAGCTCACTACACAAGGAAGCCGACAGTAGGAAGCAATAAAATACTGGTGACATTACTGCAAGCTTATCACGAATCCTTTGAACACCAACACATGATGATGCAACCAAATTAAACACAGGCCTACAGTCACTATTACCTCGCAAAGCAATCCGCAGTGCTCAGTACGAAACAGAGAAAGAGATCTTCACATTAGCTTTATTTGCCGCCCAATCCCCAGGCAAAGCAAGTTGTCGTGCAGTCGTATTCATAGATTTTAGAGGAAATTGAGGTTGAGTCGATTGAACAACCAATCTGATTCACGCGCCAAAAATGAGAATCAGAAAGAATGATGCACTTTTAAAACGCCAAGAACTACTGATCGAATTTTACCGCACAATAAACCGGAACCATTGAAAAAATCGCCTCTTCTTAACAAAACTGAATAATGCAGCGTTCAGAATTCTATTCACCTAGTCGTAACTCACTGTTTTATGAATTCAAGAGAATGAAATTTAAAAATGGGTCCATTCAAGTTATGCAAACACGGACGACAAACTGAAACGGGCTCTGGAGAAATTGTTCCCAGCTTCAAATTTCGCAATATCGACCGTTATCACTGATCCGGATCCCACAATAATGACAAACACTCAAATATTACAAATCCAGACACGGGAGCGTGAAGCCATACACGAAATAGCATGAAATGTTAAATATAATGCCAAGAATGAATAGATCCTAATAAGCCTCAATGAGAACGAAGCTGTACCACCTACGGCTGAAGTCAAAGACAAGTTCACAGTTTATGTACAGCAAAACGGTGGTCACCATGTGATACATAGGGTCGCGTGTGAACTGGGTACAATCGGGCTGCCAAAAACCAGACAGTAACTAAAGGGTTCAAACTCATGTCTGTCTGAATGACGATCGGGCATCGTTACCACATATCCTGAGCGCGCATCATGACAATTATAGGGTCGAGTTAGCGAATGAGATAGCAAAATCGGATGTGGCCGAATACAGAAGCTGACTGAGCAGCGTGTAAAAGCAATTATGGACTTCAAATAACAACAGACTGTTTTAAATACATCGACAGAAAGGAGAGGAAGCGCTTACTTCATTATTGCTTTAGCTCGAACCAACATCTGAGCATTTTTCCGAATAATCCTTGGTTCGTTTTGTGCGCTCACGTGTCTCCACTGCCCGTACAGACGATAGCTGGAATAAAACACAAAGACTGTGCTAAAAAGACTCAGGTTGCCAACAGAAAGTAAGAGGCAATACCGAGTTGGGTACTGTATTGAAAAGAGAGCAATGGCTTTGAACGATAGACCAAACGAAATGATGTCTTACACAGTCGTGTCAGAAACGAGATCTCATGAACGAAACTCTGATACAAATTGCCCCTTATATGCGCGGAGATTGATTATTGACATGGTAAGATTTGACCCAAGGATAGAAAAAGGCGCGAAAACGACATTATCATGACCAGCTGCGTGAAACTGGAATAGGACACTCAAGTGAACTGAAAACGCTCTGGACAGGGTGTCAGGACGTGATCGTCTACTAAATGGAAACGGGAATTCCCAGAGCATGATTGGCATGTAACAGAGTGCAGAATAAGATCCATATAAAACATGGCAAGACAGAGAGCAAGATCAACGTTTTTACAGCATTCAATTGTTTACTTTTCACGAACGGATGGTCCCTTAAGGAGGTCGCGCCCTAGACAGAATAATGGATCACAGTCCTCGTTCTAAGCTAGTGGGATTCCCTCCAAAGGGAGACCATAACGATTGTTAGTTCACTTTTATTCTTTGGAAAAAAAAGTCCAACCTAAGCAGATCTGCGAACTTTGCAGAACATTTCCAAACTATTAGCGTAACCATTCCATCGATTCTGTTGTTGTCACATTACAAATCAGGGTCAACTGGTAGAATGCAAGCACCATGTGAACGTCATTCTACTAAACTGTGTGTAGCCTACAGATATGCTACGCTGTAACCTAATTCTAACCTACAAATGTGATCTATACTCTCTGGCTGATAAACAGTCACTTCACTTTGAATAAGAGAGACGGGAGTGCTTTCGTAAACCAATACCATCGCTTACTCGGAAATAACGCGGTAATGTAAACAAACTGCACTCATCTACCATCAACGACACGCAATACCAATTGTGCGATATCCAGAGGGTTGTGCCGCCCAAACGGTGAGAATCAGTTTATTTCGAAAATAGGAAAACATGTTACCAACTAGCCGTGTTGATGTAAGAGAAACTATTCACAGATCACTTTTCGTAAGTCTCGCCGATAGACTCTTCAGCGAGGACTACTGCACCAAGTTAGTACGACGTAGGAGAGGAGATAAGCGGAACTTCACTCGCTCAAGAGCAAGTGGCTTGCAGTAACCTGTGTGTGAAAACGTCCGTCTCAAACCCAGTGCCCGAGCATTCGACCGTAACCAATGACAGGGTGAAAAGATGTCTCCAACGATGGATGGAAGTGAATTACAATTCAAAATAAATAAATAAATTACCGGTGATCATAAGGCATGAAGCGCATAAGCTGCCAAATTTCCTCGGCAAGACAGCAATTAGCGTCAACCAGGTTGAGGGAAGGAAGCAAAACCTCGTCCAACAAATTGAAAAAGCCTTGATACACCACTTCGATCGTTCCTGTGCGTGTGTTCTTGAAAAGCAAACGGAGGGAGAAAGTACGGAATGGACAGTCGAAAAGTTCGCACGCAATGAAGGAAGAACAGAGAACAGTATAAACCACACGGTGTTTACAGTTACGTTACATATCAGGCAGGCAGATTATAAGACTCTTTATATCAAGACAGGAGATAGTTTTTTAGTGCGATAGAGTAGAATACGCAAAAAACCTGCGGGATAGCCCCGTTTTTAAAATACCCAGATATGACAACGATTACACTACTTGATTTGGCCATCCGATTGTCCCAAGATTTTCTATGTAACAAAGTAGTTTCGCTTGACTGGAAACAGTATATAGGAACGAAGCAGATGAATCAACCGTGTGGAAGAAATGAAACAGATACCTAGAAAACAGTGTCAGATACCCACTCAAAACAATTTCAGGGAGCAAAAACAGCATTTCCAAGTGCCTATTTCTGGTGTCCGAAAAACCAACATACTGGCCACGTTAACACTAACAGAGGCAGCATCGCGATGTCAAACAGAATCTCATGTTAATAGTCGCTAAACAGGTAAACATCGTTCGTCTATCGTTGAGGTCAGATAAAAAGAATAGTACAGCTTGAACTGAAGATAGACTTAACTGCAAGATGCGCCAGACACATTCGAAAGCTGGAAAAGTTTGGAATGGCAGTTCTATTGAGAAGGCACATCCCCGCATGATTGCCTTAACATCATTCACTTAATTCACCAAGGGTGCGAGCTCAAATCATCGACTGAAAGACATTTACTGGCAATCAACATTCAACATGTTTCGATTCAGAAATTTTGCATACTTGTTCGGGATGATAATATATTACTATTGAAATTCAGCCGGATTTCAGTAACCGCGTACCAAAAGCTGCTCTTGTGCGATCAGAAACTGCTAACCGTGATTTCGAAATTAACGCCTTTTAGTTCCGTTTTGTTAACGCGTTAATAGTCGCCAACTTGCTCAGCATTTTGGACAGCTAAACTCACACACCTCTGAGTTTAAGGGGTATATGAGATATCACACAAAAATATCGGCTTTCGTTTCACATGCTTCAAACAGATCGATCTAGAGAAATAGTTAATTCACAATCAAAAAACTATTTCGATGATCACAACTGGTGTAATCTATACTCACCGGATCTGAAATGTACGCATGGCCCAACCGGCAAAACTTGACCAGAAGAACCACGTCTGTCGACATGTTCGATCCCAAGTAGGCTGCGATCGGAAGTACCGTCCGGGCCAACTGCGTGAAGTCCTTAACAGGTACCAAACGGGTGAACGATAAGGTACCACAACAGAACGTTTTGAAAGAAGGTCGATGGCGGTAACGTTGAAGACAGACGGGAAGCGGACATACTCTGATGAAAACGAAAGGCGGTAGACAGATGATAACAACACCGAACAAGTTATTCCTAATTTCGTAATGATTGGCCGAACTCCGAAAAGTATTGATGACAGCCGAAGGCAAAACAACATCATACTTGGAATCAACGTTTTAGAAATGTGGTAACTTGCAGTGCTTTAACTTTAACTGTTGTGTTATGGGTAATACCGAAACGTCTCTTTAAGAAACAATTAGGTGGTGTTTATTACAAGAAGCAATGCGTGAACGATGGTGTGTAAAGTTACATTCTGTATCATTTCACAAGATGGAGCATGTAAATGGAGAAACCCCAGCGAATGAGAAGCGCATCTGGTCGGATCGTCGCAATCCCGACGAGATGGACGATCGGGTAACCTGAAAATAAATCAAATCCCCGACTACTCATCAGTAATCTAAAATATCGCCTTGCAGGTTTAATGAGTTCTGTGATCTCGACCTGTCTCGGAAGTCCTAATCGCGGGGTTATCGATTGGAGTTAACAGGCAGTAACTGTGTCTCCTCTCGAGACGATCGGGCAACCTGATCATTGCTCACAAGCGAGAGTGGTTGAGCGTTCAGATTTGATGATTCGGTCGTGCCTAATGTGAGGTCAATGGCGCAGTGGTTAACACGGTTGCCTCATGATTGGAATGTCCGGAGTTCAAATCCCGGCCGTGGCAAGGATATGCACTACTGACGAGCTCTAATGAGAGCGAAACTCGAGTCTAGTGCTTCTTTTCGAAACAGGCTGGCTGGAAAGTCTATCTGAATGCGAACGCTGCGATCAAATGTGAGTGATGGTCAACTTGAAAAGGTAGAGTAAACCTAATTTCACAGGTGCGTTTAAAATTACCTTGTTATTGATTATAACATGGGACATTTTATGGGCTGAATGGAAGAAATGTGGACCAACGATTGAAAGAAAGAGTCTAAGAGATAAAGTGGGTGAACCCTTGGAGTTGCAGTTCATTCAGCAAAAATGTTCCGATAAGTGGAGTCAGTCCAATGGACGAAATGCCTACGTCTGAGACCGGCATCTTCAAACCTAACGAAAAAGCGCTGTGGCTGTCCAGTGCAACGGAATGTACGACGATCTTGAGCCGCTTCTGTTTAGACAGTGACGGGACAAGCGGAGCTTATTCAGTAGCGCATGTGGCAAACAGACTTCACCGGTAGTACTGTTGAGCGCGTTGGACTGTAAATATACCTGACTTCGTTTTGTAATGAAATACGTTTCACAGACAGGTAGCGATTTACATAAAGAAGAAACAGCAGTGTATATGCTAAGCCAACCTTGTATTATACAGTAGCACTGTCAAAAGTGAGTAACAAATTAAGTAAACTGTTTGGTACAACGTAAAGATCGTCGTAACGTTTCATGTAGGGAGATAAAGTCGTTCACCAAGGGGTTGGCCACTGTAGATCAAGTTCGTCTCCCGGGCTGGGGCCTTCGCGGCTCACAGAGTCGCTGGTTGGATACTCTAGGCGAGATGGCGGCTAATCGAGCTCAGTGGCGTGAATGTTGTCGTTGTTTGTCCGAGTTGTCTGTGAAGTGATTGCATTTAATGACGCGGGGTAGTGAAAGCCGTAAGGAAGCTGTCTTGCTGATGACGCCTTACTCTCACTTGCAGCTCGGTTGTTTGTTTGCAAGGTGTAGGCACCTTGACGCTGAATGTTTGAATAGGGACGTAGTCATTTTCAGTAGTTAGGTCCCTTTCCGTCCCCTTTTTTTTCCTTCTCTCTTTCTATATAGGGTTCGCTTTTTCTTCATGGTTGTGTGGCAGTTAAGCATTAGTGTTAAACACTGATGTGATGATGATGACGATGATGATGTAACGTTTCATGCACCAGCCACGTTATCTTCGTCATAACGAGTCTCTACACACGATAGCGAGTCTCAAGACCAAAGCCTGGGAACAGAGAGTAACTCGGAAACGCCCCTAATGGACTCAATCCAATGTGCACAATTAGCTCGTTATAGTTCAGTCAACGGTCATGCCAATATATAAAAAATAGACAAGTGGCAGCAAACGAATGATGAGATCAGTTATCGAACAGTCAAACTCCGAGTGACATTTGCCAACCTCCGTGGCATCATTCTTTCGATAAGGGAAAAGGTACAAAATACCTTAGTACACTACATCTGGAGGTGATTCTTTTATGGTCACTTTCAAATGTTCATCTACAATTCCCCATTCAATAGGAAGCCTGGGGCAAGAATACCGCAGTGGGTTATGCATTATACATTGAAACAGGCCAGCACAATGTAAGTTCGCATGAATTTGGAAAAACTGAGAAGCGAATAACTAAATTCCGAGAAACGAAATGGACCTCTATCGATCTCCGACTGCCGAAACTGAAAAAGGAAGGAGCACGTTCACGAGTGAGGAAGGAACTGGTTTAGACCGTACTACTTACTTTGAATATAATGGTTCGATGAGGTAGTGAAGCAGCTCACACATCGATCTGCATAACTGGTGATGTCCGGTAGCCCAATAGCCCGGAAATCGATCTAAAATAGCCTGGGCATTTATCCAGTCTCCCATACGAAGTAACGTGGAGCATAACTCCAGCTTCTGGTTGTTTTCATACTAAACGAGACAAGTGAATGTGAAGAACAATACCAGTTTGCGTTAGATGGAGGAAACGCACGACATTGTACGGTAGCATACTGATTAGAGGGCTTTTATTAATGGTTCCGTTTAAGAATACATATGAATATAGGAAAGCCGAAAATATTCTGTGATGGATAATCGGACTTAATAAGGTCATTGCCGTCGTCCCTTGAATAACTCAAACGCCTAATTTCGACAACCAGATGTGACTAACTGTACGAAAAGATTAGCATAGTACGGTTAAGTACCAGCGGACGTCCGAAAAAAACGGACGCGCGCTTGTTCTGAGGGAAATCCGCCACATTCAAAAACAAAGAACTGCATGCAACCCTATCATTCAGTGTGAAGTAACATTGACAGAATGCCCGATTATCAAATTTGGTTAAACATGTACATTTACGGGCATAATTAGAACAGCTTGGAAAACAGTTGCAACAAACGTCAATAATTTTCCAAGGATAAGTCAGAGAACCGCATGGCTTGCGTTGAATAAGCGCACAAGAAAGAAAAACCGCAGTTGAGAAGAAAGTTAACTGAATTGAGGACAGGCCTCAGCGTTGACTGTCATCAGTGAACTTCATATAAGTTCACGTTGACGCAAATTGCTGTACTATAGTACTGTGTAAGATGAAAAAAGTTAAACTCGAAAGTATGAGATGTAGGGTACATTCAAAGGATTCAGTCATGTATAACCGACAGCAACAAGCAACGATGCCTGTAAATTCACAGACGAGTCTGATATCCAGATAACTATTCACGCCGGTGATCGATGGCCATCCGTCGGTGTCGTATCGTCTACCCAACTGGCGTTTTAAATTTATAGATCATACACCAGTCTCTCGTGAGTGGCTTTGACGCAGGAGTGACCGGGCAACAGTAGATAAATGGTTGAACAACCCTTAATGATAGCTGACAGAATCAAAACAGAATATTTAACACAGGTTTAATGCCCAAACTTTAAACTAACCAATGCAGTGACAGTGACATCCAGGTCTTTGTCCTCAACCATTTCAGACAAAGCAGTATTATCAGTGACTGAAAGGTGGTTATCCTCCGACGAACTATTATCATCCAAAGCTCTTGGCGGACCACTGGAAGCCCAGACACCGTTGAGCACAATGTTGTGTGAAGGCGGTTCATGATTCACTCCGAATGACAAACCAGGATTGGGAATAGCGTTACCAAGAAGTCCTGGCTCATTCCGAGGCGCGTCATTAATAAGCATGTTATTTAGGGACGAATTGATTGCGGTGGAACTTGCGAAGGCCATGGACGAAGGGGCTAATGGTCGGTAGGCTTTAGCCGAGGAAAGAAGACGTGTTCTGGCACTTTGTATTTCGATGTCCGAAGGATATAACTAGAGAAAGATATGAAGAATAAAGATTCGATAGGTGTGCAATAGTAGACAGATGAGTGGAGCTCAGAATTCGGCAGAAAAAGGCGAGTATAACTGTAAAAGGCATTGTGAGGACGAAGCCCACAATGTACACTGAAGCACGGTTGTACGAGTGGGGGCTCCAGTATTGAGTTTCTAACATATCATCATTACTACTCCGAGAAAGTTTACATAATCCTTTTGGCAACGTCTAAGACACGCGCACGCCGTCGGCTACGACAAGCATGTTACCTATGAGATGATCAACAGAAAAAGCATCATAGAAACCGGTAACACCGCTCAATAGAAATCTCCTCCACAACAAAATGTTCCGTGTGATGACAGATAAAGTACAAACATATGAGAATGACATAAGCTACGAGGAAGTCGGAAGACGTTTCCGTCGATGAACTCACTGTCAGATAGAGTAACCGTGAGCTAAATCAGATGGAGGGTCATCACAACTCCTGCTAAAGTAACAACATTCAGGGTGCAGGCTACAAAAAAGCAGTTGAAAAACGCAGCCGTAGCCACAAAAACGAGTGACTAAAATCAAATTATAAGCACATGAACGGTGCAGACGATTTCGTACTGAACGTGAACACACGCATACAAGTAACGTGTGCTATCCGAAAACTGCGTACTTGTTCGAGAGGAAATACGTCAAATCTACCTACCTCAAGGTCAAGATGAAATCAACCTGCTTGGATCGTGCACCGGACATATAAATGAACCAACGATGACAGGCTCAACTACAAAGTTGAATTATTTCCCGAAAGGATTAACCTGATTGGTCTGTCCGCGAAATAGGTAGAAAACCACCAGATTCGTGTATTTAAAATCCCCAAAAGTGAAAGCCAATAAGAAATAAACGGATGCACTAAGCCAAAACAGATGAGGAAGCAATTGCGATATTCACTACACAAATCACTCATAATCTCCGTCATCCCCAAATACAATGAGCATGTGAAGCGCACCTTACTTATTAGAGGATTTATGTGAGTCACCAATTAAACGACGAATCTGAATGGAGCAACGATTGCGTTTGCAGTTCATTGTGCTTTACCTTATCCCACTGGGGACTATTTGGGGAAATGTATTTGTTTGTTTAGCAGTCTATCTAGAAAGAAGACTGCGTCATCGTTTCAACTTGTTTCTGGTCTCACTGGCCATCAGTGATTTATTATGTGCTCTCCTGGTCATGCCCGTATCCGCGTGGAAAATGATTCGAGGTAAGTTACACTGGATGTGGCACGTAGGTCACAACGCACTCTAGTCTCAATTGATTATGCATTAATTTCCAGAAGTGAGATAAACACACAAACGCTCGAATAGAATCAATTTTTTAGTCAACATTATGAATGCTCAAAAAAAAACAGAGTAATATATACCTGATGCAATGAATATATCCAGAAAACAGAACAAAATGAACTGAGCTGGATTAAGTAACTTCGCAATCCACCATGGAATACAAAACACAGAAATTCACTCATCTGAAAAATTATCGTTGCCCAGTGAAAATGTCTGTGCATAACACGATCTTTTCTGATAAGAACAGTATCTCTGTGGTGAAAATTCAAAACGATGTCAGTGGCAAGTAAACAGTGTCTAGGAGGCGAAATCAGTTGAAAGCAGCGATCTAATGTTCCACTCAACAAAGGCATTATACAGATCAATAGCAACGAAGCCATAGAATCACATTATATTTGAACCATGGAGGGATAGCACGGTAGTGACAAGGAAAGGATCCAAGCCAAAATGATGTACGGAAGCACTAGTCTTATGAGATCCGTGAACACCACAGAATATTCGATGTGTGGCTATCAAGAAAGAAGTATAAGATAAAGGATTATTCGAAAGGCTTTCGAAACTGAAAAACAACCTGGAACTGGAATACTGTTAAGCTATTAACCAAATGTTCGAACCGACCGAATTGAACAGCCAGGCGTTGTAGTGCACAGACGACTTAGCACATATATAACATATAACACATAACCGGTACCTATAATCAATAATAAGAGCAATAAAACTTGCATTACAAAGCCAACGAGAGATCAGGCAAAAACGAGTTTATTCGATGGATAAAACGAAAAACACCTGAAACTGTGCTGAATACGTGAGGGAAAACGCACATGCGTTCTAGAGTCAAGAAGTTTGACCGCTAAAATACGCTCAAAAAATGCTGGAAACGACATAAACGTTTGTGCTTCCAATCCGCACACACGACAAAGACGTTCTGATACAAAATTTGCAAACAAATCGCAAGAACTTTACTACTTGGCAAGAAGGTTTCGCAGAATACAGCTTAGGATTTGATCAAGTAGGAATGAACCACAGGGGTGAAAAAATTTACAAACAGAAGCAGGTGTCGCAACAGAAACATGGAAAATTGCGCGTAGGCTCATTCTCTCATACGTTCATCAAAGCTCAACTGTCCTGATTCACAGGTCTTCAGACAGGAAGGGACCCGAATGAAAGTGGAGTGACAGATGGAACAGGGTGTTAGTCGCCTTTCAAATGTCTGAAGTTCAACATAGTACGGTACGCACACGACCATCGAACCCACTTCCATGATCACAGTAAAATCCTGATATGAATGAAATGTCGTGGTCTAAACAAAAAAAGATGTGGACAACAGAAATGACTCATTATACCTAAACACTAGTAGTGTGGAGATCATCAGTAGTGCCGGAACTAGCATACGAAAATATCTGACGTGGCTAGCACGCGTATGCAACATAGCTTTACTGCTATTGCTGCTTATTGCTGATTGAGACGAGAGACCGGGTTCCACCAGGGTGGTTATGAATAAGCAGATATATTTGCTAATCAACCGTAGCTTATTAGACAGCAGTTGTAAAGACAAAGAGGCATCATCGCTAACACCAAATGTCCAAACACGCAGAAGACTAAAGCAGAATGCAACTCGGAGCGACCATGCAGCTTGAAGTAAAAAGTAATCAGGGTGCTGCTGGACAGCATATAAAAGCTTATCACCCGCAAAAGAAAGACGTCCGACTAATTCGTAGTATATCGGCAACCATTCGCCTCGGATCTTTCGCCGCTCCGAAATTATGCGACATCTTGGGGCGGAGTTTACCTAGGAAATGATGCACAAGAAATCTGCCTTTTAAGTCATTCATTAAACTATGACGCCAATGAAAATGACGTGTTGACGGAAAACACACCAAACGTGATAACACGAAATGAAATGCAGAGTAATTAAATGTCAGTATATGAATGAAAGCGGAATTTATTGGAGCTATGTCCACCAAAATCTAACTAAAATTTCGGTCTTTACACGTCAATGTGTTCGTTGACATGCAACACAATACCACATGTGAGTTGGCCACCTGCGATGACTCAGCAGATAGGACGCTTGACTATTATTCACACACTCGAGGGTTTGAACCCAGTTGCCGTAACTGTACCCGTCTAATTTTGCGAAACCTGGCAATTTCCGCACAGCAACGGACAACCTTGCGGTGAATAAGTTGGGAACCCAATCTAACTTTGACGTATGAGCTGCATCGTGTTAGGTTGCACATACGAAAATTGGAGTAGCTGCTGAAACTACCTCTCATTTTGTGACCGTGTGACTGGCAGCCGGGATTCGCTGCCATTGAGTTGCAGCGAGCATTAGTAGAGACGTCACCTATCCACATGTGGAATTTTTGATTAACTTTGAGTGTAAAATGAATACTCAGATTAAAACGATGGAAGGGGTTTAAACAAACGGTAACCAAGTTACCGCCAAGGACGTCTGGTGAAGTGTCGAACTGCATAAAAGTAAGTACTAATTCCGAAAACAAAGATACAGACTGACCTTTATCAGATTCACTGACGAACAAACAACCACGAGATCTCTGAACAGGCAGAAGAGAGTTCCAATTCAGTAACCCGTTTATCAACACTGACTTCCACAACAAACGTTAAATGGAAGTGCTAAATACTCTAATACACCAAACAGCTTACAACCTATACACATTAGTGAGAAGACGTGCAAGTGTCAAATGCCACGGATTGATGGTACGCTGACCCTTATCACAACTGCAGAGTATTCGAATTTTCGCATGAGTCTCATCACACCAGGCCAGTAAACAAAACCGACTCTTCCATACACTCACCTAAACCCACAGGCTTTCTTTCCAAATCAAAATCCACAGTTGCACATAAGTACTGCGATGCAAACTAGGGTATATGGTGTGAATGACTAGTTCTTTTTCGTCAGAATCCTGATCATCACAACCGTTTTTTCCCTCATCTCCCAATACCCGAACGCACACAGGTGGGAGAGTTGGTGACCGAACACTTTGCCTAGTGTGGTACAGTATGGATATATTCTTCACGGCAACAACCATCATACACCTGTGCAGCATTTCCCTGGACCGCTACTTAGCTCTCAGACGACCATTTGGACACAGCCGTGCGATACCAAAAATTCTACACAGTCTGCTCTTACGGATACTTATGTCCTGGCTAGTGCCATTCTTCATAGCTGGGCCGCTTTTCCTTTTCGCTTTAAAACAGCAGGAGCAGGAAAGGAAAAATGGAGTACATGCGAACGCTTCTGAATATCGTACGAAAACCGCGCACGGCGACGTCACAAAGTACGTAAACGGGAGCGATCAGCAATGGCCAAACCGCAGCGAATCATACAAAGGCTGTGGACCAAACGACCCTGGCTTCGTGCTGACAGCCATCGCAGTCACATTTGTTCTACCACTGGCCATCATGGCAACAACTTATGTTCTCACTGTAAAAACGTTACGACAACACATGAAACAAGTGAAATCAATCAAGCTCTACGCCACTCGTGCTCAATGCACAGCCCAAATCGAGCAAATTCCTGAACTCGGACGAGAAAATTCAACGCGAATCGTAGGAGTAGCACGACAATACAAACGACTACTTCGACATGCGAGTGAAAAAATAACGGCCAAAACATCAGATTTCAAAGCAGCCGTTTCAGACGAACCTACCAGGGTGGATCGCTTCCGATTATCTGTACGGACTTCGTGTCAGCGGGAGAGCGAACGACGTTGCGTGTCGATCACCATAAGCGATAGAAGGACAGAAACAAGCGATCCAGCATGTTTTCTTAAGCCTAGCAACCCAAGCAGTTTCAACGGAAACGCAGACATAGAAGAGCGCGCAAATCTCGCACAGAGTAATCGTTTATGCGTGAAGGTAAATCTATCCCCAGGAACTAGAGAACAAGAAGAATGCGAAGTCAAATTTCCAGCTTCGCACGAGTTTGGACTAACCACGACCTCGCGCCGGACCAATGTAACAGCAACACACTCTACCACCATGGATCGTATCCACAGCGGTAAAAGAGCTGTGCGTGTGATCGGCGTGCTGTTTTGTCTATTTGTGACGTGCTACCTGCCTTTTTTCATTGTTTATGTGATCAACGTAGTCTGCGTCGCGTGCGAAACATGGACTAATTTAGTGATTCCTTATTTAGAGTGGCTTGGCTATCTGAGCTCTATGCTTAATCCGGTGGTCTATCACTCGTTCAATTCCACATTTCGTCGTACTTTTCGACGGATGTTTTATTGTGCCTGTCGCTCAACCCAAGAACAACACTTAGCGATATGGAGTAGGCGCCTGTGATAAAGTTGCAGGAAGATCCGCACTATTTGTTAAAACATTGCCGATGTGTCCCATAACTGATACGTGTTGAATGAGTGAATCTGTTCAATTATGTGAAGCACAGTTGAATCAACCGTTTGTGCATGCATTTTAGAGAAATATGTATTGATCACCATAAGTAAAATACGGATTTTCAATATTTTAGTTGGTTTCATTGACCACCGAAATTGAAGGGAAAGAAATTCGAAATCGAACGTTCGATGAACATCAGTCAAACATTTGATCGCAACCGATTAAGAAAAAAACAAATGTGAGCAATTGAATTGACCTGAGGAACAAGAAAATGACAATGATGCTTGATCTGGAAGTCTGATAAGCAAACTTGCCAAACGAATGACGAGCAGATCAATCACCTAGCCTATGGGATGCTCTGAGACACGATGGGTTGGGGAAATAAGAGTCGAACACTGAGGTAACCTAAACACACGCGTACATACACACAAACGTGTGCATCCACAATGCGTGGAAGGACGATAAACCTGCCAGCTTGAACAGCTCAACGACACTCGGTTTGAGGGTTACATTGAATTACGCGAGATGATTACTCGCACGCTAACAAATAAGCAGTTAAACATACGAATATTTCAAATTCTCCGGATTGAAAAGAAACTCCGGTTTATGAGAATAGACAATGGGGTCCAGTTTTGTAGGGCTAAGGCGTCTTACTACTCACTACCAGTAATACACAGTGAAAGACACTGAACCATAGAAAAGAAGGAAAGGTACCTAAATCCTGTAGAAATAGTACACCACTGCAAAAGTCACTCGACGAAATGCCCTCTGCAAACGAACTTGCAAGAAAAAGTAAAATCAGGTTATCACTACGGTTAAATAAAACATAAGTTTAGGTGAGCTAGGGATGAGAATAATAAACAGAATTAAAAAGTGCAGGGAATTCTGATCAACACCAACGATTACGAAAAACGTCGGGCGAATTGCGGGAATGTTTCGAGCTTGTAACCAAAACCGCTTGAGCTCGAAGGATCTAAGAATGTTGTGTATGGATGCGACTAGGTGGATACCATAGCACACAAAGAAAGCAGGCGCAGAAAGTCCAAACAGTAAGGTGCGATAGAAAAAACTGGGACTGGTAGGTGATTTCAGCAGGATCTCAACAACGAGAGCACACTGAGCATAAGAATAAACATTAGTCTTGGAGTACAAGATAACCGCGCGGAGGATACTCGCAAGTTGCATTGCAGTTAATGGACAGACGTAAACATCATCGGTAGTAATGAATCACGAAAAGCTTTACTCGAAAATTTAACCGGTAAGGTTGGACAGTGTGGACAAATGAATCCTGAATTAACCTCACACAGTGCATACCTGACAGAAGGGAAGTGTATATTCCGTCTGAGTTTGATTGGAATCAAGATTTAGGAGAGTTAGGAAACCTATTCACACAAGGAGAGCCATGGTCAACGATGACAACATACCAAAGACTTCCTTATAGCTTTCTCATTGCTGAGAATCAACTCGAAGTGATTAGCGACTTCACTCTACCACTATCCCCTATAGCAAAAACTCTTGTATCAACAAGTTTCTAGCACAGTGACTATCGACAGTCTAGCTAATCGAATGACCAAGTTCAGGTTAGTCTTCACGAAGTTTTCAGAGCTCCGAAAAAATCGTCGTACGATAAAACGTCCTAATTAGGTGTAAAATAAGAAAGTATGCTGAGAGAAATGAGGCTGCTGCTGAGTAACACTGCAATCCACGCATACAGGCGTAGACTGACAATAAAAGAAGACAAAGTTTGAGCAATAACTAAAATACTAAGGTCAGAAACCAGAATGTGCACCATAAGTATACATGTAGGTTAATTTGTAAGATCACAGAGTAAACCAGTATCATGTCCAGCAAATAATGGAGACCTAGAGAAGGGTCGATTAAGACGGGTCCCTCAGTTCGGTAAGGAGAGTGGACGATAGGGCTTGGGACTAAGCCAGTCAAATTGTGACGTTAAGCTAGAAACCGCTGACCGATTACTGAACACAGGCTGTTGATCACTAAAACTGGGCTGATCATGTGGCTAGCCTGTAGGGAAGTCGCTGAATAAACCAGTACAACCGAACGATAAGCTGTTTTCAACAGTGGACAACATCCAAGTCAGTAATGTGTGTAATTAGTAAGGGAGAACTGTAAACAGCGCACACACATTCGAAGCTCAGAAATAATCATTAACTCTAACTCAAAATTGCTTATTAGTTTTTATGCGATCTACATGCACGCACACCCGTCGGCAGCTGAATCACAGAGGTCACTTGCGGAACAATTCTTACTAATAAGTAGTGTGGCAGATTTATGATTTTAGATGAGACCCAACNGCCACTGCTGAGCATAGAAATTGTATTACTAATAAGTAGTGTAGCAGATTTATGATTTTAGATGAGACCCAACTGTGAAAAGTCAGGGCTTCTTCGAAAGCACGTTATTGCAAACCGCATCCTACGGAATTTCTGAAAAATAGACCAATTCGCGTACTGAATTTGTTTTACGCCGAACATGTTTGGTCAGATTTCTAGCATTGTAATTAGCAAACAAGAAAGTGGAAAGTGTGAGTGTGTTTACTGGCATCGCTGTTCAACGTCAAACAACATAAATTAAGGAATTCAGCAAATAAAAATATTCCAGATGTCACCGCCAAACACCTGTGAATTACTGAGCTTTATTGAAGAGCACAGCAACCGTCAAGTATATGTCGACGATCCAAAACTCATTACTTTCAACCAGTGACGTAAATTGTGTGGACAGGCCTCCGGCATAAGCTGTGAGACAAAGGAACAAGCAACGAACCATCGATCTCTTCAAACAATGGAGTACAGCTGAGCCTAACAAACGTGCCACCTTTGTTTCCGCTTGAATATGTCCGGCCTAGAATGGTTGTACTGCAACCGCAGTTTCATAATATATTTGGTCTTGCTTAGCCTGAAAAACTAGATGACAAGCGTAACTGTTATCCACGTTACGTGACCAGCTCAAACGTCGATAACCGAAAGTGTCATGCACATCACGCAGTCTAGTATACACATACACGGCGTCAAATAACCAGCTTATGGGGCCGGAAAAAGCCGTGTGCCACAATGAACGAACATATGACAAGAGTTGACGAATCGAAGCAATATGCAGAGGTGACGATTTCATGTCTGCGGACAAATGATCCCACGAAGACACATCCAAAGAAACACAATCAGAACGACCTGGCCGTCGTTTATGGCATAGTAACGGCAGCCTGTTCCACAAACCACGAGCAGAACAAAATAGTTCTCAATTCGAAAGGTCTAGTCGTACTAAAAAAGGACCTAATACTATATATTAGCAGACACTAGGGTTGCACAAGCTGAAACACGCTGAGGATTACCGAAATGGGCCAGTGCACTCTCAGATTACATTTGTCACATACCACCTGAAGCGTTGTGCAATCTAGTCGCGACTATCACACAGATTGCCGATCAACTTGATGGGACAGTACAACCACAATAAGGGGATGTACATTACTCTGAGCTAGCGTTGCTAACAACGACAATAGTTGTTAAACTAGTGGTTGGATAAACGAGAACTCTAAATTTTATTCCACTTTTCGTGTCCACAACTAGTGAGTGCAAATGTAAACACAGGGGGCTGAAGATAAAACTAGTCTACCTATGTGAACGTCCGCCAAACAACTTGTCACTCGCTCATATTGAAAAAGCGTGTTGGCTGTCTGCAGTCTACACGAGGCAACTCATAATGTGAGTCCAGGAATATCCTCATGCTGAGACCACATACCTTGCAATCCGAAACTGACATAACGACACTGACATAAGACTGCCCATTTCGTGTTCGATGATGAAAGACCGAATGGTGAACGCTATCGCAGACATATAGAAGGCGCCCGATGACCCCTCGACAAGTAGGTCAACAGTGCTAGTAAACGTCATTTTTGTGGAAAAGCAACAGTTTAGTGCTATTCATTAAAGTAAACATGGTAAGATAGCTGTCGATGGCGTCTCCTGTAGCTTAGTGTGAAGTAGTCACAACGACAAGAACATCGCAAGCGAATCGGGTTTGAGAGAAAGGGAGATAAGCGAAGTTCATCATATCCTTCAAAGCAACTAAGTGGCAAAATGAACCCAATTTTTGGAACTGTATAAAAATAATAGTCTGATGGGTAGTACAGCAGATTCGATAATTTAGATGAAACCCGGTTGTGAAAAATCAGAGCGTCGGCCGGATTAGTACCAGCGGCAGAAACATCGTGCTCGAATGCGATAAACGATCTACGAGCTGAGCTAAGAGGCCATACAGTGACTCTTCACAGCTAGGTCTCATTTAAATCGGTAAACTTGACAAACCCCTAATCAGTAATACAATTTTACTGTTCAACGGTGGCGTTGGTGGATTCCAGCGTGGAGTGTTTGGGAAATCTTGTCCGAATAGTCGATCCAGTATGAAACAATGGGACGAGCGGATAACACAGTTCAAACGGGAATAATTCCAAGCCTTCAATGTGGTTTTGTAGAAGGGAAGATATAGCGCTTGTTGCATTTGAGTATGCTGTTTTTGTCACTGATTCAAATCCAGCCGAGGCCTTGATTTTTCGCAATCGGGTCTCACCCAAACGGTCTGCGTATTAGTGCAGGGCTAACATACAGACCAAGTAAAGCTAGATGGCCCTTTCTTTTGTTGGCTACAGGATCAACCAGACAAAGAAAAGCACGAGGAAACTTGTGCGAAGCTGATGAACTTGAGAAGATGACCCTAGGTATTTAAAATAAAAACTAACAATCAAGTTATTTACAGAAGAAACATGTTGCGTTCAGCTCCTCAACTAATAGAAGTCTGGTGCCATGTGACAAACTAGTTCACACGCGGGGGTTGGATACTATCAGATCGTATTCAAACTAAGATGGGACACAGGATTAATCGCGCAACCTTATGATCCTTGGTACGCACCGGTAACACTTAGCAATACGGTAGAACAGTGGAACAATAAAGATAGGAGAGAACTACACCTGACCACGGGGATGATGCACACCTAATTAGTGTAGTGAGTTAATAAGAACTAAATCCTCGATGAATACAAACGCAGATGCCCTTTTTCTCTTCATCAAAGGGAATCGGCACACTGGTACATAGAGGGAGACGGTGCAATCGGAGCAAGAATCGACAGTAACTAGTGGGAAGCAACACTTACATGACTGTATAAAACATCCAAATTCACAAAACCTTCAGAAACGAGAAGAGCGGCGACTTTGTACAGGGAAGGGGGTGTCACCATATCGGGTTCCTGCAACAGATATACATATCCGATCAACAACATACCGTTACCGTTCATCTGCTAAATAAAACATGAATTGAGAAAATAGGGTAACATTATTTCGTGATATAACTGGCTACTTCCAAGTAGTCAAGCAATAAAACAACAAAATCACTGCATGAGCAGCAAGTGCATTTCTATGAGCTAAATGCAATAATATACCAGAATATGGTAAATTATGGCACACTATGTAATACACTTATATGAATCTTCTCCCAACCGAAAATTGTCAGCACAACATCACAAAAATAAATCTGAAAGGAAATACGGTACGGTAATCAAAACGCTAACGGTTCTCGACCAGTATAAAGAACGAAGAAGGGTCCGGATTAATTTTGAGGCCAGGGACACACCAGAATGGGGTTAACGAGCAGTTTACCACGGTCTTAACTGAGGACACAATTCAACACTTCATAATTTTTCAACACGCTCACTCAGCAGATGAGACGAAAAGCATTAGCACCGGTGACGGAACAATCTGAATGGATTACGTGCGTCAATGCGGGGTTGTTAGTTTGGATATTCTACACCTGAGGAAGATCAAGTGGAGTCTTTAGCACCGTTCACATAACTAGATTCACGACAGTGGTGTGTATGTACAAGAGGCTGCGGAAGTAGTGACATAACCCCTAATGGATGAGAACAACAACGGAGTAAAAGTGAAACGGGTAAGTACTTTCGCGATAAACGAATAAACTTGGCAACTAAAGGGTCTGCGTTCCACCGATCAGCAACGATGAAAGGTGCAGAAATAGATAAGGTTTTCCGGACAGACAGACGCGACACATCTCACTCCGATGTGAAACGGTTATGTCCATCATGCTTTCCGGATTTTGTGCAGTATTGTCAACCCTGAGGTGAACTGGAGTCACCATCATCACAGACAGCAATACATCAGTGCTGCTTTCGGACGTCTTGAAAGGCGGGTCTGGAAGAATCACAGCCTGAAGATGGCCACCAAGCTGTGTGTCTACCGCTAAATGATGCTGTCTATCCTGCTGTACGGCAATGAGACGTGGACACTGTATCGGCGGAACGTGAGCTATTTGAGCCGTTTCCATGTTCAGTGTCTGAGACGAACACGGAGGTACTGCGTCGAGCGGGCACGGACGGGATGGAAGCCATGTTGATGCTGAACCAGCTCCGTTGGCTCGGTCACGTTCGTCGGATGGGCGATGACCGTATCCCGAAGCAGCTACTGTACGGACAAGTGAAGTCAGGTAAGTGAAATCCCGGTGGTCAGAAGCGGAGGTACCAGGATGTTGTGCAGGTGAGCCTTTCACGTTGTAACATTGATTTCAGATGATGGGAAGATTTGGCGTTGAACCGCACGGCCTGGAGGAATACGGTACGGGCGGGCGTCCGAGCGTTCAACGAGCAAGTATTGCGCGGCCGCGAGCGGAAGCGTGCGGTACGCAAGGGAACCATCGGTGACATAGGTCGCGGTGACATGACTATATGGAGTTGCGATGTGTGCGGCCGCGAATGCGCTGGCCGTTTGGGGTTAATAGGTCACCAACGTACTCATAGCACACCGTCGGCGAAGAGACGACGAGTACGTTAGGCTCCGGTCAGGTAGGCAATATCAGTGTATCCATTCTACTCCTGTTCGTTGACAACTCATCCGCTTCCCTTTTCAGAAACTTGAGCATCTGTGGTCTTCCATCCATTCTTTTCTTCGGCTTTGTCGGCGTATTGTATAATGAATGATTCGCCTGGCTTTTCATAGTCCAATGAGAACTTTTTCATCCTTATCTTCTCCGGGATGCACTAACCTGCACTCCTATACTGCAATGCTTCTTGTATTACACTTCAAAAATCTTTCTTCTTAGTATAGATCTCGTCATTATAGCATCTCCGTTTAGTTTCCGAGAGATAGGGGTTTCCTTTCCTTATTAGCCAATCAAGTGGCTAACCAGCATTGGCCGGCTGGACACAAAGGCCCCACTGGCACACCTCCCAGTCTTATTCCTTCGGGTTTACACTGGATATGTGGTGTGTTGGTGGAACTGCAATTGGTGCAGTGCAAGCCAATCGTAGTGATGGCTAAGCGCAGACGTCCTTTGGCTCCGGTCACTGTGACAGGCTAATCCGAATCGGATACCGCCAACCGTGTAGTGGCTGTCACATTTTTATGGTAACAGGAAGGTCGCTGGAGATCTTTGATTACTTCACCTACCAGAATGGTGTCATTTTGGCAGCTTGTCATATTTATGATGAGATTCACGAGGAAGCAAAAGCGCCTAGAGTCTTCGTGAAACTTCGCCAGTTGTTGCATCACAAAAGTGCTCGATTGTCGATTATAGATATGGTATACAATGCGAGAACACGTTCTACTCTGTTACATAGAGCAGAGACGTAGCCCACTTATATGGAGAACGCACTTAAGCCCTCAGCGAGTCTACCGTTGCCCCTACTACCAAACCTACGTCAAATGGATCAACCGCACCAGCAACGCGAAAGTTCATCGACACATATGCGGGGAACCTTCGAAATCATGATGGATAAACGGGACAAGTTACAATGCTGTGTACGCTGGCTGGATACTGGACCTAGAAGGGAGTACCTCATCCCCACATCTCAGTCCGATGTGAAACGGTTCTCTCCATAATGCTCTCTGGATTTTGTGCAATAATGTCAGCGTTGAGGTGAACTGGAGTTCAAGTATTTAACACCGCAGGTCTGCCCCCAAGTAGGAACCTCACCTCAACAGCAAGCGCATCTTTCGCATATATTTTCACAGTCCAGGCTGTTTGATAAATTATAACGTTCATCTTCTATAGGGTAGAATAAAGCGACTGCAATGGACGTACTGATCAATCCAGGTTTTTCACCTAGCAGTCACGCGCTGAACTGGACCATCAACGCAGCGTGTATAGCAAGTTCAGATAGCCCACCGGCTACTCAAGTCAGTTTCTCATGTGAACTATGCGCCTCATCAAGATCCGCCAAATTTGGCTGAAACTTCAGTCGCATTCGCACTATGAGACACAACAATACTTTTCACTCGGATGATGCAAAGATCACAGTAATCTGACAAACATAGATACGAAGACTGCACAGAACGTTTGAGACTGATGAAGCCATTATGAATAGGAAAAACATTTGCAACCAATTTCGAAACCATGCAACTACACTAAACTCCTTGCCAATTAGAGTGCAGTATTGTGCAAAGGCTGGCGCCTTGAACCTCAAACCGGACGACAGCCTACACCGAAAAGAAGATATCAGTTTGCTGACCTTGTGTCCAACACTCCCGTTAAGGAGATGTGCTAGATCAATCGGCTGGATACTCATTGTTATTCACTCATAAAGAGCTTCGGCTTGACCAGAAGGCACTGTGACACGAGGCGCCGCCAACCTCAACTGCAACGTGGAATATCCCGGGGGGAAACGTTAACGGAAAGGCTGGAGATGAATAAAAGAAGTCTAGGAGGAAGGACAAGAAATGGCACACATACAGATACGCCGTTGACAGCTACATTGCCATCTCGGGTAGCGCTTCTAACCAGCGATTTGAGTGATCACAATGACTCCAACCAGGTAGATGGCAATTACCCACTTTGCTCGATGAAACAGTCAAAGTTTCGTGGTCCACCATGCGATTTCTCCCAACTGTTGATGGTCTCAGTATATAACGCCCCGCACGGTAAACGCTCAGCTGGCAGCGCGATTAACCGGCCAATTGAACGCGTATCCAGAGTATTCCGGAATGTGCCGGCGAACGGCCGTATTGTCCTCCTGATCACCTCACATGATGTGACAAAACTGGTGCAAATAACGATCGTCAAACACAGCGAATCTGTCGACATCTTCGTTGCGAACTAGCCACGTCTCCGAACCATAGGGCGAAATAGAACGCACACAAGCATTATATACCCTTCCTTTCAGTAGCAACCGGACGTCTGCTGACACCATAGACGACGCAGGTTGGCAAAGGTAACTCGTGCCTTTGCTATCCTTGCTGATATCTCACCGGCAATATTACCAGTTGATGAGATAGTGCTACCCAAGTACGTGAAAGTGTCTACATGCTCAAGCGAATTCCCTGTAATAAAAAACGTATCAATGGACATGCTTCAGCCCTGGTGTGGCATTTCGCACTTGGAAGATGCGGGGCGCATTCCATACAAATCGGCCCGGTCACTCACTTTGCCCAACATAGTCTGAATGCCTTTGACATAGGTCCTGGGTAGAACCGTAAGATCCACATGCTCCATGTTGATCAATCTAGCGCCAGAAAGAAACTCAACATCAAGCTCACTGAATCCCTCAGGTGCATCTTTCAGAACGTCATCGATTATAAAATTCAACGAGGGGGAGACAGAACACCCATGACGAGCACTGCCAGAAGTGATAGACGCCCGATACAAATGCCTATAAACGAGTGTAGACCTCAAGACGAATGAGGAAACAAATCTAGCAAGTGCAAGAGCATGATCCCAACCCAGACGGTCACTCCAGAATGCATGGCATATTTCCCAGCCGCTTCTGTGAAGAAAAATGATCAAGTTGAGCATTCAAATCGCCGCCTAGTATGATAGTGTCAGGGTGTTTACTCAGGATGTCGATGAAGGCGTAAGCCGATATAATGAATATACATAACTTTGCTGACTAGGGTTGACAGATTTTAATCGATTTATTGAGTCGGACGGTAAATAAGCGGTTGTTCACTGGTATCTAATCGAGCAAACATTGTCCTGCTCTGAAACAGTACGATTGCCACCCCAGCGTAACTAAGAGATTTAGCTCCGGTGTCACCAGATAACCTGAAAGAGAAGCGTTTGGATGGACAATTATCCAAAAGTGGGGTCAAATGAATATTGATGATAAAGTCACAGGTCCGCGTCTCCGACAAACAGCACACACCACGTTTCAGAACTGGAGGAGCACTTGCCAAAGCAACTTGTTGACTAACTTGGCGGGGATTGGGGACGTCGAAAGCGTCAGTGCTTACTCTGTCTTGGCTGTAGAAAACAACTGTCATCCGACGGTACACATAAGGCGGGAGGGACTAGGGAGAAGAAAGCGGTAATGGTTGGATGACGTCAATCTCAGGAGACCGACAACTTCTGATACTTTCCGATCGTTTACGAGGCGGAAAGGGAGTGATTTGGACTCCACCCTGATACTCTGACTCAAGTGTCACACCCGCGAGGCAACAGAAGGTAGGGTCCATCAAGTGGACCCTACCTGGAGCCAATGGCTCAATAGGCTGACTCATATGACAATGAGAGGTTTGCCTAACCCGAGGACGCAAGGACATTGAACGCTGCCGTGCGTAGATGTATTCGAGGCTATAGAAGACATTTGAATAACAACGAATACTTTTCGACCATAACGGATAATATGCCCATGGTCAAGGTCAAAGGTTGGGCGTTTGAAGTGATCTTTTGGTTCGGGTTATTCCATCTAAACCCCGCTCCTATTTAACCAGAAGACAGCAGCCTCGCGAATATAAAGCAAAAAATAGCTCCGCTGTAAGCTCACACGATCGTGCTTACTACCTAAGCACTCCTACACAGTCAGTAGGGCGAAATACAACCTTACGAGTGTAACTGCATTTCACCTAACCTCTCCCCTTTGGCCTGCCTGACAAAGTTGAATCTGGTGGGATCGAAGTCTTCCAGATCGATGCAGTGCATAAGTCTTACCATCACGTGAAAGAAGTAAAATAGATCGCGACGAAGATAGTGACGGTGGAATGGTACAGTGGAAGGATAAGAATGAAAAACGACGGACCGCAAACATGGTTGGAGAAACGACGTATCATGTATGAAACACGGTCCTCAAGGTCCCAATTTACCCAACCCTGTCGTTTTTAGAAATGACACCTTAACATCCACAGGTCTGGGCCGCCTTTTATGGGCCGATTTTAAGGTTAGTGATACCTCAAGTGGCCCCATTCATCTGATTCTGATGGGATGAAAAGATGCCTCATAAACAGAATGGTAGACCGTCACGGTGAGACTGCACCTTGACGTGGTGTGACGGCTTGCGCATCTCGATGATCTTTTGGGTTAAACTGGACAGAGTTACTCATACCAGGCAGGCCAACAGGTAGAGGTCTGACAAACCACAGTCTCCTAGTCCTCCAGGTTGGGGGTTGGAAGATGGTTGGCATCTCTTCCTGAAAAACGTACCATTTCTGGTACACCGCCA
>QNGE01000882.1:172234-213381 GCA_008508345.1 Paragonimus westermani
TCTCCGTTTAGTTTCCGAGAGATAGGGGTTTCCTTTCCTTATTAGCCAATCAAGTGGCTAACCAGCATTGGCCGGCTGGACACAAAGGCCCCACTGGCACACCTCCCAGTCTTATTCCTTCGGGTTTACACTGGATATGTGGTGTGTTGGTGGAACTGCAATTGGTGCAGTGCAAGCCAATCGTAGTGATGGCTAAGCGCAGACGTCCTTTGGCTCCGGTCACTGTGACAGGCTAATCCGAATCGGATACCGCCAACCGTGTAGTGGCTGTCACATTTTTATGGTAACAGGAAGGTCGCTGGAGATCTTTGATTACTTCACCTACCAGAATGGTGTCATTTTGGCAGCTTGTCATATTTATGATGAGATTCACGAGGAAGCAAAAGCGCCTAGAGTCTTCGTGAAACTTCGCCAGTTGTTGCATCACAAAAGTGCTCGATTGTCGATTATAGATATGGTATACAATGCGAGAACACGTTCTACTCTGTTACATAGAGCAGAGACGTAGCCCACTTATATGGAGAACGCACTTAAGCCCTCAGCGAGTCTACCGTTGCCCCTACTACCAAACCTACGTCAAATGGATCAACCGCACCAGCAACGCGAAAGTTCATCGACACATATGCGGGGAACCTTCGAAATCATGATGGATAAACGGGACAAGTTACAATGCTGTGTACGCTGGCTGGATACTGGACCTAGAAGGGAGTACCTCATCCCCACATCTCAGTCCGATGTGAAACGGTTCTCTCCATAATGCTCTCTGGATTTTGTGCAATAATGTCAGCGTTGAGGTGAACTGGAGTTCAAGTATTTAACACCGCAGGTCTGCCCCCAAGTAGGAACCTCACCTCAACAGCAAGCGCATCTTTCGCATATATTTTCACAGTCCAGGCTGTTTGATAAATTATAACGTTCATCTTCTATAGGGTAGAATAAAGCGACTGCAATGGACGTACTGATCAATCCAGGTTTTTCACCTAGCAGTCACGCGCTGAACTGGACCATCAACGCAGCGTGTATAGCAAGTTCAGATAGCCCACCGGCTACTCAAGTCAGTTTCTCATGTGAACTATGCGCCTCATCAAGATCCGCCAAATTTGGCTGAAACTTCAGTCGCATTCGCACTATGAGACACAACAATACTTTTCACTCGGATGATGCAAAGATCACAGTAATCTGACAAACATAGATACGAAGACTGCACAGAACGTTTGAGACTGATGAAGCCATTATGAATAGGAAAAACATTTGCAACCAATTTCGAAACCATGCAACTACACTAAACTCCTTGCCAATTAGAGTGCAGTATTGTGCAAAGGCTGGCGCCTTGAACCTCAAACCGGACGACAGCCTACACCGAAAAGAAGATATCAGTTTGCTGACCTTGTGTCCAACACTCCCGTTAAGGAGATGTGCTAGATCAATCGGCTGGATACTCATTGTTATTCACTCATAAAGAGCTTCGGCTTGACCAGAAGGCACTGTGACACGAGGCGCCGCCAACCTCAACTGCAACGTGGAATATCCCGGGGGGAAACGTTAACGGAAAGGCTGGAGATGAATAAAAGAAGTCTAGGAGGAAGGACAAGAAATGGCACACATACAGATACGCCGTTGACAGCTACATTGCCATCTCGGGTAGCGCTTCTAACCAGCGATTTGAGTGATCACAATGACTCCAACCAGGTAGATGGCAATTACCCACTTTGCTCGATGAAACAGTCAAAGTTTCGTGGTCCACCATGCGATTTCTCCCAACTGTTGATGGTCTCAGTATATAACGCCCCGCACGGTAAACGCTCAGCTGGCAGCGCGATTAACCGGCCAATTGAACGCGTATCCAGAGTATTCCGGAATGTGCCGGCGAACGGCCGTATTGTCCTCCTGATCACCTCACATGATGTGACAAAACTGGTGCAAATAACGATCGTCAAACACAGCGAATCTGTCGACATCTTCGTTGCGAACTAGCCACGTCTCCGAACCATAGGGCGAAATAGAACGCACACAAGCATTATATACCCTTCCTTTCAGTAGCAACCGGACGTCTGCTGACACCATAGACGACGCAGGTTGGCAAAGGTAACTCGTGCCTTTGCTATCCTTGCTGATATCTCACCGGCAATATTACCAGTTGATGAGATAGTGCTACCCAAGTACGTGAAAGTGTCTACATGCTCAAGCGAATTCCCTGTAATAAAAAACGTATCAATGGACATGCTTCAGCCCTGGTGTGGCATTTCGCACTTGGAAGATGCGGGGCGCATTCCATACAAATCGGCCCGGTCACTCACTTTGCCCAACATAGTCTGAATGCCTTTGACATAGGTCCTGGGTAGAACCGTAAGATCCACATGCTCCATGTTGATCAATCTAGCGCCAGAAAGAAACTCAACATCAAGCTCACTGAATCCCTCAGGTGCATCTTTCAGAACGTCATCGATTATAAAATTCAACGAGGGGGAGACAGAACACCCATGACGAACACTGCCAGAAGTGATAGACGCCCAATACAGACGTCCATATGGTTTTGCCCCGCTTGAAGTGGGGGTAACCAGTGATTTCACCAAATTGATGTATTCACTTTTAACCTCCTTGCAATGAAGACAGTAACGGAGTATGCTAGGAGCAACTGAATCGAAGGTGGCCTATAAGAATGCTGATGTTTCAAGACCCGTAGCAAAGTGAAAATGTGATCAACCCACCCTCGACCGGACCACACAGCTCCTTTGAAACACACCTATTGACAGCATTCATAGCTGCCACGATTTGTTAGCTGGGGATGATTTCAATCGCGGTAAGATTTGCTGACAAGGATGCTCCGGTTGAATTCCGGGTTCCTTAATTTTTCTTACAGCTTGTCATTTCATCACCTTTTACGCCCATTCTCTTTTTGTGCCCTTAGTGATCTGACCCCTGTCAGAGAGTTTCGCGACTTGGACCGTCGTTCGCCACAAAAAATGAGTATGAAGTTTTTTGGAGGAACGCACCAGAAACAGTAATACACCGCTATCCCGGGCAAAATTTTTAAGTGGCGACAGTAGCGATAGCAACATCCTAAGCAAAGTGAGTGGAACTCTCCGAACTTACTGCCATTTTATTTCTACATCGCATTCCCCTCTTTCCTACTTTACTGACTTCTCCATATATTAATATTCTAATCTACCCTTCCATTCATTACTTTACAGGCGAAATGCCTCGTTTTCTCGTAGATTAAAGCCTGCCTATCATGCGTTGTCTTCTCTTCACTGTCTCGGCCATTCCTCACGGATCAATCCGTTACACTTACTAAACAGGTTAGATGTCATCTTTGTAGCTATCGTCTTACGCTCACTGAAAACCCCTCAATTTTCTTGCATGACGTAATCACCTTGATGTTGGATGACAGTACAACTACAAGGGTCTTATAAGTAGACTCATTTAACCCCTCTTTTTCAGATAAAGGTTTGGTGGCTAAGCATTGATAGGGACCGTAGACGAATTACCGTCGTCACAGTTGCTAATTCTCGATCACATCTTGGTCTGATTAACTCATGGTCTTCCTCAGTACTGGTGAAATGGGAACAACAAACGCTCAGCCAATATACAGACTGCATAATCATTACTCAGCAATGCAGTGCCCTTACCTCACAAACAACCCGGCCAAATAGCAACACACTACTGAATCCGATTAGCCGGCTATTCTATACAAAATGGCAGATGGTCGAGTGTTAAAGTTTAGATGCACCACCCGCATGAATGGGCCAGAGCTCCAAACCGCATTCCAGAAACATTTGCCAGAGATGCTAGATCTTTTTCGGAGGCAAGTATTGAGGATTCTGTAATCCAATTGAAGCTTCCGTTTACACTGACGTGAAGTTTCACCTGAACATTTCCAGGAACTCAAACTCCAGCACTTGGTCACACGAATGTCAGTAGTGTCTTAAGTGACACAAACGAAACCTCTTGAAAGGACTGCATCCCAGCTCGAGAAGTGGTCAGGGATCGTGAACCGCAGGGCAGTACCCAGCGCACCGTCGTTATAGACTGGGCTCCTTACTGAACGACAGACGCCGGCATTCAAACAGGCCACTAAATACCAATGGAATTTAAGGACAGTTAAAGATATCACCTCTCCAACACGTACGCGAACTTTGACGCAACTTCAAAAATACACAAGTTTTTCTCGGAAAACCAGTCACCATCTAAGTTGGGAGAACGTGCAGATCCTTGTCAGTCTAGAAATGGGACTTTAGACTTAGACAACGCGAAACATTCGCTATACCTTGATGTCTCATTCGTCAAGCAATTCATAGCCCCTTAGACTGTTTGCGCATGGTCACCAGATAAAGCAATACTATTGACATAGCTAACCTTCGATTATTTCCTGGAAGAAGTTCCACAACGTCCGTAACGAAATTATCCATGGATTTGCGAAGGGCTTTATCAAGTGTGCAGGTAAAGGAGACATACCACAGGACACTGGAGACGATGGTGAGTGACAAACCTGCCATACGTCTTAACGCTACGTGCATAACACCTCCAAAATCGACAAACCCCACGTACCACTTTCCTCAAAAAGTATCAAAAGTATATCTATCGACAGAATCATTAAACCCATGTAAAACAATAACGGGACAAAAACGAACGGGATCACCTAGTATCGTCTAGCCAGTGAGAACGAGGAACAGTGAGCAGGCTTCTCGTTCTGACCCCCACTGCAAATGTGCATACGTGTGCCACGTAAGAACGAACAGAGTAAGCAGTTGCTGTTTCTACGGTTTAGCCTCTTAGAATAACTGAATATCATTCATCAAGTCACCACAATACGCAATTCAACATGAATGACGGGTCCATTATGTTGGTCTACGGGTAATGAAAAAGCAACTAATCCAATGAAACATGGGAGGTGGCCAAATCCGTGATTGCACCCGGAACGACCATGCAGACAGGTTAATGAAGGATAATACAGTAGTTCAACTGGGAGGGAGGGGTCGACTGTTCATGGCCACATCGTAAGAGGGAGACAGTTCAAGCATATCTACACTCGGCGTCCGATTAGGACGAGCAACCTGCCGACAAGAGGTTGTACAGGAACTTAATTCGAGTCTGATAGATCATTTGAGCACAATCCAGGAGAAAGTTGAAATTCACTTGACAAAACGAGCCCCATGACCGTATAACTGTATTTGCTTTCGCGTGACGGCGGACGACCTGAAAACATTGCTCAGTTCGTCCACATCAAAAACATCCAGAAGTAAACCAATCATATATTAACCTACAAGGATGATAACACTGCTCTCCTCAATGCAAATTCGACGACAGTTTATTTCAAACGGTCCAGTCAAGCGGAACAACGCCAGCGAGTGTGCGCCGGCGCAAAAAGAACGGAAGGTCCATGAGTTGCCAGTTTTTACCAAATACTGAAGTGCACGATATTTAAGAACCAGCGCACATACATGGAAATGCAAAAAAACCGAGAGAACGTCAAATAAGTGTCATATCTAACCCCACAGAACTGTCGTATCCAGAAGCCAAATTCCGATCGCTCAAGTCCAAAAGCCGGTCCAAAGATCAGTCTCAAGAAGACCAACTTCTGGAAAATATCATGAGCTGGGTATGCAGGTTGATATTTTCAAACACAACTAATCGCGTGCTGGATGAGTGAATGAGCCTTGAAAGAAATTAAACAAGAGTCGCTGGACATTCAAGATGTTAACGTATAACAGACTATAGTAGTGATAACTATACGTTAAAACAAGAAAGGCAGACTCATCCACTGGAGCATACTTGCAAGATCCCTCAGTCGAACTAATATAACTGAACAACAACGTGTGAGACATTGAAATCCGAACTACTACCTGATAGACAGATGTATTAATCAAAAACATCAACTGAAAAACGTGATAGCCAAGAAAGAATAGCCATTACGGTAGACAAACATAGACTTACAAGTTTTTCTTCCCGAATTTATCCCAGTCTTTCAGACATGAGGAAACAAACACCGGGTTGTGACAAACCGCTACTAGAGGATCCATTTCGAACAACGCGCCCGGCGGTTATAAAAACAATAGATCATACAATGGTTCAACCGATCCAGTGAGTGGTAATGATGGTGTTGATAGTTTCGTTTCTCCACACAAAAAATCTCTGCACCAAGAGGATAGTTATTCGTCGCAACCGGAGGGTTTGATAAGCTATTCAGCGACAGGTATATGGATTCGGGTTAGAGCACCCAGATACCCGAATCCATCCGGTTTTCCTTTCCCAGTGTCAAGCGGGCGTCTGGTAATATAGAATGCAAGCATTTAGAACAGGGTCTAGCACGGCTGCTGAGGATTGCAGTGAATACCAAAAGCAGTAAAAGTACTCATAATGATGTATTAAGTAAATGAGAATCAAACAACGACTTGCAATAATTTATAAAGGTAGGACTAACGATCCCCAGAAGGATCGATATCCCAGGGGCTAGTAATCTAGTAAGAGAGGAGCTGTTGTCTATAGAGGGTGTGAGGGCGGAGCTTTGAAAGTTTTCTGTTATTCAATGGGTTCAATTGGTTGGAGACGGAAGTAGAAAGGCGGGGCTTCCGAGAGTTCCATAGTTCGATGTGTATAACCAAATTGTTCTCAACAATCGGCCGAAATGATGAAAAAGGACGCAGCATCCAAGCTAATGCAACAGATTTTGGTTAAGGCGGACCATGGAAATTGCTAGTGTTAACAGAAGCAACATCGTCAGGTGCAGCGTTCCAAGCCTTGTAAACGCACAAAGAAAAGAAGCTGTCTGCATTCGATCGTGATATGTTAGACATCTGGTTTCGGACGGTGACCCCTCAATGTCACGCTATACCCGCTCTTCAGCATCAGCCGGCATGGATGCTCAGTAGACTTCCTTGTCGAAAAGCCTAATACCGAGTTACCTATAAGATGACGATACTCTAGAGAGTAAACGTTAAAATCATTCAGCACCTTCTCATACTGCCTAGTTTTCAGGTCCTGGACAGTTTGGCGACAGGATGTAGCTCACTGACCAGGAGCAACCTGTCCTTTTACAGATATGGTTGCCAGATCACAGCTGAATTTTCTAGGTGCGGTCGAACGAAAGTGTTGTATAGAGGTTGGAAACAACTAGAGGTGAGCTGGCCAAAAAGACTTCTTAATGACGCCAGGGTGTTGCCGGTATTTCTTGCATTTGCTTCAACGTTTGTAAAGCTCGGGAGAAAGTGTACGAAACAGTGGTTCTTGGGACTTCTTGCTGAGGACTTTCTGAAGCGGGCATCCCTCTGGGTAATATGTAGTGGTCACCGAGCTGCGAGTATGCATACATTTGTACATACTAGCATTAAGGTGAAGGCGGTACATTCGAGGCCAATCGAACAGAATCTCAAGGTTCCTCTGTAGGATGAGAGAATCACCGGCGGTGTTGACGGCCGGCCAAATTTTGAATTCGTCCCAAACTAATAACGAGCAAGTGATTAAAAGAAGAGGGCCGTCGAGAGGTATCAAAAATAGTAGTTGTGTCCTCTCCAGCCGTCATCATTCGCTGCAGTGAATAATTGTTCTATGAGACCGTCTCCAAAGAAGTCTGTGAAAACTAAATCGCCGCAGAGTCATCGAAATTCTGATGGATATAACCCAAGAATTTCGAGTCGAGACTCCTACGTGTAATTCGTCATACAACGTGATCAGTTTGGTAGCCTTTCTCTTGACACACTCAGCAGCTAATATCTTTCATCAAGCTAGTATACATGACCCCATTGCCACACTCAAGGAGCTGTCTGGTACAAACCTCGTAAACCGCCTGGAACGCTCTTTTTCTATGCAGGGGGAAGTGCGTTTAATCATTCTAAGAGTTTCAGATATTTTTTGCTGCCATCTCGTGGTGATAAGCGAAGGGTAGCTAAGAAGGCAATCAGGTACCCAGATCATTCTTCAGATAAACTTTCATGTCTACTGCACTAAACATACCACAAATCAAGAAGGCACTGCCTGAATGTCCATCAAGTGATACTCGAGCACACTCTTTTTCATTTGATGGGGGATCTAATCGTCCGACTGGTGCCTCATCGCTTCACGATCAACCTGTATTGCATCAGCATTGGCAACATTCCAGATTTTCAGGTAGCTGGTGAGTAGGAGAGCGTTGCTGGAAATACTATTTGAAAGGCCATTAATGCAACTCCGGAATGACGGAAGACCTAGCACTGACCGTTGAGATATCTTTACAAAAATGATAGAGGGGTTTCGAAACGTTTGACTCGTTTTTGACTCCAAAATTTCCACTATCAATAAAAGAAGCGGTCCACTGAATGCCCTCTCCTTGGTTACCATAGGCTCCCAGTTTGTTTCAGTGGGCATATAGGCACGGTCAAAAGCCTTGGCGAAATCTGTTAATATAGCATATGAGGTGAGACCAGCGTCTTCGGCCTTCGTCGGACTATCCGTGACAATAGGCATATTTGTTGTGCACGATCAGTTAGGAAGGAATCTATGCTGGGTAGAAGAAGAACGATCGTTCGCTAAGGAGTGGCTCAAAATGGCGCACTTTAATAAGCGCTCCGTGATCTTGCACTGAGTGCCAGTATAGCTGAATGGCCGACAGCAGGCCGGAGAATGCCGGCCTCTCGCCTTAAATATGGGTGTGCCCGTCACCTCTTTCCACGCGCTTGGGAAAATATAAGTCTGGGATGTCTGCTTGAACAGCCTATGAAAAAACGCTTACAGACTATCAGCTACTTGTTTGAGAGCTTCGTTGTAGATCTTGCTAGGACCCATTGCACTCTATAGATTAACATTAAATAGAGGTAGCAAAAATCTAGCACAGAAAACCCGGCGGTAATGGGTGGTTGCCGGAAGTTCTGCGAAAGCAGGATAGGGTGCCAGTTCAGCGGTGCGACGTCATAACCTGCCAAATAGTACTCCGAGAATAACTGGGCAAAAACCAAGAGGTCAGATGAAGTCTTCTCAAAATGGAGGACAAACAAATCTATGCCTAACACTATTATACATGGAAGTGTATATCTGGGCAAATATGCATGATTAGGCGCGAGCTATGTAACAAGTTAACACACACACGTGGCCATGAGCGGAAGAGTGAGCTCGGGCATGGACTAAGTGCTGAAGTGGCGATTCAGACGAATTTTGAACGGTGCCACCATCGTGACACTCGCGACATATTATGATGTGGAACTGCAATCTTTGCGGACCCGAGCAGAGAAGAAGTCGCGTCTCAGCTCAGGTCTACTTTGCCGACTGTTCAATGTCAAGGAATGCCCTCTGAGTGTGCTCACATCCGCATAAGTCAACAGGGATCCGTTTGGCTTGTTTTGAATCCTCAGAATTATGCTGCTGTCTGCAGCAATCCAGGGAGAGGAACTTTAGTCTGCGAAACTGCACAGGGCAGGGATTTTGCGCCCAACCTTCGAGTTGGTATCCTTGCACACCTGTGAACTGTTTGCAAAATAACTTTGCTCTTCTACATGCGAGGGGACCGGTGTGAGGAAAAATAAAATTGTTGTGCGGGTTACTGAAGGTGGTCGTTCGAACTTTCCGAAATAAACGCCGTTAGCTCTCTTGGCTTAAGTATTGACAGAACTCCAGAGGCTGCATGGCACAAAACTGCCAATAAATTTTTTCGTGTCCATAACATAGGACGGTACACCACCGTGAGAGCAAGAGTAATTGTGCTTATGTCTGACGTGAATAACTTTCCACTTGCTGATGCTGGAGTCGTTGGGGTTTGTCTTGGAACATTTGTAGAGTGCTCGCGTCAGGGCTATTACGGATAACACGCCTGACGTTGATACCATCTGCTAACAGCAATTGTGGAGGTGTTACTTCAGATGGTAGGTCGTTAATGAAGATGGAAAAAAAGTAGTGGCCCTAAGATGGAGCCCCATAGGACCCCATTGGGGCTGGGTTTACTCTGATAATTTTCATGAACTTGTTGCAGAATCAGAATGTCCTTGATTGGTGGATGACCTACCTCTTCGAAGTAATTCACGGCTCATATAACGAGGAGGGTGGTGGGAGGAGTGAAGTAAAGGATAAGGGAGTTGAAACGTCCATCACTGTAGTGCGCGATTGGGTTCCATGTCGCTGGAGGAAGGCAGGCCACCAGCTGGGTGGAAATCGGCAGTGATGACTCCAGTTCATAAAGGGTGCGGTAGGAAGGGACGTCTGAACATCGTCTAGTTAACTTCACCTCTTCAGTGTCGAATGGGCTGTGAAGAATAATAATGGGGGATTGGGAAGCCGTGTTGCCAAGCATGGACTTTGGGCACTCCAGCAACATGACTCCGTGAGACAGTGATCCTGCCTGCCATACCTGTTGGCCTTTTAGACGAAATTGTTAGGCAGATAAGGAGATGTAGGTCTGAGGTGAGTTACCTTGATTAAAGGAAAGCGTTTGGTTCAATGAAACATCGGCCGCTGCTACTAAACTTGCCCGCTTCAAGCCTGTCTGAAAATTTATAATGTGTGTTGGGGAATACTTACACGGCAGAACCTTCTAAGTGCAATTTGAGAGTCCAAGCCTAATCTTGTGGCTGCTAACAGAAGAGTATGGTAAGGGTCAATCCTGGACCCCTTACTTTTCGTGATTCACGTCAGTGAACTGATGCAAAGACCAAACTGCCCGTGCCACTTGTTTGCGGATAATGTAAATTTGGTAGGTTGCCCGATGAAAAGCTCTATACAATAAGACATCAACGAAATGCAACGATGGACTGCGCAGTGGGATCTGCCGCTTAATGTTGCAAAGTGAAAACATCTGCTTTGGGTCGGAGCAGGAGAAGGTAGTAACCATAGTGGGAAGTGCGGTACAGTCATAGACGTGGGACGGGTTAACAAGGTAAGGAATATGAGCGGATAAATAATATCGAACAACGAGGCATCTGCGCAGTGTATAACGGTAGCTCAAAAGGCCAACTGAATGACGGGTCAATTAGAGAAGACCGCATCATCAAAGGAACCTGATGTTTTACTGCTTCATACAAGACGTACGTACGGCCGCATCTGGAGTACTGTACTCATGCATGGTTTTCTCGCCTAGTGGGGTATATGCAAGCAATGGAGAGAGTCCACCACAAGTTCCGTGAGTTGTTTGCGAAACTCAGAAGAATGAAACATCCAGGCCGACTCAAATCAACTAACCGTTTCTAGCTGGAGTGAAGGCGTAGGAGGGGGGATCTCACAAATACTCCCAGTATCCTGAAAGGAAAATGTAATGCAGCCAACACCAGCTTACTAACACTGTTGACTCAGCGCTCGGGGGTACACGAGTGGAGACTAGCAAAGCTTCGGGCGGAGACTTGTGATTGACCCCAATTTTTTCCATTCACAGTGGCAAATGCATAGAACAAGCTGCCATTGCAAGTACAATCAAAATCCACAGTAACCGATTTCGAGCGTGAGCTTGGTAAGTATTCCCTAACAGTGTTCCCGAATAAGGAGAGGAAGGCGCATCCAGACAGGCTACACGGTAAATGTGTATGATCTCTACAGCCACCAGGAAAGTTGTTCCTGTTCTTTACAACGTTCTTTTTGTTGTTCGTTGGTGCCGATGCGTGCTGCTAATTTGCATGAATGTCATTTAAAAAGTGAACAATCTTGTTGCTTCTCGGCCTGTTTCCACATTCTTTTTCTGGGTTTTTTCCTGAAGTGTTGTTTTGCGAACCTCCTAGCTACCTGATCTTGAGGCACTGAGTGCGTAAGAGGATTGCGGCGTACCATCGTTAGCAGCGGCCAAGTGTGCAAATCGACGGTTATCTTAGGCAACAGTGAAATTACGCTCTATTCTCCACTATTGTTACGGCACCCGGAAATCCCTGGAGTTTAACGGCGCAAGAAATTGTAACTCATAGGCAACTGCCGCATGTCCTGCGAATTGAACGGAACTGATAGTGTTCCCTAAATTTGCTCGTCATTTTGCACTGGTTTACATGAGTACGCGGTTCCTACAACTCTTTTCTACGGTATCGTTTGGATAACGTACTTGTCACGTGTTATTTGGAAGTATATCTTACTCTTATTACCATCCGTCTTTTCTTCGGTTGAGCTGACAGTGCTGAGTAATGCCAATGTAACGCGCACGCTAATTTTTGATCCATCCCCATGAATGCTGGCTACCTTCCAGACCCTGTCTTATTGATGAAGTGGACTTAAGAGATGGCGGGACATAGAAATCAATGTTGAGTCGACACTGTTTGCTCATCTATTCCATAACTTTATCCGAGATGGTTTGTTTCAGATCAAAACTACTTGATTGATGAGCCCGATGATTGTTTTACCACCGTATTCCAGTTGATAAATCGCTTATTTTAGCTGGGAGAGAGGCGTTCCAACACAATATTTGTTGTCAACACCGGCGTCAAGATCACCGGTATCCCCTAAATAGATAAACTGATGAACTGTGTGCTAGCCACTTCTAACAAAAACCTCACAACTACCTACGACGAAATGTTGTGCACGCTTGGCCTTGGCCTCTGGTGATTGTTCATGTGGGTGCTCATCCCGATCGACGCTGAAACATCCATCACCAGGGACAATTTTTGGATCAGTTTTTATTTTTTTAGCGCCGAAACACGCAAGTTTTTTGATAACGTTACATACTTTTCCGATCATGAAGCCCACACTAAAGGCAAACTGCTTAGTATACACCTTACCACTCCAGGAACCCCAGAGAATTTCGCTCGCTTTCAAGGGATTTTCTTGAACTGGTATAACCGCCAAATTTTGCCAGGCTATTAGAACGAACAAGTCAGCATCATACTGCCAAAGGGGGATCACCTAATTACGAACGACCATGCCGGCTTGATACCGAGAAACTGCGAGTAACGCCGACCGAAGTTGAAAACATGCCTCAACTAGGCATCACCTGGCCTTCAAGCAGCAACTGACTATCTCCGCTCCACACGGTACCAATCCGGTAAAAAAGTAGTGCCAAAATCGAACCTTCTACGACCGATGCACCTTCTCGCTTAAAACTGAACCACCTACACTCATCATCTTTCCCGAATACGATTGTACTGGCCAACTCAAAAATGAAGAATAATTATCTGAAATGACTGAACATATCGTTACAACTGGCTTTCACTTAATTTGCCGAGAATAAGGTATACTTTCTGTGTGGCAAATGCGGAGGACATCGTGTGGTGTTTACGTTTCGTAACGGAACATTTTACTATTGTCGTTCGGTTGCGTAACTAACTACGCTGTAGAAATTACACTGCGAATTTGTTGCCCCACCTGCTGTGTTGTTGTTGCTGCGCAGAGACCAGCTCCGGGTCCCAGCAAGGTACCACTCCGTTCACCATCGCCCATTTCTAGCAACGAAACATGTGGAAAGATGTCTTTCAGATGAAACTTTGGAACGTCTCTCAGGCCACGGGACTGATACAGAATGTTTCCTGGCTCGGGATGGTACGACCCCACCACAGTGAATTGTTCACTAGACACGGCGGAATCGAGGCGTTTCATCTTAACCGAAGTCACAATAGATGTAACTCAAGTCGATCACTGCGAAGACACTAACATCTTTTCCGCTACAAGTTAATCAACTGTTTTTCGACAGGTTCACGTAACCTAGAATAAGGTTGCACATTACTTCGAATAAAAATGGCCTAACACGCATACCACTGTAAGCTTTCCAACACTGAAAGAGTAAGTTGCGCTTTCATGATTTGCGTGCATCTGAAAAAACTAATGGAGCAGGAATGTCCAACCATTTCTTGTCTTTTAAACCAAGTGACTACTCACGATCAGTAATAATAAAGTGGAAATCGTCGATACCCCACTGAGACTCAGAAAGCATGAGTTCAAGGAACTCAAGAATTGCCAGAGTATGTTCAGCGATGCATGTAACGGAGTTCTGGAGGGTCCTATCGTTAACGTCCTAAGGCATCTCATGGAGTCAGGAGGAAGAATCGATTCAGAGCCACCAGTGTCCAAATTGGATGAATGTTTGAAAGGATCAATGACCTGGAAGGTGCGTTTCATGCGACTGGTAAAATCAACGGAATTAACAGTGAGAACAAGAGAATTTAATCTGGGTGCCAGTATCCCACTGTCAGAGGTATATTACGTGAAAGAAGAGTTTGAACTGTGACAGGTGGATTGAATGTGGCCAGTTCTACCAAATCTGTGACAGCGTTTCTTAATCTGCAAATCGATCAAGAATACCTGTCGTTGCATGACACGCTTGTTAGGCGGAACCCCAATCAGGTATGCGTTGATTGTTGCAAATTGCATTTCAAATGTCTGCCTTTTCAGACCACCGCCTTTGTTGACCTTCCGGCCACATGATATCGTTGCTATATGGTCGACGGTTGATCTTTCGCAGTGTCTTTAACATCTTGATATTGTCCTCATAATGTAGTAATTGACTGAAAATTGAAGTCCGAAAAGTGAAAACCCTTGTTACAGATCACAGGTATCCACCGCATCAATCAATCATCAGGGAAGCCAAATTTGTGGTTGGTCTTCAAAATTGCATAGAACTTTTGAATACGAATTATGAGGATGATATGCCTGATTCTTTAGTTTGTTTTCCCCACAGCACATGAAATTCGGCACCTCCGGTTGCTTCATAATTTACGGATTGAAGAAGCGTCAGTAGTATTATTTCCGAGGATCCATAAGAAGTAATGCGTTAACCAGGGTATGAGGTTTTTCTCAGAAGGGTGTATCCATTTTCACCGATTTCGATAGGCTGACGAAGTTCTTTTTCACCCTCAGCCCCCTGACAGCTGAAAATGATATTTCGAGGCGTCGTAAACTTTCGGTTATTTGCCTTCAGGAAACATGGCTTTTCTGAATTTCAGGCGGTCAAGAATCCATCATAAGAAATTGTGATGGTTTGTGGCTCCAACAGTCCTACATCCAGCAACACGGGAATTGACCCTTTGACGAAGCTCAAGCAGTGGCATTAACAGAATGTACCGGGAGATTCACATGTTCATCTCTCGGGCTCAAATATGCCTGATACCATCAATGATTTAACGAAGGATGAATGAGAAACAATTAGTTTGCTTACAGATACCACACTTGCAAACATCCAGCCGATAAGCGCAATGTCGTTGCTAACTTTTTAGACATGATTTCTTACATAAAATTCGTGTCAAGTCAGTGTTCAGTGGACTGAACGATCAATAACAGTGAGTTTGCTGAAGTATCCATCTGCAGACACAGACTTCAACGTTCTGTTGTGACGGTCTCCTGTTTCAGGTAGAACTGGATCTAGTAGGTGGATCTACCGTTCAACTGGAGCAGCAGAGCGCCTTAATTGGGAAGTGTAAAGAACGCTTCAAAGACCGACGGGGTACGTTGGCTCGACTGAAGCCTGTCATCATAGTCGGTGCCCGCATATCACCAACTTCAACCTGGTTATCTCGCGGTACTCGAATTATGATACTGCCGCCTAGTGGTGTTGTTACCGTTATGGGTATCAGTTACACCTCGAGATTGAGGGTCGCGTGACATCTGAGCACATTTTATCGCCCAACCGAAGGATGTTTCGGACTATCAGGAGAATGGCTAATGTGATCCACGTGCCGTCAAAATGCATGCATCGCAAACATTTTGGCGTCAAAGCCGTGCCAACGAGTGATGTCCCCGTTTTTCGTTGATCGTGCAACAGTCGATGGCGTCCCACTTCAGGCCACGGAGTAGATTATTCTGGACCCATGGAGATCAGCATTGAGAGATACATTCTCAAAAGAAGTCCCTGTCACTTCATTTGTTTACAGACAAGAGCCACACATTTTGAAGTAGAACGGTCGATATCAACGGACCTCCTTTCTGTGGTTCTAAATTGATTCATCAGTGGTTGATGTGCACCGAAAATGATGTACAGCGGTAACGGGCCCAACGTTTTGGGTGCGGGATAGGAGCTGAAAAGAAAATTACGTCCTCGACCAGGACAAGGTCCACCGGACTCTGGTGGTTCGCGGTATCGATTGGAACTTCAATCCTCTCGTTGCTAGTCATTGGAGTGGAACACGACATCGTTTGATTCGCCCAGTTTGACGGATCATACTGACTGTTCTCATAAAACACGCGATGATGGACGGGGCTCTCTAAATTTACTTGATCAAAATTGAGGGAATTCTGAACGATAGACCTCTGGTTCCAGTCCGCCTTGATCCAGAAGACCGGCAATACGCCAGACTAATTACTTCTAAACGCGATCAATACGTTCAGTCTAAAACCAAGAAAGACCAACAGACAGTGCATTGGTTACCATGCTTAAAAGCACAACCCTCAAATGTTCACGTATTACGCCAGCGTCAGGCGTCACCGTCGAAAACACGAAAAAAGTGGACTTTATACCGTTAGCACGCATAATAGAAGAAAACATTCGAGGGAGCTAGTCTTGCAGAACCCCGTTACTGATTTGGCGGTAGTTGGTGACACAACAGGCGATTCAAACCTGTCAACCGGAACTGGTGTTGCAGAAGTGAGTCCACTGGTGTAGTGATGTGCACCAGGGTGGTAGAGTTCAATTGTCACCACAGCGTGGTTGATTCCATAAATAGGCGCGGAGCACTTCAGGTACGAAACACTCGCCCACTTGTTCTTGGTTAACAGGTGACCAGCTGCACACAAACGTTCCCTGCAAATATTCTATTGGACGAATAAACGGCGTCCTTGATTAATGCATAGCTGAACGATTTGTCGTAGGTATTCAACACCTCTACTTGTGGTGAGCAGGTATGAGCACCAGCGCGTCCGCAGTTCGTGAGAGAATCATGGAAGATATGGAGATGTTATCGCATGGGTCATCCGCCAAGTCCACAGGTTTAGCTTTGCTATTGGCTTAGCCTAACGGAATCCTAAGCCGAGATACAACGATTTTTGTTCCAAGGATTGAAGGCAGATAATGGGTAAACCCTTCGGGCCTTAGAAAAAGACACTATGAACAGCAGCTGATGATACGTGCGCGCTTCCCGAAGCTTCAGAAGCCGCGCAATGTTCACGGAAAAGTGTGGAGTTTCTGAGCAACTTTATTATTGGGTGTATTTAAAGATAGTATGCTTTGTCGCTGGTGTAAGAAAATCTGATATATTGGAGGCAAAGTTGAACAGGAGCTTGTGGGATTCCTCTAGAAAGTTGTTAACTTCTGGAACGAAACTAAAAGCAGAGCTTTTGGCGCAACGCAAATATCAGTTTCTCCAATTTCTGTTGGTTACTTCCTGGACGAGAGACGTCAGTAAAATGGAAAGTTACATCTGGCGCTAACGCCATGTTCAGCCAGGCTCTGCTTGCAACTAGCTTGTTTTACTGCACAACACACTCGAACAATTTGTTTTACCCCGCCGCTGGTTATAATAGAAGCCGACGCCAAGGCAACGTGCTATCCTGATTATCCACCAAGCTGAAATGCTAGCGTGCGCAAGTTTTTGACACTGATTGGCCGTAGCATTCTACGAATCACTGCTTAATTTCGTATCGATGCGTTTGTCAAGTCCAACCCATTTGTTGGCCACATCATTGGTGGGGATTTGCTAGCCTCAGCAGTAGCAGTGGGGGTTCGGGAGTTGCCTAATTATGAGTGAACTATGGAACTGGAAGCGTGAACGATTTTCAAAATCAGTGGCGAAGAGTGGAAGGGAGGCCGTTTTCTATCCATACACGTGAAGCTTCTTTGGCAAGTGCCAACCGAGTGGCGCAGTTTATTACCACTGCTAGGGTTGAGCACAGCGACTATATAGCGAGTTGAGCGTGGAGGCATTGTTACTTTCAGGTTTCTTATGACCATTTACTCAATAGGGCGCACGTAATCCCGTTGAAATGCAGCTTCATTGGTTCGACACATCAGGTAGACACACTTGTGTTTTGTCAAGCCCAAGGAGATCACTGAATTAAGGTGTCCTGTGTCCCGGATGCCTAGATGTTGGACTGCAGGCAATGCTGGTGCAGGACCGGACTTTCCAACCAACGTCACTGAATTATTTGAGCGATTGTCTTTGCACTAACAGGGCAGGTGGGCAGAAGTTGCTGATAACATAACTGAGTTCGGAAGGGAAGCTACCTTTAGCGCCCTGATAAATTTGCCAGAGAAAAGAGTGGTGGTCAGCGCTAGCCAGTATGGTCAGTTGACCGGGTGTTTGAGAAGTAGAACGAGTGGCCAAGCGTCCCCTGAACCCTCGCGGGCTAAGTGTCTCCAGTACAACGTCAGATAGATGTGCGTTATGATGGTTGAACTTGATGTGTATCGTGTCTAAAGGCAACCACGATTTATCTAATTTTGCTGTTGTTGGTCAATCTTTGAAGATCCGAAAACCAGCACCAAAGATCAGTGGGTGCTGTTTCATTTGCTAGAAGACGAACAATGTAGCAGGGTCTTGCAGGGTACAGGCACGATGGGCCACACCTGGTTGTGGTAGACGCCATTATACATTGGTTCATGAAAACAGAACTGAACCAAGTCAGGACAAGGAAGTAAGGTCATCCTTGTGTGTTGCTACGTCCAGGCTGAACGGTGCGTGTCTATAATTCGCTCCGATAAGGTTGATTGGTCCAAAAATGCCGTTGACAACATACGCCTTTCAAGATAATGGACTCGACATTACGTTGTTTAGTGGAACCAATGCAAGGGTAATTGGTTTGCAGGGACGGCCCTATCAGATGATGTTCCGCACTGTGCACGCAACCCGTGTAACATCATACAATGAAGTATCAGTCAAGTTGAAATCCTTGGATCCACAACATTTTAACACAGCTTATTCAGTTTATAAGATGGAACAGTTGCTAGTGGAGTAGGCTGATGTGATCTAACAATCTGAGACAGGAAAACTGGCTCACCGGGAGGACACTGGTTTTGAGAATTCAAATGAGAACAGCTTAGAGATTCCGATAGAATGCGACATCTCTGAAGAACATGGGGTACTGGAACAGAGACCGAGGCAGTAGCAGTGAGCCTTGTACAAGTGAGACCATTTTCATTTGAAGTCTCAGGATTCCGTGTCGTATCATACCCCAGAATGAACATTGTGTAAACCTCGTCCAACCACGTCAGATCTCGTTGGATGGTCTGATCAGAAGGAAGTTTGAGTTAGATTTCGCTGACGAAGACATCTCGGAGAAAAAATAAAGGGTTTTGTGGGGGACAGACAAGTATTGAATGAGTCTGGGAACAACGTGATAATTAAGAACGGTCGCCATGAATAAAGACTGCACTGAAGACAAGATGGTTGTTTAGTTCACTCAAACAAAAAATGGCTCCAGAAAGCCTTGTCGCATCGTAGAAAATGTTTACATAACCGCAATTTCTTCCATTGATGAAGTCGTTTATTTCGGGACCAAAGTGTGGCTGAAGTGAATATCAAATGCCCTAAGTTAGGAGATAAAACTCAAGTTACTTTGGCCAAGCCTTCCGTTGAATCCAAAAGAACAGTGGCTAGAGACGCCCACTTTTTGTACTCGGTAAGGAAAGAAACTGAGGTTAGACGTGACCTTATTTTGACTACGGAATCCAACTCCAGTTTTATGTTGGGCCAACAGTTACCATGAGAACCTAGTTGGGCCAGATTACTGCGGGTCAATGCTTGGTGAGTGCTGTCACTGTAGACAAATTCACGTTAACCGTTAAAACCAAGTGATAGCGTCGAGGGACAGTTAACCACTCAAATGCTGCTGGGTGGATTAATTCGCCTCTTTGAAGGTAAGTGTGGGAAAAACGTGATCAAACATTTCGGTTGCACAATTATGTCTCAGGCTCGTGCCATTCGCATTGAAGTAGGCCACTGAGGCGTTCATTATTTATTCAAGTCCACACCGAGTCACGTGCAATCTGATGACCCAACAAATGTCCTTCTGAATGTCCAACAGCAGAGAAGGTACTCCATCTTGATGGGGATCCACCTGTAAAAACTGTAGTCAACAGAGTACTAACTGAATGAATATACGAAAAATTCAGAACTCTCACCTCGAATGTGAGAAAACCTCAGAAATTGAACAGAAAATCTGCTCGCACAACCAGATCGACAATTATGCACCGCTCAGTAATGGAGGAAGATAAGGCAGAGTTTACCCAAACAAATGGTCACTGGTTTGGTTAAAGCAGAACGACCGCTCATGTGCCGAGAATTGGTAGGAACTCTACGCCATCGAAGAAAAATGGAGGAAAATGTCTGATTTTGGCACTTAGAGATTTATATGGCTCAGACTGAACAAGAGTAAGGGAAACGGTTGTAGTAGTTTACGTAAGATTGAGGCTTAGTACCGTGATTTATTTAGGGAATACAATGAAAAACTGGAACATCTTTTCCAACTACTGGAACAAATTTCAGAAGCCTCAATAGTTATGATAGAGATCTTGAAGAACTCAGCACGGATCGCTTATTATCCGCGGATCCCTCACTGATGTGCTTTTTGCGCCCGAATGCACACCTGACTACAGTTGAGGTTGCATTGTGCCAAGGTGACACCAAGAGATGAAGACAGATGTAACATTTATTCTTTGTGTTTTTAAGACGGTGGCGGCATGAACGTTCTTTGGAGGTGCAGACTACCCCTAATTGATGAAGTCTCCATTCGGTCTTCGCTTAGGCGATGTGGTTCTTCCTTACAAAACGGATTCCGGACTTGTTTGATCTTCATGGTGTAATCGAGGAGTTACCTCATCGTGATGACACGTACGTCAGGTGTCATTAAACATTCGAATGGCGCTGTATTACGGAACATCGAGCCATCTTGTTTTATTCCAGAAGCATCCGCAGAGTAACACTGGGTTGTTCCGGGTAAACAACAGACACGGAACCCTCCGATGAAACTATCACTCGCTGCCATTTCTACTGCCACCGAGAGTTTGCACAGCCGGCCGGTCTTCGGAGCCTAGCGCTGACATTGTTAGGGTCTGTTACATTGCTCCCGAGATTAGTGAAATTTGTCTGATTAGGGTCGAAAGTTGGTCCTATGTTTCACCATCTTCCATCTTCGTTGCGCAAGCATTTTTTGTTCCATTTCTGAGGATTTCTCACATTCGAGGTGAGAATTCTGAACTTCTCGTGCATTCATCCGGTTAGTACCCCATTGAGTCCAGTTTTTACAGGTGGATCCACATCAAGATGGACTACCTTTCCTGCCGATGGACATTCAAAAGGGCATTTTTTGAGTCATCAGACTGCACGTGATTCGGTGCTGACTTGAATCATTATCGAACGGTTCAGTGAACTTTAGCCTTATTACCTGCGATCAATACCCGGCTGCTTTTTGAGACTGAGGAAACAAGTGAATCCTTCCAACTCACAGCGTCCACACAGAGGACAATCTTGCACTGGATTAATCTAGTTAACTAATTCAAGCCATTAGAACGTGACTGAACAAAAAAACCTTATTTCGTCTTCTGCTACTCATCAAGTTCATTGGTTAGGCAGATTTTTCTTGGCGACATCGTACGTGCTGCTGGTGCCAAGTAATGGTGTGATCTCTCAAATACTTACCTAACAACCTAGTGGAGTGATTTCTTTAACACCTATCTAATTTATTCGACTCGTTGTACCGTGAACAACAATTGGTTATGGCACCCAATACGACGCATTCTTTTTCTTTTTTATGCTGAACGTCCAGAATAGAACTCAGTCAGCATGGCAGATCGCGGTCTTTAAGTTCAAGTGTTGCATCATACCAGGATTGTCGGTGGAGTGGTAAACTATAAACTGTCCCGTGGAATCGAAGCGCTGGTTTTGTAACTTCTGAACGCAAAACGATGTAAGATAATGGAGAGTATGCTGTCTAACCGGCAACAGCATTCAAATCCATTTGGAACTATCTATGCCCCGTAACGACTGGGTAACTTCTCATGCTCTATAGTTATATTGATTCCGCACACCCTGATCTTCTTAGGCATACAAGTACAACTGGTGAGTGAATGTGCAAGACGCGTAGTACACGTTTTCTCGAAAGTAACGAGTCTTTTTTTTATTTCCTCCGCCCCACGTTTTCTGTACGCCAACTTCTTGGGGATTTAAAGGCCAGCGGGTTATGTTGTTCGTTTCAGCGTCTCTCCTGATTTTTCCCTCGACGATTAACTCAACCCTGGACTGGAAGTCCTTCTGGGGGTAGGACGGATCAAATGCAACGGAGGTGCCTTCAGCTTGTGTGGCGGTACCCTAAACATGCGCATATTACTTAACCGCTGTGAGTCAGTTCTCTTTTTACTCATCACCTTTGTGGCTGCGGCCACTTTTCATTTGCGATAACCTACCGTATAAATCGCTTGGGTTCACCAGCTCTGCGTAGATCACGAAATTTGTCCGATATTCACGACGTCCCCGAGAAGGAGGATCGGGAAATTAACATGGAGTGTTGGGAGGTGATTCACCATAATCAGGAATAGCAACGGAAAATGATTCAAGCATGTGAGGTAAAATGGTATGTAAACCATAGAACAGAGGTTCTCCACAGACTTACGCGGTGTGCTTTTGTCCGCTGTATAATGTGGCATCCGTTTGCCTGCCTGTTTTCGAAACGGAGGTCTCCCATACATTGCATGTGTGCGCGACAGTTTACATTGTCTAGTTCACTGATACACTTTGAAATGGTAACTCCAAGTGGGTGACATTCTGATGAGTTCCCTGATAACACACTTCTAACCACTTCTAAAGCATTGATACCTCAGTTGTAACAGGTGTCTGATACCCGAGTCTCTCTGAGTGCAGTCATCCATGTTGATCCCACGGGACCTTTGGAAATGTATAACAGCAGAGGGGCTTGCTGGAAACTGTCAGCCGAAATAAGAATACCATCATTGTATGCAGGTAAACCGACATCGTGTTCCAAAGTGCTTAGGAGATGAAGGAAGAAAACACGAGGTAGAGGTTGTGATAAAACGTCTACCCCTCGCTTCAGCACCAGTGGGGATAGTTTTTATGATACTGCGAATTGCTCCCCCTTATGTGGAACAACGTGCTTGTCATATTCGTTGTGTGGATGTCTGGCGTAAACTTATCGGAAAAACTGCCGCTGTTGGGCAACCCACAATGTTACTACCACGAAAGCTTGCGATGAAATGGTCGAACAGGATGACCACAAACGAGAAGTTTCAATTAGATAGCCAACAGAACTTATGATACTTGAACTTTGCTGAGAGTACCACAGGAGCAAGGAATCTCTTTGGTCATTCGATAAACGACTGCTTTAATTCGCGTAAACAGTCTCGGAGTCTTACTGTTGCACGGTTTCATCCGTCAGGTGGACCATTACTTCTCGAAGAATTTTAAACAAAGGTCCTCCTCATATCTAAAAGTGAGCCAAAAAGGAATTTCTCGCTGATCTTGGAGGGTAATTTTGACTGAACGTAACAGGAGGACATATGCTTCCAGTAAGGGCCAGATGCGAAGCACTACCCTCTATGGATGCGTTATTATTGCTGGTTTCGGACGTCAAGAAATTCGTTGAGTTACACTCAGTCTGCTCGCCACATTTTTCTATAGGATGAATCTAGAATAGCCGCATCTGTGGTGAATTAAGCGTCAATAAACTCCGAACCTGCCAAGCAACTGATTTCAATCTAGAAGAGGAGAAGACGGGTTTTCGTTGCCGGGGTGCAAATGTACAAGGAACTACCAAAATCCGAATGGTGGACACTAGCGACAAACCCCGGTAGTGAATCCACTAAATTCTTCAGGTCAGAGACCAACGTTTCATGTGAACGCAGCCAAATACAAGTCATGTAGTGATGGAACGACACGCGTAAGCGGAATTAAGATGCATAAACGATGGTTCGGTAGTTGGAAGTCATGACGGTCAAACTGTATGAGAGCACGTTTTGACGAGTAATGAATATCAGGCTTGAGTAACACATTTAACGCTCATAAGCAGAAAAACTCGCTGTGCGCGTAATTCGGATGACTGCACCAGTTTTTTCAAGGAAAAATGGCCATTTTCCCTAAGAAGACTTCGAGTGCAGCGAGAACGGTCATCAGTTAAAGTACGAATGAAGACGGAGAGTGCGGTGCTCGACTTCCTATCCAACGCACAACAATCGCCATATACTCAAAACATGTGGCCGCTTTAGTAACCATTCTTACAAATAAAATCAAACTTTAGAGTCGCATGGGCGTTTTTATGATGGCGAGTGACAACCTCGATATCCTCGCCTGTGGAATGTTCGTCGGGGAGTGAGTGTTCGAATTAGTGCTATTTGTGCAAATCTTGGCACCTTATGTTAGCTTGCGTGTATTCTGGAAGCCAACATCAATTACAAATTGAAGATTACCCACCGCTGAAGTTCGTTTTCGGAAGTATGGAGCCTTGACGACAAAAATCTAACGTGTGTTGGTTTTCAAATGGAGTACTATCTTCTCTACCCCATCTATGGATGTGCATCAACTTCTGAAGCACAGTCGTCAAAATCCGACTCAACCCTACCCCCCCCCTGGGCACTTGTCTCTGTTCGCCTAAGCTCCACTTTTCGTGACCGTTAACTGAGCTTTGACCTAGACAATTTTTATCGCGTCAACTTGATAGTTGTGCGAATGACCGGTTGTCGGTCACTGCGTTTTGCCTCAGTCGTGCTTGCATCACCTTTTTTGGAACTCGGCTCGTCCCCATTATTTTTGAACCCGTTGACTGCTCGGGAGAACTCTTTTAGGTGTGAATGCCTTAGTATGTGATTATTAGTTAGTCTTTAGCTTGTTTGGTACCAAATTGTAATTTGTTTTCCGGAAACGACTCATTGATCGAAACTGTTGGGATTGTCAGTGTTCAGTGGTACCGTGACAATGCAATCTAATCATGTTTTGAATAGTTGACATCATTCGTTTATCATTACGCGTTGCTCTACTTCTTTGTGGAAGATCGTACCGTCTGTGGTCAGTGCAATCTGAGTAATCAAAATGTTGAGAGAGGGAATGTGCTGTGTTAAGCAACGGGCATTCACCATGAAATGAAATATGAGCGACATCTTTGCGGTGAGAAGCTACTTAGTGGGGTCGCATGTGTTCGTTAAGTCAGGTTTCTGCAATACCTGGGGACTTGGGCATATTACGTGGTGCCCCATGAGTCAGTTGTTGGATCTCATTACTCAAGTATAAGGCTCATGAACAGCAACCAATTGTCAAAGATTTAAATGCGTTTTGTTTGGCGGCGCTCTCTGGGCTACGTGTGAGCCCTTCGATCTAAGCTGAACAAAGGACAGCAGGTTGTTGTGGGCCTTCACCTTTGATGATGTCGGCGGAGTGAATACTGGTGCGTGAGGTTCGACGCAAGGATGTGCTGGTCCTTTGTTGAGCGTCAGCTGCCTCTACTGTCGGTGTACATATCTATCAGTTCGGATCAGTTAACAATACATGCCATGCAGGATGAAGTAAGCGGCGTTCCTGTGCACGCAGTCGCGTTCATTGACACAAGACGTTGTGGGTGTCATAATCTGTATAGTAAGCCGTTCTGCTGCTAGCGCATTGAAGAGTAGCTGCATCGGCAATTTCAATTCCATCCGATTTTCAGGGTTCGAACGCAGTCATTAGCATGCCTTAACAAAGTAGAGTTAGAGGAGTGGGACTTGGAAAAGCTGTAGATATGTGCCGTAGTAAGACTTGCGTAACCTTTCAAATACGGCGGTGTTGCTGTTTGCAAATTCTTTTAAAATGGTCACGGTTTTTCTGCTTCACTCTCCGGCAAAAGTGTGCATTCGTTTTTAGACTCAGGGGAAACTGAGGTTAAACCATGTGATATGGAAGTCTTAAGTTTTGTAGGACTAAAATGCCTCGAGTTTGAATCGGTTCTGAATTATGAGATGCACTTGGGTTATAATAGTGATTGCTGTTTGAAGTCTGCGTGAAATGGTCCTTGACGTTTCATAGTTTATTCGTAGTAGCCCAGTTTCGCTATCTTTATCTGCGTTTGGCTTACAAATTTTAATTAATGACTCGAGTTTCCGTACAGACTGAACGTCATCTGCAACTGATCGCAGCTCAGCACTCCCATAGAGTTTCCAGCAGGTCCTTTTCGGAAAGATGCACAAAACTCGAGTTCAGCTGTCACTAGAGGTTATCAGAAATGCAGGGGGTGGAATCCCGGATCATTATCCGCAAGCATAAGTGGCTGAGCGTTCACCTATGACTGTTTGGTCGTACCCAGTATGAGGTCGGTGGTACAGTGGTCAACAAAACTTTGCACTGAATTATCTCAACTAACTGAGTTACAATCAGAGGGCTTCTTGTTGTAGTCCCTGGCTGTAATTTTGCGGCTGAGAGGAACTCAAGGTCTGAGGCTTTTGACCTATTTGAGAGAGTTAACTTTTTCTAGTCGTTTGCTAGAACAGTGAAACAAGTCTACTTGTACTGGCGGTGCTGGAACAGTGCCACTCAACCCCCCACGCATGGCAATTTTAACCTCAAGGTCACTATCCTGGGTGATGGCCAGACTGATCGCACTTGATGGGCACGTAGCGTTACTCTCCGAAAATCAGGTGAAAGTGAGTTTTGGCCTCTAGCACACATCAACGGAAAGTCAAGGAGGCACTCACTACCCGCTTAATCTTTACAACGTTAAAATTTAACCGCTTCACATCCAAGCCCTGTCATCTTTTAGCATCACGTGGACGGCAAAAAGTCGACGGATACTTGGTCGCAGGTTAATCCGGATTGAGCGAGCCACCGTTGAACGTAGCACTCGAAACAGAAGGGTCACAACGATGGAACTGGTATAGAGGCGCAAACCAACTTACAATGTCAACAAATTTTAAGGCAATGGGAAAAAACAGAGAAATTCTGGCGGAGAAATATTTTTTTCGGTAGGTTCTATCCTTCTCCAATATATGCTGTACTGCTGTCACAAATGTATTGTTGATGCGGGTAACATCATATTGCAGAAAATCGTTAGAGGCTTCCTTGGTTCCGCCGAATTAAGCAGGCTTCGTTGAACCAATGCCAGCCGTGGCGCTGGGGCACTTAGAAGTTGTGCTTCCGTTGGGGTACCTCTAATGGCCTTCCGTAAAGCCGCTCAAGCGGGCGTTGTGAGACGTGCAAACGAACGAACACACGTGTGCAATCGTAGAAGTCTTTGAGAAAATACACAGTATGCCGTTGCCCAATAAGTGGGGACGTAGAACTTGAAATGCCATCTGGTTGCCGTATGAAGCATTTCACCAAAATGTCTGCAGCCAGATGGAAATGTAAAAGTTGGCTGTGGGGAAATTCGGCGCCGAAAACATGAAGGTGGGCCTTAAGGGCTTCACAGATGCCATTCAGCACAAATGACACGGCCTCTGTCCGGTGGACTGTATCGACGACGGCGCTGGTTGACTTTGGTTGGCGATAAACACGTTCGACCTTTCTGTTTGGTGGCATCCAAATGACTTTCGTTTCTGCGAAGCAGCCTCTCCGGAAGTGTGAGCTGCAATCGGTTGGCAATGTGACTGGGTAACCCTAAGACGTCACCTAACGTCCGAAGAATGCACACGCTACGGCTTTCGGCAAACGTTGGGAATAGGGATGAATTCTGGCCATCGCGGGAAGTGGTCCGTCAACGATAAGACGCAGATTATTCCGTTGTTCATTGGAGGAGAACCATGTATGTCGATACAGAGATCTGCCATTTGGGCGGTAATCGAATTGTGTCAGCTAATGGGGAGAGACTCATGGCGAGGGCCAAAACATTTTGCGAGCTAAGAAAGATCGTGCCAGGACGGAAAGTTTTTTTGCATACAGCGTCCGACATACTATCAAAAGTGAGTTTGGTTGTGGTCCGCATGCCGGGGTGGGCAACACTCTACAGCGTGTCAGACAGACGTTGCCGAAAGTCCCGTGGCAAGACTGGGCAAAAGATTCCGCTGAAAGTGTCGCTTAACATCGTTTCGGATGCGGTCGATAACGGTAGGTCAGTGAAATGCAGTTATGAAGGCCCGCAAGAGGCGCGAAATGGCTTTAATTATGTGCGTCGGTCATAGCTGACGGGGCGATCGCTTTGTAGCCAAAGTGATGATATGCTCGGGTTGTCGCTGAGAATGATGCCGACAGCCGAAATGAGGTCAAGATGAGGCATTTTGTGAAGTGAATGGGGATGGGAATGATTTCGGAAGGCGTGTAATAGTGGTTTCTGATCGATGAAAACCACAGAATAGAAAACATCGAGAGCGTATCGAAAGTGATAAAAATGCTATTAGAGATTCAATATCTCACGTACTGTTTCGCTTTTACAGGCAATAAGCTTCTGGAGAGAAGTAAAATCAGTTTACGTAGCCAACCGATGAACTGCTGGGTTACAGCACTTGTTGCTATATCGGAAGCGCCCACAGCTATGCCCAGGGCAGATATGACTTTGAAGTGTTGCAGCCTTATTGCAGAAGCTAGCAAGTCTTCGATACGATTGAAGAAGTCGATATCCACTTTTGACAGCTCGACTTTACCGTTGAATACGGTAACCGAGTGATTCGTCCAGTGGATGAGTCAATTGCGTGCAACGCGGGATAAACTTACTGTGGTAGTTGGCCATGACAGAAGAACGACGGACTGTTGGACAGCGGAGGTCGCAAATCGCCCACTCTTGATTGGTCAGGGCCTGAATGTTATGGTGATCAACACGATACCACGGCAACCCGACTGCCGGGCGACCAAAATCATGCCGATCTGCATAAACGATGCCGTTTTATGCCGTAGATCATTTCAACAGCAGACAGATAGTCCTGATGTTCTTCGTCGGAAGCGCTTGCCACCAGGAGATCGTCGGTATGGGAACAGTAGAAATCCAAACCCTCAGTGACGCCGTCCATGGTTAGCGCTTGAACGCTTGGGCGACATTATTCAGACCAACCAAATTTACACGGAATTTCTAACAAACCGAATGGCATAATGGTTGTTCTATTCGCGGCATCTTCGGCGGTGAGTGAGATCTATTAGTAGACAAGAACGAGATCGTGTTTCGAAAACGCAGGCGCTGAACTTCACACTGGTAGTGATATCCTGGATCTGCGGATTAGGATACCGGTCGGACACCCCAGAGCCATTCAGAGAATGTCGTATACTTTCACATCAGCTGGTGATCCACCCAGTCGTCTTAAGCTATAACAACGTCTAAAAACGCAGCATGCGTTCACGTTAATAGCTGCTCAACCCCATTGATATAGGCTGTGAACTACGTCTGAGAATGCAATGGGCGTCCTCATTAACGGCTGTTCCATTCTAATGTCTTTCAGCATGAACAAACTAGAGAACGAGTGCATGCGGGAAGTGATGAGGAAATTGTATTTGGGACGTTTGAGGTATACTTCAACTATAATCTTTTCTTGTCACGTTGACTGGAATACTTTTCTGCACCGTGATAGATAATTGGCGTTCTAAACATCAAGTAGTGACTAGTGAGAAAATATACCTATCAGTGATCAGCAAGCAGCCTGATTTATTTTTTTCCCATGTACTGTTTCATACGAAAGCCATGCGACCTTAATATAGTTCGAAAAAATGAAGTGGAGAGAACAGAACCTCTGAAGGTTCTGGGTGGTAGAGTGGGACATGACACCCCTTTTTACGCAGTTCCATATACACCGAAGGCGGAAACAGCCATATAATAATGCCATTTTCAACCCTATCCAGGAACAACGTTCCGTCGACCGGCATCTACCTGAAGTCCTTCAAAATTGAAGAAAAGGTACGAATATCGTGTAAACGAGGGAGACGGACACGTTGTCACACATGTTTCACTGCCCAATATGTTGGAACTGTTGTTGAAATACAATGCCAACATGGTCATAGATCTCCATTCCGGCGATATTTCCAAAACGCGGCAAAATCCAGAACCCCCTCGTTATTGGATGCCATACGTCATCTGGAAAATTGCAATGGACGCATTTATAAGGCTTAAAGAGGCGGGCTAATGCCAATAGTGGGAAATGTTTTGGCACCACCTCAGTACTTCTGGCACTCTTTCTATGTATTCCATTTTTCATCAACAACGTTTGTCTACAACTGATGAACTATAGGTATTTTGCCCTAAATTTTGATTTACACATATCGAAAAATGCTCTAAAAACTAGGATTCGCATCAAAATTAGCGCGTTTTCATCGGAACGGCCTTCAAGCTCGATCCCTCCGAAGCCATGATTGCCGGAACTTTTGGTGCCCCTGAATCTCAACCACACAAACATTTATTTGCCAGCCTACCGTATGTGGCTTTGGCATCCTCTACACTACAGAGAGCCGCAGGTGCAGCAATGGTGGTCAAGGAAGCCACCCTTTTCATCTTCAGAGTTAAGCAAAGCATAGCAGCCGAACAGTATGTAGTAGGGTGATGTTCACGTAGTCTTTGCTCCGTTAAATGAAACTGCAAAACTAAGACATAGCAGAACGTTTTCCCCAAGACAAATTTCTACTTATTCACTGAAATGGTCATCACTCCACCATCGTTTTCCTCTGAACGCTCGTATATCCTCCAGATCGATTTCACGTGCATTGACAGTACCTTTGGTGAATCTAGAAAACTAAAATTTTTGCAGATTGAGAGTTGCCTTTGAAGTGACATTGCATCCGTTCCGCATACCTGCTAAAGGCAGTTTCGTCAGGACACAATTAGTTGTTGCGCGGGTAACTGGAAAACTCGCGTGATGTGATTTGTGAATTTAGTGCCTCACGAAAAGACTGAGTATCGGTTTCTACATACAGTTATCGGTGGTTATCACTCACCAAACTTTTGATGGTTCTGATCACTGCTTGCTATTAATAAAGCTTGTGTACTGCAACCGGCAAGCTATAGGATTGTCGTATCGTGAGTGCGAAAGTCAGACACAGTTGGGCAGCAGTATTGCATTGTATCATGGAGGACATTTGTACGGTAGGAATTGTGGACGACAGCAGGACTAACCGGGAATGTGATATAACTACACGATGTTTACTACCAAACAAGCATTCCACACTTTATTTCATCTGTTGATGGATTCCTTAGTTCTATATGGTCTAACTAAGTTCGCAGCAGCAGCCGTTTCAGTCCAGAGCAAAAACATACATCCGTTCAGTCACCAATCCTGTGAACACTTAATAAAAAAGGACGTTCTAGGTGGAAAGTTGCCGACGTAGTCCTAGTTCATATTACCGCTAGCTGACGAGTTTAAACGGAGTCAAAACCTATCAGTGAGTGTGATTCTACTGTTGAGAAACAAGTTTATTAGTCACCAGTTCCTGTCCTCGTGGCCGCAATTTCTGTGACTTGTTAATCCAAGAGAGCTCATGTCCATCCGTCTTGAAAGTTGTGTGTAGATCTCAAAATTATTATGTAAGTGGTTTATTGCATTGGATGCACTGCAATGTTCACAAAGCTGTTGATTGAACGGCTGACGGCTCCAACTTATAGCACAAATAACTGTTGCGTTGGACCCTCTCAATGTTACATTCATCTAATTAGTCCGGATGAAGATAAAAGTACCCGTGAAGGACTGATTTCACGGCGAATTTGATTGAACGTCTTTTGAAATCTCTAGTTCTAACCATGAGAGGGAACAAGCCGTCGGAAAAGACAGGCTCTTTTCTAGACCAAGCACACTTTTCGTGGCTGTACGACCACATTCACTTCTTATAAGGGTTTGCCCGTGGGGTTTAATTAACGTAAAAGTTGCTGTTTCTAGGGCTGAGATACTGAGAGACTTCCGCAGACTTCATTTAGGTGAACCTTGGAGCAAAATTTGCCTAGTTTACAGTTACAATAAGGGAAAAGATGTCGATGAGAAAACATCAGATCGTCCTTTATTTTGTGGTGCTAGGTTCATGAAATTGTACGCCCAAGTTTACCCCAACCTCATCCTACCGTGAATCGGAAGTCGCAGGGAGAAAACGATGAATCTGCAAACAAACTTTATTTATTGATTAACTCACCGCTCACAACAGACTTCACGTAACAATTAAGGGGTGCTAGGGAGCTGGACGTGAGAGCACCTTGAGCACAACCGCACAGCAGACGCCAGAGTGGAAGAGTGCGTCGACGGAATATTCCAGTCGACCTTCAGAATTCAAACAAGCGTTAGGCTGGTTAAGCGGCGTTCCTAACTGTGATAGCTCAACATTGTTATCCTAGTGAATGTAACCTACAGGAGTAGAGATATCGCGAATTCATTACACAGCTGAGAGCATAACTGCGATACTTATACCGGCCCACTAACTTTGATTCTAGTGGTTTGTAGTGAATTTACATTCACAAGGTAATGTGAACAGGCGCGGTGGTACTGGCAATGCGAATCTCACGTCACGCGGAGTTTAGAATTTTGGGGACGTCGGAGGTGATCTCACTAAAAGTTCATGTGCGGTTGAATCAACTTTATCGTTATCTTCTAATTTGAGCAGCTTACCTGTGGTTAACAAGCAGTTGTTTCATTGTCATCAGTGAGTATTTAAACGTCCATGGTCACCATCTGAGTATGCCCTAGCCAAAACAATGTGGGCAACACCTTGCACTATTCACATCTGGTATTCATTTGCACGCTTACCATCATCCGCGTGCGATCGACAGTATATATTTAATGCGCGACGGACTGGAAGCACTGAGGAGCAGCTTCTCTCTGGAAGACGGGCGCACAGCGAGAATCTAGAATGGTAACAAAAACAGAAACAAGCGTGAGCCACAGGCCCATTAATTCATGCACACAACTTACGCAAACGAAAACCAGAGTGGCCTCAATCACACGACGGCGGAATGCGTTACATGTATATAGTTCGAAAACGTCATCAGAAAATTCTGGTTTAAACATACCCTTTGATTCTCTGGCACATCCTGGATAAAACTGACTAAACTAGAGAGCAAAATGAATGAGAAATTACTACTGGTATTATCACTGAATTAATGCTCTTTTCTGCGAATATCCAAATGCTGTATATAGGTGTGATCGTCAGTAAAAATCACCGATAATTACAGTGGAACTTTGTAAACTGTCCATCAAAAAAATACGGACTTTACAAGTAGGAAAACGTTTGGTGGCTCGAAAGCAAAATGAAGGGGATCCACCTTAAGGAAATTGTGTTATCATGCTCTCCAGAAACGGGGATTTGAGAGTATATGATTTTGACCAGGGAGCGTTGTCTTTCACACTCTCACAAAGCATGTTTGTGAAGCTCAAAGGAAAATAAGATGACCCTGAAGCGTAATTTTCTCTTTGGGCACCTCGTTTTCATAAATCGAAAGGGAATGCACGTTGGTGTGCATACGAATGCCTAATATGTCCCCGATACAAAAAATGCATACATGTACACATGAAACGTGGGATAATGTGATTTCACGTTTAGGAATTTATTTCTTATGCATGCATATTTGTATATATGTGCATGGAGATGTCCAAAGAAAACGCCGTGTTAAATCATAATTCCATGTTTGTATACTAGTGCTTATATATGCTTACATATATATGTATGCGATGTATATACACGTTATATATACAACATATCCGTATAATATATGGACTATCTACTGTACATTACATATACAAATGTGCAATAAGTATCACACAGATTCTTATGTGCGTACACATATTCATACGTTTTCAACAGGTATACATCTGTATGTGAACATGACCGTTTACATAACCTATGCTAACTGGGTGACTGTCAAATGCAAATGGACTTGTACATATTTCGGCCAACTATAAAAATTCCCAAAATTCGACTGAAAATGGGATATCTCAGTCACTATTGGAAATACTACAAAATGCTGTTTCAACAAAATCAGATATCAATGTGAACCAAGTCAAATATTCATCACCATTTAGTGTGGACTATCAACAGTAGTGGAGAACTGATTCAACAGACTAATACCCAACCAAACCTCACTATCAAAAACCGATCAACAATGAAAAAAGACTTAGCACGTTGACCACCGTGTATTGATATTGACCCTGGAAAATGGGGTGTACAGAGAAACACGTCAGTCTAGCGAGACACGGAGCAATTTGTCATCTAATCCTCGGGACGGATTTTACAAGATGTATGGCTTGACCAAAACAAAAGTATATCGAAAACCAAACTCATAAAAAACTACAGATGAATGCGACTGTTAAAACAATGTTCATTACGGTCGCTACATAGCTCTCCCTCAGTAAGTATTACACAGGCCTCCCTTAAAATAAAGTGACAAAAATTTTTATATCATTTCTCTTTGACTGATCACAGTTACAGGGTGATACACACACTTACGTGGTAGATAATGTCAAAGTTGGGGGGTTGGGGGGTTGGCCGATAATGGTTGATTTGCTGGTATGATTAGTTTAGTTACGTTGTTCAGCCTTGGATGACTTTCGTGTCCATAGCAGCGGGCTGCCCAACCCTAAATCTCTTGAGAGAAAACGGGGGTAGGTATGTCCAGTGCTGTACGATGGGTAGCTGGAAGTTGTCTCTCCATGCACCATGTTCGGTTTGTCTGGAAGACACAATGAAGTACCCGCAGGAAAGTCGGAAAAGGAATGAGTAGGTAGATGGTTAACAATAACGTGGGAGATTTTTTATGGAAATAAATATCGCCAAGTACAGGCATACCATCGCTCAGAAGGACAGGTGGACAAAAATGATGAGCACGAATGTTCGCACGTTGTAGTGGAAAACGTCACTTTCAAAAATACGACATGTTCACCTACTCCGCGAAAACGCACAGGCTTGTGCAGCTCTCTACCGAAAGAATTATGCCTAGAGGTAGAGGGAGCAAGGAGTGGCGTTGCCGGCGTATCGAAAACCGTAGGGGGATTCGGGGCGGTTTGCTGTTTGCTGCCACCGCCTGTTTTAGGCAAGGAACACTACCTGTCGACGCAGGTATGTCTGATGAATCTTCTGTGAGTGTTGGTTTCAGCCTGTTGACAGAAACCACCTCGCGTTCGCCGTTTTGGCTGATGGTGAAGGTTTTCGCGTCTCTTTCGAGGACATGTTAGTGGCCGGTATATGGGGGTTGCATTAGTTGCCGCAGTTCCTCCGTATGTAGAAATACATGGATACAAGAGGACAGTTTAGCGTGCACGTGCACGGCCGATGATTGCTAGCTGGGTTGCACCGGGCGCAGCTTTCTCATGCGGTGCGTCCTATTCGTACGGTGATGAAGACCTAGGTAGGACGGGTTCGCCTGGTAACCCAAGCGTGCAGCCAAGAACTAGTTTGGCTGCAATAGCGTTTAAGTCCTCTTCCACCGTGTTTCACAGTCCAAGAAGGATCAGCATGCTCACTGAAAGGGGCTTCTAGATGGCAATGAAAACGTTCAACCATTCAATTCACCACCGGTTGCTAAGCTGTAGCGCGAATGTGTCTGCTTTCTAACGTATTCAAGATGGTCGCAAAATGCCCTCCAAGATGTGATCCTTGATCTGCGGTCATCAATGCTGGGCAAAGGGATCGTGCCGCCCAGCGTTCCAGGAAGGCGCTGACAGCTACCTCTGATGAGCATGTGGGTAGCGGTGTGGCCGCAGGCCATCTTTTGAGGTGGTTAACACATGTCAACAGATAAATAGAGCCAACTGAGGGTGGTAAGGGGCCTACCAGACCAACATGCACGTGAATACGTGCTTGTCGCGAAGGGAAAGTACCAATGGGGCTCTTTGTTTAACGGTGGACCTCGAAGCGTTGGCACTGAAGGCAAGAACGGCACCAATTGCGGACGTCATGGTTTACCTTTGGCCATACGGAACGTTCGGTTGCGAGTTTGACTGAAGCGCGTATGCAAGGATGGGACAAATGGTGCAGTGCTTCAGACACTGCGCGGCAAAAGGATGTAGGCACCAAAGGGCGAGGTTTGCCCTTTGAAGAGTCGAAGTGGACTGTTTCTTTTGAAGATGTCGGATACACTGTTTGCATTGTGAGAGAGCACTTCTGGCAACGCTGCTCTATCTCTGGCCCAGTGGATTGCGCGGATGCCATAGCTGCTAAATCAGTGTCGTTGTCAGCAGCTGCGTTGAGGTTATGAACGCGTGAAAGGGCGTCCGCGAAGGAGTTCTCGGCAGCTGTGGCACGTCGTATGTTAGTCGTAAGCTGACAGATATAGTCCAGGTGTCGAGAATCACCACCTTCCGGAAGCAGAGCAAAAGTCACTCTTCGTGGCACACACAAAATCTCGGTTTATTGAGCTTCTCTCGGTTATATTATGGACCAGACGCATCAATAAACTGAAGAATTACAGTTGGTGCTAACGCTTTTGCCTTCTCATTGGTCGGCTCGACTCCGCTTTTAGCCAGATTGTTTTAACGCGTGACGTACTTAAACAATTTGTTTTACTCCGGTGCTCGTCATAACAAAATCTGATGCTGGGGCAGCGTGCCATGCTGATTAGTCCCCGCATTCACATAGTAGTCTGTTCACGCTTTTGACACTGATTGGCCGTGGTCTTCTGCGAATCAGTGGCTGAATTCGTATCGGTGCGTTCGTCCAACGTGGAGAATGCCTGTCAGATGAAGTGTTCAAAGAATAGGTTAGCGGCTCATGGTCAGTGTAAACCGTATAGGTCCTGCTTTCCACTGAGTAAAGGAAGTGATGTTTGTCTAAATAGATGGCCGGCAATTCTCTACCGAACGTGCTGTAGCGGGATTCCGCGGGTTGCAAACGCTTGGAGGAGAAAGCCAGCCGTTGCCGCTACTTTTCGACGAACTGATGTAAAACACTATCAGCAGCTGTGTTCGAAGCGTCGGTTACGATTACCAATGATGCGCTGGGATTAGGATGAGCAAGAAGAGCTAAGCCGGCTACCACATCCTTGATTTTACCGAACGCAGTGCCTACAGCCCCGTTGAACTTAAATTAACGTTTACCTCCACGTAGAAGGTCGGCTGCATTATGTGCAAACAGTGAGGTGTCAAACGTCCGCAGTATTTGACCGGACCACTAAAACGACGAAGTTTCCCAAAGGAATCAGGCTCGGGGTATTCACGGATAATTCTGAGATCTTATAACTCAGGGATTCTAACTTGGACTTACCTACTTCGCGTTTGGTGGGGTTAACTCTGACACCGTGTTGGGTGAAACGTTCCAGTAAGGTGAAAAGATGAGTAAGGTGTTCTTCCTGTGAACAACTGGCTACTAAAATATCATCCATATAATGGTAGACAAAGTCCAAACCACGTGTCACTTCATGGATGGAACGTTAAAAGTTTGAGCTCTGTTGTTCAAACCAAATTGCACTCGAACGAATTCGGAAAGGCCAAAAGGGGTTATAACTGCGGTTTCAGGTATGTCTTCCTGGACTGCCCGGATCTGGTGCTAAGCACGTACTAAATCTATCTTGCTGAATATTGTTATTCCGTGTAAGCAATTAGTTAAATGCTGCATATGCGGAATTGGGCACTTATCAAGGACGGCTGCCTTATTTAGCCTGCTGCACTCATCGCATGGGCATAATCACCTGACTTCTTAGGGAACATGTGAAAAAAATGGCCCATGGACTCTCGGGAGGGTGTGTTATTCCCAGCACAAACATGTGCTTGAACTCTGCCCTGGCATTTTGAGCTTGTCGGGTGTCAACTGGCGAGGCCGTGAGGAGACGGGGTTCCTTTAGTACGATATGGTGTATGATACTTGAGGTTACTGGTGGGATATTGTTTGATGTGCGAAAGACCTGTGGGTACTCTGTGAAGAAATCCGTAAACTGTCAAGGAGTGGCTGGTCGGGCACATGTAGATGTTATGGCTGCAATTGTTGTGTATGTGTCGGGCATGCCTGGTTTAGTGCTTGAACAGATCAACAGACGGCGGCTCGTATCAACTAGAAGGTCGAAGTGCTGGAGGAAATCGATGCCGATTATGGCGAAAGGTACCGCGGCGATTATGAACAGCCGGTAGAATGTCCACCGGAGGCCCAGATTAAGGTTTAAGTACCGTTTCCCATAGGTAGTTATAGAAGTGCCGTTTGCAGCACGGAGTTGTGGATTGCAGGGGTGCAACGCCACGACTTTTGTGGACAAAAATACGCTAACCTAAGTCCTGGTAACAACCATGAGCATGTTCCCGATATCTACATCCTTCAAGAATATGAGGTAACGAGGTACAATGCAGAGGACGTTAGTCGCCATTACGGGCCGTTGTGGAAGTTTCCCTGTCTGGTCGGCAGGTGAGGGCACGGTCTAATGCATCTGATGGATCGATTTCCGAAATGTTGGTGATACCAACAGTAGCCGTCATTCAGCTGCGACGTTGTGTGCCTGGGATATCTCCTAGTTCGACGACTTGCTGAACGTCCTAAAGGGATTCTTTTAAAGTCTGGTGGCAAAGCTGCGACTTTGGTCCACAAGGCCTCTATGTTTGGTGCTGACGTAGACAGGCTGCCTTCAATTTGTGACGGCGCATTTTCCACGGGGAGTGGCACCTTTGTTGTGGTGTTAACCTGGTTAGGAAGCGGTTACAAACTTTCCACTAACTGATCGGTAATCCCCGATGCCTCCGCTAAAAGCTGTGATCTCTCAATAGAGACAACAGCTTGCGCCGCCTCGGGTAGTCTGTGTATCTACAGTTGGCGCAGACGGGACTGGTCCATGTGCGGCTTGCCCAATAATTGTTGCACTCCCCGGAGAAGGGTCGTGAATCACCTGTTGCCCAACTTTAGATCGCCAGATAGCTGCTGCAAACAAATCCGAGGTGACCCGTTTATCATCGCTTCTTCGAGAGTTGCGTAGCTTTTCACTGTAGGTTGGCCCATTGACACGTCTTGGAGTTGGGTCATGGCCTCCTTCGCCAAACTAGCCACTACCTGGCTTAATTCAGTCGAAAAAACCCGGTTATTGTAAAATTCCATCTGTAGGTGTATGAACCATAGGATTGGGTCCACCTCTAAGAACTACGGGACTACTAGCAATATGGCTACCGTGAGGCACTCGTTAGCAGATATGGGTAAAACAAATAAGAGTTACGCAGTAATGATTGTTTAAACCGGCTATATAAAAGTAACATAACCAAAACGTACATAAGAACACAAAAGGAACCTTCCGAAAGTCAGGGCAAATTAATGATGCGAGTCGAACTCACCGAAAACGGCAGTGAAACCATGTAGCGACTATAATAAATGATATTTTGATAGTCGCATTCCTCTGTACATTTTGGATGATTTTGGTTTTGTACCTACTTTTGTTTTAGTCAAGCTACCCATTTTGCAACATCCGGCCCGGGGCTAAAAATACAACTCGCTCCGTGCCTCGCTAGCTTGACGTGTCTCTTTCTACTCCCTATTTTCCAGGATCAATAAAAATACACGAAGTCAACGCGCTGAGACTTGGATTTTCATTGTCGATCGATTGTCGATAGTGATAACTGACAGGGTTTTATTTTGTTGGATCAGTTCTAACAACCACGAGTTCAAAATTCATTTCGGGCTCAACCACTGCTGGAAATGACCCAACAGAATATTACCTAATCAGTACTCACCATCAAAAACCAATCAACAATGAAAAAACATGTAGCACGTTGAAGCCCGTGTATTGGTATTGACCCTGGAAAATAGAGTGTACAGAGAAACACGTCAGGCTAGCGAGGCACGGAGCAAGCTGTCATCTTAGCCTCGGGACGGATTTTACAAGATGGATAGCTTGACCGAAACAGAAGTAGATCGAAAACCAAAATCATCAAAAAGCTACAGACGAAGGCGACTATCAAAACATTTTTTATTATAGTCACTAAAACAGTCTGTTTATAAGCGGATTGATACCAGTCAGCAATGAGAATTTATGGCTGTCCTACTGGTGCCATTTGAATGGTTTTCAGAGTAAATGAGGGTTGATTTCTGCCATTTTTAATGTCTGAACATCCACCCAATTTCACGTGAAATGGAAGACTATCTGGAACGTCTCGAAATTTGGTGTATTACCTTTGAAGCTATGAGAAAGCAGAAGACACCGCACTTCCTCACGGTCATCGGCAAGGTTGCATATGCTTTGTTAGGAAAAATTGGCTTCCTCGGATTCGCCTCTTCTAATCCCGTGTGATTCTTGGAAGCATCTTCCATTTGAGCAGGTTCAGCCGCGGAAAGAGCCAAATTCCATATTTTAGTGAAAAAACAGGATCAGGAAACTTATGCGTTCATTCTTCTACTTCAAACCCAAGCGGCGGAATGTAATTTCGTTGATCAATTGCGGTTTCAACCAACAGATGGAGAAATTGCAGGAATCAAGACCCTTAGTCTCCGGCAGAAATTTTACTACGGAAGGAGTTTTCTTTCAAGTCTGCCAGAGTTATATGTGAACAAGTTCAGGGTGTAAAGGCCGTATTGGTTATAAAAACATCTGTTATATAGCTCCAAAATCGCCCGGAAGCAAGCACACCAACAGCAGTGGTAGCTCGAAAAGGTAACTTGTCAGAGAAACAGGGCAGTTGAACCACATCATTCCACTTCGAATCCTATCCAGCACTGGGACAACTGTAAGTCATGTGGTTGTAGACATTCTTGACTTACGTGCCCATTTCGCAACTCCAAATGCCGCCAGCTCATGTAACACACCGTCTACCGGGATATGTCGGTATCTCGCGGGTTTCGTCGGGCAGAGTAGAATGCCTAAAATAAGTGTCTCATGAAATCGTTATTCCAAAAAGTAAAAATCTATCAACCTCACTTCCAAACTCACCTTGTCCTTTCCAGTAAATTTGGTGCTATTTGTTTGAACAGATCCGTGAATTCAGACATTTCTAGTGGATAATGTGTTGCGCTCACTGAGGTAGATGTGGAATTCGGATGGTTTCGCACTTGTTTATCGGTACGGAAGCGATTAACCTCTGTTGTGAATTTCCACGTGAAATTTACGGAGACTACTTCCACATGATTATTTTACTTTCGCTCTATCTAAGTTAGTTACGACGACGTGGAATTGGAAACACACCCGTAAAAATTGTATTATTGTGGTTCATGTTCTAATTGTGTACAAGTTCAAAAGCGCATATTCAGGCTGTCTGATACTGACTAGCAAATGTCTGTAGGCTTACTGTGCTGTCTAGAAAGAATACTGATATTATTAACGCTTGCTCTTTCTCGACTATTTACGGAGATAGGACTGTAGTGCAAATCCTGAATTCGTACGCCCGAGTTTTCCCAACCTTATACTACCGTGAATCGGAAGTCGCAGGGAGAAAACGATGAATCTGCAAACAAACTTTATTTATTGATTAACTCACCGCTCACAACAGACTTCACGTAACAATTAAGGGGTGCTAGGGAGCTGGACGTGAGAGCACCTTGAGCACAACCGCACAGCAGACGCCAGAGTGGAAGAGTGCGTCGACGGAATATTCCAGTCGACCTTCAGAATTC